>OY757928.1:90496437-90581437 GCA_963585895.1 Sepioteuthis lessoniana
CCACCATGAAAGCTATCAAAGACGAACCAGACATGCCGGACACTGCTGGAGAAGCAGGAACGAGCTCATAAGTGATGTTCTCTTATGGACCCCCCTCATATGGCCGAGCAAAAGCAGGACGACCAGCTCGAACCTACATACAGCAGCTCTGTGAGGATACGTGATGTAGCCTTGAGGACCAACCAGAAGTTTGCCCAGTCGGCTGGGCTTGTAGAATACACCGACTGCTTCTCTGCAGCGGGGTAAGAACCCCCCCACCAGCCTCCTGGGTATGACACTAAACAATCTGATAGTGAGGTTTGGTAAATGCGGAGTACCCCTTCATTGCCATCGCTCCCAGGTCCATTCAGGTCCGGAGTGGTAGCACGTGATAGGGCCCTATCTATGGTTTAAATAGAACTAACAGCATATTTATGCTAAACTTAATCGTTTGTTTCAACTGAATAGCTTGAAATAGAAATGTTTTTGACAATTAAACCGTACTTACATTTAAAATGCGTGCTTATGCTTAACTGAATTATTTGAAATAGAACTGTATTTATACTTAACTGAATTGCTACATATAACCGCTTGAATTGTTTGAAATAAAAATGTTTTTGACAATTAAACTATGTACTTATGCTAAACTGAATTATTCTAAATAGAACAGATTATTTACATAAAAGCGAATTTGGTATTAAATAACCTACAAAGGTTGATATGCCATAAAACCCAACAAACCAAACCAAACTAAACCAAACCCACCAGAAGTGATGAACGATAAAGAGGAGTGGCGAGAGAGGGTCAGGGATATCCGCTCTGGCTGCATGACATGATGATGATGATGATGATGATGATGATGACATATATATATATATATATTTTTTTTTTCGAGGGTCATTGAAAAAAGTTCGAAGCCTGACTCAGGAAGAAGACTTATTGGTAGACATTTCTGTTGAAGCAACTTTTTACCACTTCTTAAAAAACTAGTAAAGTTAATACAGATTCTTCTAGTTTTATAAAATGCGGTAGTATTTTGCTTCACTGCCCGCTTTTTAAACAAAAATGTTCAACTCTGCTTTTTTTCGGGTTCGCACATTCGGCGTAGACTATAGAATACGCTGGCTTTATCTCTAAATTGAGGTTAGACCTCCGCTTACAACAGATGTCTTGTATATATCGGTAAACTGCATCTGATGGTGAGGCTCCAGTCCGGGAATTTTGGGCTCTGTGTGCCACTTTATTGTTATAACTCTCCGGTCTACTCTAACCCGGAATTGCAGTATCTGTTTGGGTCCCATTCATCTATCAAATTTAACTGTTTAATTATTTACAAAGGATTATAATCACTAATAACTGGAGACCATACAACTCTGTGCAAATTATTTATATTAGATATTTATATTTGATGGCAATGCTTGATAAATGAAATTACTAATGTTAAATAGCAATAATTTCACTTACCTAGGAAGCAGCGTCGAATCAACCGAAAAGGATATCGACACGAGGTTAACGAAAGCATGGACAGCTATCAATAGGCTATCGATTATATGGAAATCAGACCTAACCGATAAAGTGAAACGCAGTTTCTTCCAGGCAGCGGTCACATCGATACTGCTATACGGGTGCACTACATGGACGCTAACAAAACGGCTGGAGAAGAAGCTAGACGGCAATTACACAAGAATGCTGCGAGCAATATTGAGCAAGTCCTGGCGGCAACACCCCACAAGACACCAACTGTACGGCCACCTGCCTCCTATCACGAAAACTATTCAAGTTAGACGAACCAGACATGCAGGACACTGCTGGAGAAGCAGGGACGAGCTCATAAGAGATGTACTCTTATGGACCCCCACACATGGCCGTGCAAAAGCAGGACGACCAGCACGAACGTACATTCAGCAGCTGTGTGAGGATACGGGATGCTGTCCTGAGGACCTGCCTAGGGCGATGAACGATAGGAATGAGTGGTGAGAGAGGGTCAGGGATATCCGTGCTACCAGCCGACATGATGATGATGATGATGAAATAGCAATACTTGAAATCATTTAACTGTTTGCAAATAGATTAATATTAGATAGAATTATTAGTGTTAGACACTAATACTTTAAGTCATTTAACTGTTTGCGAAAGATAATTAACATCAAATAGACATATTAGTGTTAGATAACTCTACGAAGAACCTTTTAACCGTGTGCATACAAATAACCCCCCCCAAATATTTTAAATATAAAGTTACCTACAAACTATTTACACACACACACACACACACACACATGCACACACATCTGTATGCGTATAAAGATGGTAAAAATACATTCAAATATATCTGTGTGTGCGGCTGTGTATGTGTGTAAAGATGGTGAATATATATATATATATATATATATATATATATATATATATATATATATATATATATATATCTGTGTGTGTATGTGTGTAAAGATGATTTGGGAGTAAGTAACCCACAAGAAGTGAAATACCATTAAATACCGACCAGGAAATCTTTCTGTGTGACATTTGAGGAGTTACCCCTTATTTTCAATTATTCTGGCCCAGAGTGGGGAACGTTTTAAGGCCTCTGGGTCAAATAGATCTATTACACACAAATCATTTGTATTACAATAATTGTATTACATTTTCATTACACACCTGATATCAAATAAGTATGTGCAAAAGATTCTTATGAAAATATGCATAAATCTGTAAATATAAACATGAAATGTACGCAATTTCTTACCCTCTTGGCATAAAATAAACCAAGAACGATTGACATGCCATTAAAACCAACTCATCAATCATATATGCATTGGGCATATAACTATAAAACTTTGAAATGAAAGAAACTTTTGGCATATACATACTTTTGTATTGTAAATACTAAGACGAGTTTGAGAAAGTTGTAGATACGAAAATTGTGATCCAATTTGTCTTATCAGACATGTCTTCCTCAATGTCTCCAACCTATGAAGATGCTGATTGATTCTTAACCATATCCAGTTATTGGCGAATGTTCGGAGGCAAAACTGAGACATTCTAATTTGAGGAGGAAGTAATATTTTAAATTCAACCAAAGCAAAGAAGCTAAAAAGAAGAATAAAAAGGAGCGTGATTCTGCGATTATAAAATTCTCTTTATTTACATCTTTGACTCCAATAACATAAAACGAGATTTCTTCTAGGCAGTGGCTGTGTCTATACTACTATATAGATGCACCATATTGACGCTAACAAAACGCATAGAGAAAAGGCTAGATGGGAACTACACAAAAATGATGTGAGCTGTCTTGAACAAATCCAAGAAGCAGCACCCCCAAAATAGTAGCTGCATGGTTACATCCCATCTCACAAACGATTCAAGTAATACGAACAAGACCTGCAGGGCACTGCTCGTGAAGGATGTATGAACTCATAAGCGATGTTCTTTTGTCGTCTCCTGCACAATATTGGCTAAGACTTACAACATCTCAGACCGGATAGAAGATGCAGCCTATAAAATCTGCCAGGAGCGACGGGTGATAGGGGCGGATGGTGAGAGAGTGTGGGGGAAATCAGTACTACTTGATAATTATGTGATGATGATGATGATGATGATAACATAAATTTGGATAAAAAAGAGAATAATTTTCATTCAATAAATAGCTACCCTTCATCACCAGTGCATTTTCCCTTGTTTCTCCTGAAGCATATCAACTTGGTTTAAACACTTGAAAAAACTTTCTAAAAAATTTGTTGTTACAAAAACCTTTCTCTGGATGATGACCTAAGGTCAAAACTGTTTGAGAACAATCAAAAATAAATAACACAAATGAAATACTCCTGTTTATTATCGAATATATATATATATATATATATATTGTCATCCACAGACTGACTGTTTCATTCTATCAGAACTCTTCAGTTTGGGTAGACAGGTAGGACTCTTGAAGTCGGGATCGAAACCGGTCCAACTTTACGTTAGACTTAGTATCAGACCGCTCGGCCAACAAGCGTAAGTAAGTAAAGTTGGAGACTGTAGTCGAGGGCAACCCGAAGGCTCCCTTTTCAATAGCTACTACACCGAGGTGTAGGAAAGGGCGCAACTCCTTCCTCTGGATTGCTCCATTTTACCCTTGATACATACCTTATAATGCTGAGTGTTAAGCAAGGAGGTATCAAGTACCATTTTTTTAAGTCTACGGTATGACTCGACCTGGGATTGAATCCCGGCCTCCCGGACCATTGGCGAATACTCTACTCATTAGGCCAATATATATATATATATATAATGAACAATGGCTATAATTCCTGAAGAACGCTGTCCGTAATGTATCATTTACCATGCATAAAAATAAAATGATCATTGACACTGAAAAATTGTCCACCTAGTCCAAACACACAACTGATCCAAACTAACAAACCTTAAGTGCTTCTACATTACATGGTCTTTCAAGTTCCTTTTTTTTCAGTAGTTGTGACTAACAGGGGTCACGTACTATTACTGCCGATTGTATCTCATCTAGACTGATACTTTTACCTTTTATTAATGTCTTGATGGCAGAAGATGAAGGAAAATGAAAATGAGCCAAGGCTTCAATATTTCGAATGTTCAAATTATTAGGTTTGATTTGGTTTGGTTTCTTTGTTTAATGGCATATCAACCTTTGTGGGTTATTTAATGCCAAACCCGTTCTCCGAGAAGAACAGCAGTGGTACTATTTGACCCATTGCTGGGAGGATCAGGGGGTTCATACCTATCCCCAAGGGTATTTGCCCGAAAGTGAACGTAATAGCGCGACTGGAATACGAACTCGCTTACTACGATTCTGCAGTCCATCGCTTTAACCATTACGCCACGAAGACACCCCACTTAATAATTGGGCTGAGCCAAAGGTTTTGTAATATTTACGTACGTGTTAGTTTTCGGTGTGTATATTATATGATTAAAGTAATTCAAGCTGTAGTTGGTACCAGTTGTGGCTGGTAGTATTGCGATAGTTGGTGCGTTGACATGTGTGATTTGAAAGTAGCAAAGCGGAATGTCCAACATAATTTAATTCGGTGGTTTACATTTCATGGGTTTGAACTGGGCAACAATGCTGTTGAAGAAACCAAAAAATTGTTTTAAATAAAGGGAAGGCGCTGTAGTTTACGTTAATCTGAAATTTCGTTTGGATTGCAAGAACCTTGACGATCAGGCAAGTTCAGATAGGCCTAAAACCGTGGATTCTGAGGCCGTACTCCAACCCATCATCTGACAGTCCGGTTCACCTTCACTATTTCTGCAAAGCATCTGGAGTAGCTAGATTGTATCTCAAGTCACCAAAATGTTGCAAAACTTTTGATTAATGCTAGTATTATGAACCCACCTTCAACAATATCACGTTTGTTTTTTCCTACAAGTTTGCTGTTCTAAACGAGCGTAATAAATTATTTTATATCTAGAGCGCATATGTAGATATCACTTTTTGTAGAGGAGATATTGTAACCGAGGTATGGGAACTGGTCTAAAAAATGGGATGCTATCGACAGATTACCTGCTTGAAGGAAATCTAAGCTCTCGGGTGGATAAAAAAGGGGGATCTTTTTTAGCAAGAGCCATGTCAGAATTATTGTATGGTTTTATCCATTGGACTTTAACGAAACGCTTGTTGAAAAAGCTCTTTGAGAACTACACATACATGCTGTGTGTTGTTATAAATAAGTCCTGGAAGTAGCACTATACACAACAATAGGAATATGGCCACTTTCCTCCCATCTCACAAACCATCTAAGTAAGACAGTTAAAACATGTTGGACATTGCTGGTGAATTAAGAACAAACACATCAGTAAAAATTATGCATCTATTCTCTGTGTAGACTCTTGTGCTGTTATAGGACTTACAAAGAAAGATGGTTGATAGGGTCAAACAGTAAGAGAGAGTCGGTACGCGTTGGTGACAATGATGGGTTGTGATGCTGATCCCCCACTTTCTGTTTTTGAAATGTTATTCTTTCGACCTCAATTTGTCGACCTGCTCGGATAGAAAGCGCACTCTGTTCTACGTGGTGTATTCAAAAAGTTTCCAGACTTTTTTGTACCGGCATTTAAAATTGTCGTATGTTATTGCTATACATCTTACGAGATGACTGACCAATTTTTATGATTTCAGGTTCAAATTAACAGCTACAGCAGCAATTGGAATACACCCTATTAAAGCCTGATTGTCACAGCTGGTGAATTTCAAAAATGCAATCTGGACGTGAAGACACTCTAGAAGAAAATTATGCAATAAAATTCTGTTTTAAACTTGGAAAAAATGCCACAGTAACCTATGGAATGCTTCAGACTGCTTTTCAACCATATTGCAGGAATCGAGCATCAGCTTTTGAGTGGCATAAGCGATTCAAGGAAGGCAGGGAGTCTGTGAGGGATGAGAAGAGGTGTAGGAGGAGTAAGGAAGTCAATACAACAGAGTTGATTGTCCAAAGTGCATTGCAGCCGGAGGAGATTACTTCGAAGGGAACTAGAGTTTCATGTATGTACTATCAATAAAAGTGCCCATACGAAAAAAAGTCTGGAAACTTATTTAATGATCCTCGTATAATTTACCTTTCGTAGAGAAAGAGGTGTTTTCACTTCAAACACACACACACACACACACACACACACACACACACACACATATATATATATATATATATATATATATATATAAGACAATGGCTTTATACAAGAAGAAAAAGAATCATATGATATCAAGCATGAAGTATAACAGATTTAGATTACGCAGATGATCGAGCGCTTCTTGGAAATACATCTGCCCCAGACCAATCCCTTATACATAGCATATGTTCTATGATTTACCTTTAATAGGGATAGAGATGCTTTCATATAATTCCAAAGGGCATTGGCACCACGTAAAAGGTACAGAGCTAATTCCAGTATTTAAATTTGGTTTGTCGAGTTGATTTTCTAAAGTGAGATCAATTATATGGCATGGATATCGAGTTTTTTTTTGGGCTCTGTGCTTTTTAATCGACATATAAAAATCAACTGAATATTGACTTCAACCAAATCATTAATTCTAAAAAAATAATTCAATGAAATAAATTAAGTGATTTGTTCTTTCCTCCAAATTAATTGTGTGTTTATTTCTGAGAGGTTAATTCATCGTTGCCTTAAAAACATAAAATTAGATGCTTGGGTTGTGTCAAGATTATCATATCCCGAAGGCTTTTCTTTCTTTTACGTTATGCAAATTATTTGTTTTGGTTCCTCTGCCAATAACAAATAAATAAATAATCTAAATAAATGAACAAAAAACAAAACAAAAAAAACTGCTACCCAAAATATTCATCGAAAATGATATTCCCAATTGTTAAACATATTGATCAGAAAAATCGATCATCGTTAATATTGATTCCAACATAAAATCCTAGAATATATTAAACTATTAATATGTCAGTACCTGCCAAATTTAATTATTGGCTGGTCATTTAACATTAAAGTCAAATGCGCCTATTTTTATGAAGTGAGTTTGAATTTCAAATGAGCCAACATTTTCTATAAGACAGTCATAGTCTTATGGGAGACGCGTCTTTGATGTTCAATCATTTCAATACAAGAAAGGTCGACGGTTTTTGATGAGAGAGAAAAAATGGCATTACAATAAAAATGAAATCATGACTTCTATAGGATTTGTATTAGTTGGAAATATATTGTAGGCTTCCTATATGCGTATTCTCGATACATATATATATATATATATATATATATATATATATATTGTTGTTGGTTCAACAAGAGAAAAGTAATTATTTTAATATGAATAGGTGCACAAATGAATCTGAGATTTTAAACTTTTTAGTACAAATGCATGAAATTTTATCATTAAGGGTATTCAGGCTATTATCTTCATTGTTATTTCCATAACGTTTCGATCGCTGTCCTCCGGCCTTCTTCAGATATTTGTCAAACTCGGGAACCTTCACTGAACTTCGAACTACATCCGTTATTGAATCCACGGGGGACGCCTGGTCTGGTTCCGTTAGCCATAAGTATTCCTGTCTTGTTACTCACCTGCAGTCTGGATTGAACCTGCAACATTTAGACCATTGACTCTTTAGAAGCTTACAGAACCAACGCCTAAAACAGTTACGCCATGGGTCCTGCTGGACAATTCAGAGTGAATTTTGGGGACTTATAAACTTAATGTTCTTACTTGTATTGAATTACAACGATAATGTATGATTTTTTTACCTGTGCTCATATTCAGATTTTTCATCTAGCCTTCTTAAGACTACTAAATGCATGAAATATTAAAAACTTAAAAATTGCAAAAATTAGATTAATTTGCACACCTATTAATTTTCCATTGGCTTGTAGGTAGAGTATTCGGCAATGGCCGGAGAGACCGTGGTTCAATCCCAGGTCGATTCATACCAAAGACTCAAAAAATTGTACTAGATACCTCCTTACTTAACACTCAGCATTATAAGGTAGGGATCAAAAGTAATGTGGAGCAATCCAGGGTAATGAGTAGCGTCCTCCCATTCACCTCAGTACAGTAGCTAATGAAAAGGGAGCCTTCGGATCACCGTCGACGACGGTCTCCAACTTTACTTTCACTTCACACACACACACACACACACACACACACACACACACACACACACACACACACACATATATATATATATATATATATATATATAGAGAGAGAGAGAGAGAGAGAGAGAGCTAATTCCAGTATTTAAATTCGGTTTGTCGTGTCGATTTTCTAAAGTGAGATCAATTATATGGCACGGATATCGAGTTTTTTGGAGCTCTGTGCTTTTTAATCGACATATAAAAATCAACTGAATATTGACTACAACCAAATCATTAATGCTAAAAATAAATTAAATGAAATAAATTAAGTGATTTGTTCTTTCCTCCAAGCAGCAATTGGCATCGGCCTCAACGTGAACGCAAATAAAACAGTTTACGAAGAGGCCAATATAAGTAAGTGCTTGCTAATCGACCAACAGTGACGCATCCATCATCTGGAGTCCAGAAAAGAACGTCACAGATGAGTAAGTCCTTGATTCTCTCGTTCCTCCACGTCTTTGTCGCCTTACTGGAATGTTTTGTGAGATGGTAGTCAAGTGGTCCTTCAGGTGCTGTTTTATGGAGTGTCGCTTTTAGTAATTTTTCAAAGCAGCACGCAGTATTCTTGTGTTATTACTCAGTATTATTGTCACAAATAGCGATGCCCCCTTTTCATTGAGCGTTTTATACCTCACATCACTATTTCTTCATTTATACATCTCCAACTACCCTGTTTAACTATTTCGCCAAAAATTCCATTTTTGGAGTCCAGGAGAGGAGACGAACACCATGACAAACATTTTAGACCAGATTCTTAGTCATGTCCGTTTATCTCCCTTTTTCCTCTATTTTTCTCTTTTCATCGATCTTCATTTAGTTATTATAAAATTTCCAGGTTTTGAAAGACAAAATTTTATTTCGATAATAATGAAAAAAAAAGGTGAATAAAAGATAAAATTTTTAACAAAAAAGTGAAACAATTCTGATTTATTTACTCCCACAATTTTAGAAAATATTTTTTGAATTAAGGCGGATGCAAATATTTTTAGCTTTATCAGTATTTTCTGTTTGAAACAATAAGTTACACAATTATTTTATATAACCAAATTGCAGAACTGCCTCTGAAGTTAATTAGAATTGTTTAATTACCTGTGAATAATTATTTTTGGCATCTAATTATGTAAAAGGAAAAGGGACTTACTCATAAAAATTGTTTGATAGACATTAATAAAGATTTAAAATATAGAATCATTTAGATTAATATTTCCGTTATTTTAGCAATTCATAATTTTTAAAAAATTTGTTTTTATCATTCATTTTCTACGGGTTGCTTCCTTTATTTTTATTTGAAGATCTCATATACCCACGGCCCTCACGTCAGAATTAATGAATATTTTGAATAAATATCCAATTTTATTATATTACACATAATAATAATCTAATTAATAAAGCAAAAACAAATTGTGATTCGAAGTCTTGTTTTAGTCGGTGACCATCAAGATTAAATGATCTTTCTTTTTTAACAGCTCCATACTTAACAGAGTGAGTCTAATGTCATATAGGGAGAGATAGAGATTGTATTGTCTCTTGTAACAATTTCCTCAAGAGTGCGTAAACGCTGTTAAATGGATACCCTTTTACAGTAAGTGAGACAGCGGGCAATAAATGGTGAAAGATGATCACAATTAAAATTCAATTCTCTTATTTCCTTAAATAGTTTCAATCTTTTCCAGGGTGACTTTTACAATTTCTGGAAATTTGGTCTACACTGGCCATAAAATAAGTATACGGACAGTTTGGAAATAGTAATTGGATATACAACGTATACGTATTTGATGGAGGTTTGTAAAAATTTTTTTTAATTACTGTGAATATCACTTAATAGATTTACCATTGTAAATATTTATGCTTTTTGCCTGGTTTATTCGGCTTTCATGATGTTTACCAAACGTTGGAAGACAGAAACCCCTTTACACAGGAAGCAATAGGCTGTAAAGGATGAGAAAAGGATTCCACCTAATTCATACTTAACTTCTCATTCAATATAAAAAAACAAACAAACAAGTAAAACAATTTTGAATTATCAAGAAAAAAAATCTAAATTCTTTTTCCCGAAGTTAATTTTTTTTTCTTTCAATTTGGAATGAGGGAAATTTGAGAGATTTCCTAATCTCACACCAGTTACATCCATCCCAGTCAGTTAGAGCTATTGAATACGCTGCCTGAATCTCTGCAGAAGGAATAAGACCTCCCCCATCCAAAGGGTGTCTTGGATATAACACTAAGCCAGTTGATGATGAGGATCCTGGCCTGGAGATTGGGGAATATGGAGTTATTGTCGTTACTTCCTGGTCCATTCTCACGCGGAGAGTTTGTACTTGTTGGGATCCATCTCTGTGTCAAATAGAAGTGTGTAATCATTCACTCAACTTGAAGCCATTTAACTGTGTACAACCAAATGAATAGTATTAAATTGAATGATTGGATTTACATAGCAATGCTTGAAACAGTTTTACCCTGAACAAATAGAACCATAAATATTTGGTGGCAATAATTAAAACTGTTTAACTGTGTGTAAACAAATGAACTCTGAATCGTTTGAAAATATTTCTTCTTCGTTTACAAATCCTATATATACGAGGATCCTTAAATAAGTTTCCAGACTTTTTTCGTATGGGCATTTTTATTGATAGTACACACATGAAACTCTAGTCCCCTTCAAAGTAATCTCCTCCGACTGCAATGCACTTGTTTTACCGTTCCAGCAACTTCTGGAAGGATCCATGGAAGTCCTCTTGTGTGAGCGTGTCAATGACCTTCGTTACAGCCTCTTTCATCTCCTCAATTGTCTCATCATGACAGCCTGTGAGCTTGGGGAATAAACAAAAGTCACAGGGAGCAAGGTCACGACTATAGGGAGGCTGAGGAACTGTCTTGATGCTTATCTTGGTCAAATAGTCTGTGACAAGGATGGAGTTGTGGACTGGTGCATTTTCCTGGTGGAAATACCACTGACCCGATTTGAAGAGTGCTAGCCTCTTCCGAGGGAATCTCATCCTGAACTCCCTTAAAACCTCAACATAATATTCCTTGTTGACTCTCTGTCCCGTGGGAACCCAGTGGGAAGTCTGTCCTTTGGTTTCTGAGTCATAGCAGTAGATCCAGCTTTCATCGCATGGTATTTTTTCCAAGTTTAAAACAGAATTTTATTGCATATCGTTCTTCCTCACGTCCAGATTGAATTTTTGAAATTCACCAGCTGTGACAATCAGGCTTTAGTAGTATGTATTCCAATTCCTGCTGTAGCTGTTGATTTGAACCTGAAATCATAAAAACTGATCAGTCATCTCATAAGATGTATAGCAATAACATAGTGAATTTTCAAGAGTCTACGACAATTTTAAATGCCTGTACAAAAAAAGTCTGGAAACTTATTGATGGCACCACGTATATATATATTTATGATCATAGAAATATGTGAAAAGATAGATAAAGAGGACACTTACAAGGGGTCTAGTAGTAATGTTTTATTCATTATTCAAAAATTTCTTCGGACTAAACCTTTAGTCTGAGGAAATTCTTGAATAAAGAATAAAATATATCTATATTAAAAATATGTCTGATTTGTCCATCTTTCCAATTACTTTTATCATCTTGTCAGATTCAACAAAATCTACAATTTTACTCTATATTTTTCATTAAAAACCCTCCATGGTTTGATATAACATTAGACATAGCAAACCAACCAGTAGCATCTTGCTCAACTCTTAAAACCACCACTTATGACTAAGTTTGATCAGTATGTTTGTTACTACGAAAGAAACGCCATTCAGTTAAGGCAAAAACATTTTATTTCTAACTTTATGGTTTGGTTGGTTGGTGGATTGGGTTTAATGATATATCAACCTCTATAGGTTATTTAATGCCAAAGCTTGTTTACACATATGTACGGTTTGTAAACACATTGTTTAATGATACCATACTAAAACCAAACTCATTTACTCATGTACGAGTAAATATTTTCAAGTATTTCTATATGACATTAGTTTATTTAGTGATGATAGTTTTTTTTTAATTAATTTTTTAAAAATTTCTGACTACTATTTCTACTAACACAAACATAATGGTATTTCTATTCAGCAATAATTTGCTTTCAGTTGATTAGTTTGTTGTGTTTTCAGGATTGTAACCAGGTGTATATTTTCTGGTACAACCCGGTTTCTTTCAAGAACGACAAAACATTATCCCTGGGGACGTTCTCAAATAAGTCCTTCATGGTATTTGCGTGGAAATAGCGGTTTCTGGTGTCATTAAAAACTTTACAATCAAGGTGGACGTGTTTGATTGTGCGGGGGGTTTGGCATATCGAGCACTGTGGTTGCTGTTCTTGCTTGAGTCTAAAAGAGTGCGTAAGTCTGTTGTGACCAATACGCAAATATGTTTTGGTTTGTTTTTTATGTTTAATGGCACATAAACCTGTGTGGTTTATTTAATACCAAAGCCATTCAAGAGTCTCGTCTTAAAGTGAACAGTTGCTGGAGTTCGAACTAGCTCACTAGTTTCGCAGTGCATGACATTAGCCATTACACATTCTTAACTTTTTTGACTTGGGAGGAAGCTCAAATGATATTGACAGTGACACAGAGAAACGATTTCATTGTTAATTGGTTCTCAACTTAAAGTTAAAAAAATCTAATTATTATATTAAAACAAAACAACCTGTGATTTCTTTATTTCTTTAGAATTAGCGGGAAAAAATCATAAAATTTCTAATTTCTGGATTCTTCCCCTTCTGCTTTTGACTTTGTTTCTGACATTTCCCTTTTATTACCATTGGCAATATAGAAGATTTGATTTCATACGCTTGGCATCAAATGCAATTCGAATAAAAAAAGTTTGAGGGAAACGATAAAAGCAAGTTTATTACACTAAGGCTCAAAACAGCTAAGAAAGAGGGAATAAAATGAGAGACAAGGGAGTTTTATGTAAAAATTATGAGACACTTAGCACTTTCCAAATGAATTCTAGTTAAACATTTGAAGATCAAATCAAAGATTATGTAATCTTTTTCATTTTTCTGGTTGAATTGATCGGGCAAAGATGAATGTCTTTTCCATCAGAGTGTGTTAAAAGTACTTCTCTATTTCTTTTTTTGTCTTTTAAATATTCTGTTTTATTTTGCTCTTTCTTCATTTAGTTCATATATATATATATATATATATATATATATATATATATATATACAAAGATTACATCCTGGCAGCTATTTTTCTTATATAATGTGGAAATCTAATATTAGCGCGGTCGATTTAATTCTACTCCTTATTCTTCTTAAAGGACGTACTCAATACTAATTCAAGTATTTTACATTGACTTCAATACCAATAAAAATATTCATGGTAAATGGATTTTTTCTTTTTTTTTCTCCTCGGGCTTTTTACATGCACTAATGCCAGGTGAAGTGATTCCGTTTTGAGCTGGGAATACTCAGAATTAAGATTTATCGTAACGTTCAGTTGCGAAAGTAAATTTTTATCTGATGATTCTGTCTTTCTTTTCTATAGACGTAGACGATACTTATATATATATGTATCTATATATATAATTAACTTAAATCGCGAGTCGGTAATCTTCTACTAAAGTTTCACCTTATCGGATCATCAGGGAGCCATTAGGCTTCCTGATGATCCGATAAGGTGAAACTTTAGTAGAAGATTTTCAACTCGCGATTTAAGTTAATTTTATAATTGGCTCCACTTGTGTTGAGCACTTTAGTAATTGTCGCATTGCAGGATTCGCGGAAGGTTTTTAGTTTTCTTTTGACCAACTGATTGCGTATCCCTTGATTTTTTTCAAGGGGTCGGACGAGGTTGGCCTTTTCTTTTTTTTTTACCTATAATTTTTTCTTTTTTCCCCGGGCGGTGATTCGAGATACTTTTATCCCTTGTTCCTGGCGGGGATTTTTTCGTTTTTTTTCCAAGTACCGTGAATGCTGTTAGATATTAGATTAGTATATATATATATATATATACATATATATATATTGTCATCCACAGACAGGCTGTTTCGTTGTATCACAACTCTTCAGTGTGGCTAGACACGTAGGACGCATGAAGCTGGGATCGAAACCCGCCCAACTTTACGTTAGACTTAGTATCAGACCGCTCGGTCAACAAGCGTACCACGTTAGCTAGGGAATTATAAGGTGATAAGCAGCAGCAGCAGCCGCAGCAGCAGCAGCGGCGTTCGTTTGTTTACATTTTATACCTTACCGGATACCAGAGTGCTCAATGTGTGTTGGCAAGCACTTATCCGACCATTATATATGTAGGACTAATTATTCGGATGATTGTTTGTCAGTCTTGTACAAGGTTCGGTGCAAGAAACATCTGGCTTTCTTAGAGGCTATAGCTATCATGCTATATTGCCCTATATTGCGCAGCACCCCCCCAAAAAAAGACAAATTGACATTATTATTTATCTGTTTGGTGAATTTGGTGGGAATCATAGGTTTTGAGTTATTTTGTTTTCTTAAAAGATATGCCCCCCCATTGTTATTGGAAGATTTTACCTTTTTAAAGCGCTTCCGGTATAATTATTGAAAACACAGCGGATGAAAATGCCCCGATAATCTGTTTTTACTATTTTAAAACACTAGTTCACTAGTTTTTGTATACATTAAATTTTAGTTTACCAGAAGCTTATATATATATATATATATATATATATATATATAGTAGAGTTGGCGACCTTAGTCAAGGGTGAATCGAGTTCTCCCTTTTTGATAGCTACTACACCGAAGTGTAGAGGAGGGCGCTACTCCATTCCCTGAATTGCTCCACTTTACCCTTGATCCTTACCTTATAATGCTGAGTGTTAAGCAAGGAGGTATCAAATACCATTTTTGGAGTCTTTGGTATGACTCGACCAAGGATTGAACCACGACCCCCCGGACCGTTGGCGAACTGCGTGATTTTTGCTTAATTTCAAACATTTAGCAGTTCTTCCGTTATTTTCTTTGGTAACACAACACGATCGTAAGCATTTGAGCTTAAATGAATCAATATTTATATATAATCAGGATTATGGGCGTATGTGTGCGTGTGTATGTGTGTGTGTGTGTGAGAGAGAGAGAGAGAGAGTGTGTGTGTGTGTGCGTGTGAAAGAGAGAGAGAATGTGTGTGTTTGTGTGAGAGAGAGAGAGTGTGTGTGTGTGTGTGTGTGTGAGAGAGAGAGAGAGAGAGATAGTGTGTGTGTATGCGTGTGTGTGTGTGTGTGTGTGTGTGTGAGAGAGAGTGTGTGTGTGAGGGAGTGTGTGTGTAGGGGGGAGAGAGTGTGTGCGTGTGTGTGAGAGAGAGAGAGTGTGTGTGTGTGTGTGTGAGAGAGAGAGAGAGTGTTTGTATGTGTGTGTGTGTGAGAGAGAGAGAATGTGTGTGTGTGTGTGTGTGTGTGTGAGAGAGAGAGTGTGTGTGTGAGAGAGAGTGTGTGTGTGTGTGAGAGAGAGTGTATGTGTGCGTGAGAGAGAGAGAGAGAGAATGCATGTGTGTGTGTGTGTGTGTGTGTGAGTAAGAGAGTGTGTGTGTGTGTGTGTGTGTGAGAGTGTGTGTGTGTGTGAGAGAGAGAGAGTGTGTGTGTGTGTAAGAGAGAGAGAGAGAGAGAACGTGTGTGTGTGTGTGAGAGAGAGAGAGAGTGTGTGTGTGTGTGTGTGTGTGCTTGTGTGAATATATTTGATTGATAAAGCCCAGACTGTGTTGGATAAGTATCGTCAAATCAGAGAAATCAGCTCTTTGGTAAAGTGATAAATTTATTCCTTTCTCCAAACCTCCCACTTTATCTATTTATATCTATTCTTATCAGTCTAAGAATTCATCTTTTGTTGGTACTCTTTGCGTAATCGTTACTGTCGTAGAAAATGGACAAGGCAAACCGAATTTAAACCCAAGACGCAAATGTTGGCATCTCATATAGCGCTTGTAACTTTGGGACAGGTATGAATACAACTATTCTCACTGCACTGATCAGTTAAGAATAGGATAGAAGGACTCTTTAACCTTGGTTTGGAAACTGATCAAGGAAAAGAAAAAAAAACAAACTTTGAATGCAAACGTTATAAACTCATCTTAAGAAATGATTTTGGGTTGCAAAATTCTTGTGGCTGGTATTTTGGGGAACATCATCTACATTTGTCTGTTCCTATTTACTTATTTAAACGTATGTAGTCAAATAAATTACGCATTTTCCTATCTTCCCTATTGTCTTTATTGAAAATTGAGGGATTAAATCCAATCTTATTTTGCCTCTTTGCATTAGCAAGATTCTAGGTTGGTCTATTGGGAAAAATATCCAAATGATTACCCATAACAATATCAATCATTACTCTGTGGAAAGTAATGCCCATAAGTATTTGAACAGTAAAAAAACAAAAAACAAACTGTTCTCATTTTATGAGATAATTGAACCCAGAAAAATTAACTTAATTGATTAGCAACAATTCTCAGACAACAAATAAAAAAGATATAAAAAACAATTTGGTTCTATTTAAGAATTTTCTTGTCTGAAAAATATTCAACAAGCTTATATATATATATATATATATATATATATATATATATATATATATAATGGCTACGTGGATTTATTCATTATATATATATATATATATATATATATATATATATATATATATATATAATGAATAAGTCCACGTAGCCATTTGTATTTTAAGGATTATTCATTTCGTTCTTGTACTTGTATGTTTCCAGCTTGTTGCTTTCGTCAGAAAAACATATGTGGCACAAGGCCATATGAATGGAACACCCAATGAGACTCGAACTTACTCGTGTAGGTTTGTTAGTCGAATATCTTTTCAAGTTTTATATCGGTTTATATAGAAGTCACTGCTGTGTGTTAGATTTTTCTTCTTCTTCCTTTCTTTCCCCTTTTTCGGGGTGTGTTTACAGGTTTGTCTTGTTACGTTTATTACCCAATTAATCTTTGATATTTGATATGTTATAAAGTTTTTCAGTGTCTTACTCTGGGTCACTGTACGTGTGTGTGTGTGTGTGTGTGTGTGTGTTTAGTTATATATGTATGTATACATATGCTCTCAAAAAATAATAGTAAAAGGTTATTGCCAATAAAATTTAGATCACACTTCTTTAAAAAAAAACCTTAGACCAAAAAAAAAAAAGACCAAAACTATACCCACATACAGAGGAATAATCAGACCTAAACAACAACAATAACACACACACACACACACACACACACACACACACACACACACACACACACACACACACACACACACACACACACACAGAGAAGAAAAGTAACAGTTAGTGAAATTTAAGACAACTTTAACACAAAAAAAACACCAATAAACTCTATAACACACCAACTGAACACCCCGACACTCACAACGACCCAGAGTAAAACAGTGAAAAACTTTATAACATATAAAATATCAAAGATTAATTGGGTTAATATACTTGACAAGACAAACCATGAGAAAGAGAGAGAAATCAGGAGGGAGCGAGATCTAGCAGAAAACAGTGACCTCAATGTAAACCGATACAAAAACCTGATAAAAACGTTCGGCTAACAAACCTACACGTGTGAGTTCGTGTCTCATTTGGTGCTCCATTCATATGGTCTTGTGCCTCATATGCTCTTTAACGAAAGCAACAAGCTGGAAATGTACACGTATGTAAGAACGAAATAATTAATTCTTAAAAAATACAAATCTTTCAGTGGACCTATTCATTTTGAAATATTTACTTTTTTCTCTTTTGACCAAAAACAAAAGAATAGAGAACTCTTTTTACACCCTATATATATATATATATATATATATATATATATATATATATATATATATATATATATATATAAGAATGTTTTCATTAGGTTTAGAGAAAGTGCTCTTCAAGTCGTTTCAAGTCGTTCAAGTTGTTTGTTTATATGGATTTTTTTCTACCGTGTTATTTTCAAGGGGCACCCTTGAAAATAAAATTGTTATATGCTGGACTGTTATTTGCAGAGACGACTCCTCTTGCAAGTTTGGAAAACGTCTATTTTTCTTTGCAATTTTCTCATTTTGGCAAGGAAATAATTCATTGAAATTTCTAGTGCCATAAGCAAGATGGTTTCTGCAATTGATCCTATTATCACTTTTGAGTGATTTATTTATTGTCCCCCTCATAACGTACATGTTTCTCCTTCCCTGATCCCTTACCATTTTTTATCACCATGACACCATTTTCTTTCAATATCTTAGGAATGGCCTTTTTAAAAAAGAGATTAGTGCCATTATCGTTCCCTTAGCAATTCAGCAGATGCCAAACTGTTTTAACAAGTCATTCACTGTGGGTTTTTTTCAAATATGGCCCGAGAAAATATTTGTAAGAGAAACTATATCAATTTCTCCATCTTTTGCTTAACGAACAGTGTGAAGATATTAAAACTTTTTTCATTGGTGACATTTCTCTGAATTCATTCGTTATTTTACAAAGATTTATTTCTACCAACCATTTTGAGAAAAACTAGACAATGTCAATCCCAACAATAAATATATTACACGCGAATTAGATACATCTTCCTGGGTAAAAAATAATTGTATAAATAAGTAAGCACAACTGATACAGACACTAAATTTATGAATCGTATATTCTCGTGAGTAATTCAATCGTTGTAAAAGTCAGCTCATCACTTATATTCACGAAATCATCTAATTTATAGAACTAATTTTTTAAACCAAGTGATGCTACGAGTAATTCATTCCAACTTTACAAAAATTTCGCATTTGTATAGATTCATATTAAAGTTTCACTGGCAAATAAGATTTTGAACATCTTTTTTTGCAACAACAAATATAACAAGCAGTGCAAAAATAAAACACCTATGCAAAAAAGGCGCAAAAAAGTCAGGCAGCAAAAAAAGATGAAGTAGAAATGACTCAACAAAATGAAGCCCAAAAAAAAACTCACGTAAGAAAAATACAACAAAAAGCACAACAAAAACATGTTGCAGAAATACTGTAAAAAGTAATGAAAAATCAAAAAAATGCAGCACAAATGCAACCAAGAACATGCAACAAGAAATACATCAAGAAACGCATGCAACATAAACCCTAAGAAAAACATAAATAGATGCAACACAAAATCTTTGCCAGAACAATTAATGCCATTCAACAGCAAAAAATGACATGCAAAAGAAATTTTAAAAAAAGGCAACCATCAGACATGCAAAAAGCCATGCAACCATAGGACATTCAGCCAAAACCATGCAACTATAAGACATACAATAACCGAAAACAATGCAACCAAAAGACATGCAAAAAAAAACTTGCAACCATAGAGCATGTAATAAAAACACGCAGCCATACGACATGCAGATAACAAAAACAGCAGCAAAATCAATGCAACCTTAAGGTATGCATCAAACAAAAACCATGCAACTATAAGAAATGCAACAAAAACCACGCAAACATAAAACTTGCAACAGAAACCATGCAGCCATGAAATATGCAATAACAAAAACCTTGCAAACATAAAACATACAACAAAAACCATGCAACCAAAAGATATGCAACAAAACCCATGCAACCAAAAAACATGCAACTAGCGGAAATCATGCAACCATTAGACATGCCTTAAAAAATATTTCACTCATAAAACATGCAGCAAAATCCATACGACCAAAAATATGCAACAAAACCCATGCAACCAAAAAACATAAAACAAAACAATGCAACCCTAAGACATGCATCAAAAACCATACAACCAAAAAACATGGAACAAAACTATGCCACCATAAAACATGCGACAAAAACCTTACAACCATTTTTGTAGCATGGCATGTTACAAAAACTATGCCACCATAAAACATTCAACAAAAATCATGCCACCATAAAACATTCAACAAAAGTCATGCCACCATAAAACATTCAACAAAAATCATGCCACCATAAAACATTCAACAAAAACCCCGTAAATATAACCTAGGCAGTAAAAACCATGCAAGCATAAGACATTCAGCAAAAAAAAAAAAAAAAAAAAAATCAAACCATGAAATTCAACAAAAACATATGACTATAAAACATGCAATAAAACCATGCAATCGTAAAGAATGCAACAAAAAGAATGCAATCCTAAGACATGCCAAAAAAATCTATGCATTCATATGACATCCAACCAACGAAATCTCTGCAACCATCAGACATGCAACGAAAACCATGCAACCATTTGACACGCATCAATAACCAGGTAACCATAAGATATTCAACAAAAAAAATCTAACGATGAGACATTTATCAAAAAACATCTAAACATATCAACCTTCTTGTATTAGTTAAAGCCATATCTATCCTAGAAGGAAAAACAGTCGTCCTCTTTAACCCAGACCTGGTGGGAATTAGTGGGTTCGTACATTTGCTTAGAGTATCAGAACGAAAGTGAACGTAACAACACGACCAGAGTTCGAACTCTCTCACTAGGATTTCTCAGGGCAGCACTTTAACCATTACGCCACGGGAACTCCCCTTAACAATTGTGGTTAATTAATTGAATTTATAAAATTAATTAAAATCACAATAATTATCCAATTTCAATTAATTTTTCGTTTATTATTATATTTATGAAACGTCCATGTAGTGCATCCATATAGCAGTATCGACACGACTGCTGCTTGGAAGAAACTGCGTTTCATTTTATCGATCAGATCTGACTTCCATATGATCGATAGCTTATCGATACCTGTCAATGCCTTCGTTATCCGCGTGTAGATGTCTTTTTCGGTTGATGAGACACTGCTTCCTAGGTAGGTGGATTTGTCTACCAGATTCAGAGACCTATCGTCTAGTGTGGAAATGTCGCCTGTTTGATTAAAGCATATGCGAGCAATATTGAACAAGTCCTGGCGGCAACACCCCACAAGGCACCAACTATACGGCCACCTACCTCCCATCACGAAAACTATCCAAGTTAGACGAACCAGACATGTAGGACACTGCTGGAGAAGCAGGGACGAGCTCATCAGTGATGTACTCCTATGGACCCCCGCATATGGCCGATCAAAAGCAGGACGACCAGCTCGAACATACATATAGCAGCTCTATGAGGATACAGGATGTAGCCCTGAAGACCTGCCAGAGGCGATGGACGATAGGGAGAAGTGGCGAGAGAGGGTCAGGGATATCCACGCTGGTGGCACGACATGATGATGATGATATTTATGAAAATAATACTTAGGTGAATCAGTTATCTCCCTATAAAATGTGTATGAAATAGTGTTATAATGTTAACAAGTCAGGTATTTTGTTTCTAGTCTGTAGTTCAATGTCCTCTTTTTTAGTTGTGTTTATTTGGATCTTAAGCTGGCAAAAATATGACACAGGTTAGTTTATTGTCAGTGATAAAAATTGATTAAATTGAATTGTAATTCCTCTTCAGGACGCTTCAGGCACTGATGAATAATCTCAGCCCTTAGCAGGGGTTGCTTGTGTGGCGGACCCTCTGAAAATAAGTTGTTGTTAATTCTCAGTCACCTGGTACGAACGTGGGTGAGGGATTTAGTGTTGATTATATGGTTCCAGACATCACGAGCCTCTTGCCTGACTCATCACCCCAGTAAGATGATGGAATAATTCCAGGAATTGAATTGTATTACAATCTATATATCTATCTATCAATCTGTGTGTGTATGAGTTTTTTTCTGAAAAAAAAATCATATAATTTCGTAATCTTATAACTTGACCAATTCTCGTCCAAATGATCTTAAATTTTAACAGTGTGTGTAAAATCAATACGGAATTGTTCCTACATATTCCGTTAGAATGTGTAATAATTTTAACCAGAATTTGGGAAGTTTTATATAACGAAATGATATCAATTTTTCTGAAACATCAAGTACATCTCAAATGATATTGATTTTTCTGAAACATCTTGAACATCTCAAATGATATCAATATTTCTGAAACATCTAATACATCTCAAATGATATCAAATTTTTAAACATAGCTGTTATAACACTGTAGGAAATCAATACTGTTACGAAAATTGCTTGTCCAAGATGGCTTCCATATAAATGATTGCCTTTGTCGTCTGTTTCAAGTCAAAACAAAACTTCAAATCAAGACAAAGTATACATTACCTATATTAGTTCTAAAAGAATCAAGTTTCAAATGGTATGTCAAAAATATAATAACAGTGGACAGAAGTTGCACAATATTAATGGTAAAAGCTTAGAGTATCAGCGATATTTAAAATTAAATACGAGGTATATCCGCAAAGTAAATGGATTTATGTCGCAAGAAATCATTTCAATTCAAACAACAAACTACATGTTTTCCCCTTCAAAGACCCATTAAATCGGATACATCTCCGCACCTTGCTCCACAATGCTTCTATGCACTGCTAGAAAGATTCTTCTGGGGTGACCTACAGCTTTGTCGTTACGGCCCATTTGAAAGCCTGCTCGGTTTCTAAACGGGGACAAGAGGAAAGTCAAACAGAGCAGGTTGATATGGAGGCTGTCTCAGTATGGTCTTGTTCCTCTCGCCCAGGAAGTGCTGTTTACTGAGTCCACTCAGTCCCATTACTTTTTAAGCACACCCAAATCTTCGGTGATAATCTTCCAAATACTGTCTCTTTTATGTCCAGCAGACTTACAATCATTCGAAAAGTCAACCGACAATCTCCACACACCACCGCCCTTACTACTTCGACGCTAATCCCTTTTACTTGTTGAAGGCTTCTCGCTCCTGGAGTCATATTTAACCTCCTTATGACACTCGCTGAACCTTCTGTGCTCCTTCGAATAAGTGAACGCGACATGGTTTTATCTCTATACACTTGGTGGTGCATTTCAAGAGCTGATGACAGAATATTTTTCAACGAATAAACCTGAAACGAAAGCATGTGAAAAAAATTCAATGGTTGTAGAAAGCTAAGTTAATAGTCGCATACTCCCAAGATATCAGGTTAGATGGTTACACGTTGCGCTTATCCCTCTTTCGTCAATAGCTGATACAACAAACTCTATCCCGCTCCCTTTCAGACCAAATTTAAATCGATCAATGATTTATAATTTCGGATTCAAACACAAGAGAAAAGATTAGGAGAGACCTCTACCTGCAAATATTAATCATTCCATTAATGTTTTTGGGATTATAATTCATTTATATGCAATACATTCGGTATTGATGTGCAATAGTGATATTAAATTTTTCAAACATAAATTTATATCTTAAGAAAAATATAAGATACGGAAAATACTTGTGTATAAGTCGAATTCTGTAGTCAATTTTTTTCGGCGTAGTATTCTGCATATGATAATGAAGAGACCACAACTCTTGTTAATAAAAATATATACTTAGTGTTTATTTATGAAAGAGTCGAGATGACTCTATGTGAAAGAGAGAGACAGAGAGAGAGGGGGCGGGGGAAACAGACAGACAGACAGACGAAGAGACGGATACATACCAGCTATATTTTAAACCATATCCATGTTGTGATTCAATATTCAGGGCCCTACGTAGAACTTCTTTCACGGGGTTGATCAGGGCCTCTTCTCAAAGCGAGGCCACAGGCCCAAAGGGTCATGCCCAAAGTGACTTCTGCTCTGACTACCCGCTTCTGATGACTCACCAGCTGTCCTGTGGCGGTTGAAACTGTGTGCTTATATGATATAATCAACGCCCACACATTTCCTTTCGGTTTCCGATTCAAAGGATTACTTTCAGCTGTCCCCTTGTTTACACATGTGGAATATCCTGTTTAGAAATCCACAACTAACATGATGTCAAATGTCAATATGCAATAATTCTCCTTAACTTATTTTTTAAAAATGTCCACCTGTGGAAATTTTCTTTGCGTTCCTCTCCATCTCTTTCAACTCACAAGTAACAAAAATGCATAAGAAACATTTACAGAAAAATAAAACAATGATAATACAATTTAGAAGACGACATTTTCATTACGTAATACTTTCCCATTTGAGTTATCGAGATTACTTCAATATCATTTCTTTACGCGGTCGGAAATCTCCATATGCTTACATCTAAATTGCAATAAAAATACATACATCATTTCAAAAACACCATAGAATACACTGACTGGTAGTAACCCCCCATGAGAGTCCTGGATATGACACTAAACAGTCTGATGGTGAGGTCCCAGTAACGCTGAGGCCTTGGGGAATATGGAGCACCCCTTCATTGCCATTGCTCCCAGGTCCACTCTGGCCCGGAGTGATAGCTCCTGATAGGGCCCTATCTATGGGTTAAATAGAACTAACGCCATACTTATGCTGAACTGAATTGTTTGATTAAACTGAATAGCTTGAAATACAAATGTTTTTGACAATTAAATTGTCCTAACATTTAAACTGCGTGCTTATGCTAAACTGAATTATTTCAAATAGAACTGTTTTTTGACATTGAAACTGTATTTACACTAAACTGAATTGTTTAACATAGAACTGTTTTGACATTTAACTGTGTGTAAACAAAATCTGTACTTATACTTAGCTGAATTAGAACTGCTTGACTAAACTGAATAGCTAGAAATGTTTTTCACAATTAAACTGTACTTACATTTAAACTGCGTACTTATGCTAAACTAAATTGTTTGAAATTGAACTGTTTTTGACATTGAAACTATACTTACACTAAACTGAATTGTTATATATAACTGCTTGAATAGTTTGAAATAGAAATGTTTTTGAAAATTAAACTGTGCACTCATGCTAAACTGAATAGTTTGAAATAGAATTGATTATTTACATAAAAATGGATTTGGCGTTAAATAACCTACAAAAGTTGATATGCCATAAAACCCAACAACCCAAACCAAACCATAAAATACTCCTCGAGGAAACTAAAAACATCACTTGACCAATGTCTTGGTTCGAAAATTCTGGTCACAAACCCTGGTTATTCCGGCAAAATATTACACCTGGATTCCTTATGACCATCCAGCAGTCGTTTGTTCCGCAGGTTTCTACCCGGAGTAAATAGAGAATTATGCAAAATTCAAAAACAATCCTTTTATGGCCCCAAACAATAAATCGTCATGGCTTCATAAATGGATAGGCATACAGCAAACAACAAAAATATACCACGTTAAGAATATCTATCAGTAATATGTTACTTTTTTCCTCGGTTGATTTTCTGCTTAAATCAATTACCGCTTCTAAAAATTCCACCTTCCAAAATTTCCTCACGCTGGGTCTTCTCCTTTTTACAACACACATACCCAAATCCATTGATCACTTTTAAAATTTCTGTTACCTAGTTATTTTTCTGTGCCTATTTGTCGGTAACCACCCCCTCGAGGGACTTTGTTTTACCCTTTGCATAATCGTCAGGTTGCTATTTAATTTATCGTGAACCTTCCTAGAAAATAAAATATAGGTACCTAAGTCTTCCTTAAAGCACTTTGTTCAGCTCGCTGATCACGCACAAATCCACAACATCAATTGGGACAACCCCCCCTGGAAATCAACCACAATTTGTGCCCCCCCCACCGAAAAAAACTTTATCGCCTAAAAACTTTTGGAACAGACTTCGCTGCCATTTTCCTCTTTATTTCGATTATTCGGAGCTCTTATTCAAAATTCATGTTGCCTTCCAAAAAATCATCGGTTTGCCTCTTCCTCTTCAGGGGATTAATTCCAAAATTTGGGATCTCACTCATGGAACGGTGAATTCTTCAATAGAATTACTTCTTACCGTTTCTTCAAAGTATTCAAAAACAATTAGGATGAAATCCTTCCAAATCGATCTCGAAATCAGCTCCGACCTGTACGAAAAACAGCAAGATAACTTAATGTACAAACAATATTTTTAATTTTTCACGAAAACTTAATCATCCTAAAAGATTAAAATCAAAACCAAAATGGAAATCAAAAGTAAAATATACTTAAAATCAAAATTAAAATCTCAAAGTCAATGGCTGTGGAAAATTTTCAAGAAGTGAAGAGTTCGAATCAATTTGTTGCCTTCATTTTAAATAATTTTTTTTCTAAATTTTTCAGCGGTTGGGAGAAAAAAGTTTTCAAAAGTATGTACATTGTGACAATGCAAAGAAGTCAAAACAAAAACTCTCCATGCCAGAAAAATGCCCAACAATAAAGTTCTCGACTAAAAAACAATATGTTAATACGAAACAGTTTTTTCCCTCTTCATTCTCTTCCTTTTCTCTTTCTCATACACAGGTGCGGGGTCTGTGTATCAACTTTCTCTTTTTTTCTCAAAACCTTAAAATGTTGTTCTTTTATTTCTGAGTTCGTTCGCTTCGTTTCCATGTATATTTTTTCTTTTATTTTTTACCTGCGTGTGTATAATTTACGTAGTATTTTCTTTTCTTTTTCTTCTGCTTGTATATATATATATATATATATATACTTTCAAGAAAAAAACAAAATTTGGTCACATTGGGATTATAAATTTATATCCATCATGCTAAGAGCATTGATATTAATCAACAACTCTAAAAAAGATTTAACAGGACTTCTTCAGATCAAACATGGAGATAAATGAATATAGCAAGAATGGGGATGGTCACAGGAAGAAAGGCGAAGGAAGGACCATTATGTCATTAAAGATTTAAATAATTTAATTGTCCTGACAGATTTTTTCACTATTCCGGATTTACTCGATTGAAGGATATCTATCTATCTATCTATCTATCTAATTTCTTTCTTGTTTCACCGTCTCTTTTTTCTTCTTTTTTTCAAATTTCTTTTTCATTTTTTCTACTTTATCTTGTTTTTCTTTGTTTTCTTCTTCCTTTTCTTTTTTTCTTTCTATGATGTCATGTCTTCCTTACCTTATTAATATATCAATTTTTCTCTTTATCTTTCTTACCACTGTAAATTGCTCAATACCATTCATTTCATTTCTTTCTATGATCGAATGTTTTGCTTAATTGATTATTTGCCTATTTTTTCTGTCTTGCCTTTTCTTTTTCGCTGTTCAATTGTTCATTCAACGTCCTTTGTTTTCTTTCTGTATCTGAAAATCCTTGCTTCTCTTTTTTTCTATTTCGTCTTCATTTTTACCTTCCGTTAATTACAAGCCAGTATGGGTTCGCCCCCACTTTTTTATTTTTATTTTTATCAAGTATCTCAAGAAAATAAACATGACTCGTATCCAGCCGCTCAATGGTAGAGTTTTGTCTTTGCTTTCTGTTGTCCCTGGTTCGATCTCCTGTGAGAGTATTCTCGGTATACAGTGCTGATGAAACCAAACCAGCTGTCAATTTTTTTCCTTTTTTCTATTCTGATCAAAACAACGCAGTATTCATGTTCCGCTCACCTCCAAAAGTGAGATAAATTTTTTTTCAAATAACATGAACCGTTCACTTCTTCGTCGACCCTTATTCTTCAACATTTCGAATTGTTAACGAATATATTTTCTTCTTTTCCTAATTCTGAGTTGAATCCCCGTCCGGAGCCTCAGCCCATACCACGATACTGATCAGGTGTCAGTGCCTTTAATAACTTACTCCCACATTCTTTCAACACACGAACACGAAGCATTTTGCCTTCAACACTGGTCTGGCCTCTTACCAGTACCCGAAAATTTTCTATCCCATCCTAAGGAGATTACCAATAACACGTCAAATTCAACTTAATCCATTATCGTATGAAAATCCACCATTTTTCCAATGCCACTGTCTCTTCTTCAGAAACCTAATGTATAATACGTCAATTTCATAACCTTTACCAATACCAGTGTCTTTTCTCAAGAGGGATAATAATACTTCAAATCTCGTAACCTTTTCAAGACAACCCATGGAGGCTGCCCTGTAAAAACAGCCCATAACATACCTATGCGCCAAAAGTGAACGGACCTCCCCATAGCAATATGCGTTGGCCGTACAGCGCCCTTGGTACCGGAATCGAATGGAATCAGAAAAAAAAAAACAAACTCTACAATATCGATTTACTACTTCACAATGGGCGTTTACAATTTACGCAAAAAATTCCATTCATAAAAAAGTTAAAAATTCCAACATCTTACAAACTCGAAGTTGGTTTATCTCAAACTGTCTTTTCTTTTGATATGTCACAGAAATGTAATTTTCCAATTGTCTACACGACACCTGTTAGTATATATATATATTTCTTTCTTTTCCCTTTTTCTCTTCAAAACCTCTGTTTAACTATGATATAGTAGTAATCACTATCAAACCTTTAATATGTAAACATATGGGCCTTATCACAGTTTTCTAAAGTTTTTGCAATCAGCTAAATTTTATCTGGTGCGAACCCATAAAACTTGCAAGCGACAAAGAATATTATATAAACAAGATTTCTAGAATGAGCAATGTACTTAAAGTGTATGAGTGGGGGGGGGTTCTTTTCCTTTTTTTTTTTTTTTTTCTAATTCTTTTTCGTTGATTTAGTTCAAGACAGTCTTTTATAACTTTTTTCTTCGTCTTTTTGGTATTTTCTTCTATTTCCACTCGGGTGTGTTTTTGCTATTTCTTTCTGTTTTTCTTTCTTTCATTCGTTCTTTTCCCATCTTCTTTTTTTTTCTTTCTCTGTCTCTCCTTTTTTTTCTTTCTTTTCCTTCATCATCCGCTTCCTTTGATCGTCTCGTGGAATTCAAGAGTAACTCAGTTCGAAATCATGTCATACCGACATGAAGTAGCCTTTGGCAATAATCATCATGAATGTTGTCTACCAATGAAGGAATGAAGAGACCATAACACAATTCTCTATAAAAATATATATCTCTTCTTTTTGTCACAAAAGGATCAAAATGTCTGTATGTATAAGAGAGAGATAGACTAAGAGACTGACACAGAACTGCTGTATTTTAAACCATATCCACGGTGTGAATCAATATTCAGAACTCAACTTAATACTTCTTTCACGGGGCTGATCAAGGTCGCTTCTTAAAGCGACGCCACTGACCCCCAGGGCCATGCCCCGAGCAATTTCTACTCTGACTGCCTACTTCTCCTGACTGACCGTCTGTCCTGTGCTGGTTGAAACTGTGTGCTTATATAATATTTTCAACGCCCACGCATTTCCATTCCGGTTCTCAATTCACGTGATTCATTTCAGTTGTCCCCTGGTTTACATAGGTTCAATATCCTGTTTAAAAATCTACAACTGACATGATGTCAAAGGTCAATATGTAACAATAGTAGAATAATTTTTCTATATTCGAACTAAACACTTCAAATTTGAAATGACATGTCATAAAGGATAATTCGAATTTCAATATATATTGGCTGCGTTTTTATTAATCGTAGGAATTTTTATAGAGAATCTGTACATAAGATAACAATGACAAATTTTGCACAACCTAATTTTAAAATGCTTTTCTCTATATTTTAGGGTTAAATTTGAGCATCGTCTATTATAACGAATTTCAAATTCATACATAAATGAAAATTATCTTTGCTCCAGATTATGTCTGGTTTCTTAAATAAGTTTGTCTAAATCTTGTTTATGAATAATCCTTTTAATTTTTTAAATTCGTTATCTCACTTACTGATTCATTTAGAATGTAAACGTTAAAATATTTTACATTTCAAATCCGTTAGTTGATGAGAATTGCTCCACCATAGCTTTTTGCTGTATTATTTGAACATTTCAAGAAAACTTTTAAAAGGATCAAAATACGATATTTGATTTAAAAAATATCAACACTGAAACTTCATTTTAAATCTAAAACCTGAAGGAAAACATAGAAAAATTATATAATAAAGTGATTATGTCAAGATATCGAGACATAGCAATTCGTAATGAGTTATTGTATGTCTCGAGATTTGGTAACCACTTTCATCGTATCATTGCCCAGTCAGCTGGGGCTATAGAATACACCGACTGCTTCTCTGTAGAGGGGTAAGACCCCCCCAATGAGTGTCCTGGATATGACACTAAACAATCTGATAGTGAGGTTCCAGTAATGCTGGGGCTTTGGGGAATGCGGAGTACCCCTTCATTGCCATCGCTCCCAGGTCCACTCTGGTCCGGCGTGGTAGCATCGATAAGGGTCCTATCTATGGGTTAAATAGAACTAACGGCATACTTATGCTAAACTGAATTGTTTGATTAAACAGAATAGCTTGAAATAGAAATGTTTTTGACAAACCGTACTCACATTTAAACTGCGTGCTTATGCTAAACTGCATTGTTTGAAATTGAACTGTTTTTTGACATTACACTCAACTGAATTGTTATATATAACTGTTTGAATAAACTGAATAGTTTGAAATGTTTTCCTTAATTAAACTGTGCACTCATGCTAAACTGAATTGTTTTAAATAGAACTGATTGTTTACATAAAAATGGATTTGGCGTTAAATGACCTAAAAAGGTTGATATGCCATAAACCCAACCAAAAACCCAACCAAAAATTCATCGTACTATTATATTTAAATTTTTTATGAAGTTGTTTCTTAAAAAGGGGTTTGCATAAGCTTCTAGCAGATATGAATTATCAAAAAAATAAATAAATAAAAAGAAATAAATAAAAATAAAAATAAGAAGTAAGTTAAATCTATTAGACTAATGGCTGTGACCTTAACAGGTAACAGTTCTTCTGGTCAGAGGGGACCAGGAAATAATGTCAATGAAGGGCTACTCCGTACTGTCCAGATCTTCAGAACAGGCATTTCGCCATCAAATATAGTTTAGTGTCATGAGGGTGTATTACCACTCGACAGGAGATATAGTCAGAGTATTCGAACTTATATCTTCAATGAGTATTAGACCAGACAATCTGTATCAATTTGAAAATTTATAAGACAATTTCAGTACTTTTTTCCATACACAATTTTGACAGAAAAAAATGCGCTGTACTCTACATATTCAGCAGAACTTGTTTGTTCTAGCGATATATAATCGCAGACTGCAACAAAAGTACCAAATGAACTGACCCTCGGGAAGTCCATAAATACAATGGTTACTGTTGCATGAATAAGATTCATATGAACTTTGTATTATATCCTTTTCAATTGTTCTGATTCAATTATATTGTGCAAAATATATTTAATTTAAAGTAAAGTGAAAAAATCTTGATTGATATTTAGCTATAATGGGTAAATGTTTAAAACTTCTGACTTTTTATTCCGTTTTTGCTTTTTCTTCCAACTATAATACAAATTAGATTCCTTGTTTAATGATATATCAACCTTCGTCGGTTATATAATGACAAATCCACCCTTTTAGAAGGATGTTTGCAGTATTATGTAACCTCAAGGGGAAGAAAAAAGAATGCCATTATGCCACTCCCCCATCTCTTTGTGAATACAGGAAGAATAAAATTATATAACCGTAAATTCCTCACGCGAAAATTGTCCAAATTTTCTAAAAATGTTAGATGTTGAATAGCAAAGCTCTAGAACTTACAGAGAAAGACTAACTTGTGATATGAATTCCACTGACTCAAATTAGACAAGAAAAAGTGCTGATATCAATACAATAAAATCTTCGTTATACTATTAATCTATCATGAACACATAAGCCTTTTTTTCTGTTAATTTTTAACTTTATTTTTCCCCATTATTTGAAGGTACTGCATTTCGGTTTAAAGCTGATCACCGAAAATATTTTTTCTAAGATTCATTACATTTTTAAGTCATGAAATATTCTAATTAAAAATGTAATAAAAAAAAATACATTGACAATTTTTCAATACATTTTGTGGTTTCCATTGGCGTTAAAGTTACTAAATTGTAAGTGTTTAATAAAAAAAAAAACAAGTAAAGGATACTCGATAGGTGTCATACTTGATATTTAGCGCTGTATCGTAGACACTTTAAAACGGACGATGCATCGTATTAACCGTATTATTTCTGTACTGTATTAGCCGCGGGAACAAATGGTTTTATGTGCTTTGTGGTGAGAGGAGTGTGTTATGGATAGCCGCTTCAGAGTGCGATGTTTGATAAGAATTTTTTCGGAGTGTGTTGAGTATGGCATACCAAGTACAGGTCTGCTCTTTACCTGTCTTTTCTGCAAAAGGTGATTGAATTCTCGCTCATTCTTTGGTTTCACCAGAGGCAAACAGATTCCCGACGTCTTTCTGGGGGCAATATATTTTCTTGTCACGTTTATACTAATCGACACCAACGCAAGGAATTTCAGTTTCATATTTGATATTTGTCCATCGATGATTAATCAAAATACTATTGATTTTTGAAGCAAGGGGAGAAAGAAACAGATATGTGGGCAGTTAAGCTTTTCTAATTGCTCTCTTTTGATACCAAATAGACACTTTGAATTAGGAGATAAACAACTTTATGACTCTCCTCGTCGACAGTCGGATATACTCTTCTTAGCTCAAAGACACACACTATGCTGATCGCTTATCCTCTTTGACAGTCGAATGCCCTCTGACTTTTCTTACGAGAGATATAGCATTATAACACAAATTCCTTCACCTAATTTTTAGACGGTCTAACACGAACATCAAAGGATAGCCGCTACACTGTCTGGAATTTGTTACTTATTTTATCCGTGTGTGTAAACCGATGGATGATTGAACTAATTTATATAAAACCAAGCAGTACCATCCACTCACGGATATCAGGTAAAAGTTCTTTTCAAGGAAATTTTCGTAAATTAGTGTAATTTAAAGAATTACTAGAAATAATATACACTATGAGATGAGCAATATTTTATCAAAATTCGGTTGAGTTTTACAAATGATATGATTGCGGATTCACGTCTTGTCGTTGCCGGTAATAAATCTATTGGAAAAATCACAGAAAAACGTCTCAATTTTGGCTCGGAAAAGGTCTCAATTGATTTATGGTGGCGGATACGGTTAAAGTTAGGGTTAAGTTTTGGCGGGAAATATGTTTTAAATTCAAGTGGTTTATCGAGGAAACATTTTTGGTTTAAAATTATTCTTTTTTCTTTGTTTTTTTTTTTCGGTGACTTTTTATTTGGATTTATTAACTCAGCTCTTTAACCAAGTGGAGAATGTGACACAAGATCAAGTACATGGCTCGATCTCAGTACTCAGTAGCAACGAAACTATTGCTTAGAGACGAAAACTAACTTCAAATTTGAATCAAGTACGCCTTAATTACGTAAGAAAAGGTGGTAGTTTCAAAACCTTCGTCAGTCTTATTATTTTATTGAAATGCAACGTCGCAGTCTCACATCATGTCAAAAAAGCATCGTCTCAGGTACTTCGAAAAATGCAAAATTAGAGGATTAGCAAGTAGAATACAAACATGACGATATTAAAGACAAATAATATTGCATTTATTGTTCATTTATGTCCTGATAAATAAAGATTACGATGTTGCTATCTTTTTATATGCCCTTCGTATAATTATGAATCAAATACTTTTAATTAAAAAAATCATCCTTAGGATGTTAGCCTTGATATTTTTAAAACCACTCTCATTTTCTTTTTTATTCTAAGAGATTGATACCACCCATGGCAAAAATTATAATTTTATCTCAACGTTTGATTATTCCACGGTATTTTTCTCTGAGTGACTTATGAAAAAGTATTCCATCAATTTGAATAATTTAATCTGGTTTGAAGGAAAATTTTTTCAAGTCAGAATAAATTCTATGCAATTTCACGATAATCAATTAAAATGTATAGAAAAATATTCGTTATGATCCTATAGAATCAATATCATTATAATCGTCTTTGTCATTGTCAGTATTATCATGGTTAACTCTAAACTACAATCAGGATAATATATATGATAATCATAGGTATTATTATTTTTGACTGTCTCCTGAAATGTTCTCTGTCAGATCTCGAAAGGAATGACTTATACCCATACAGATTACGTACTTTACATAAAATCCTGTGGTTCAATTCACTTGAGCTACAGTTTTCAAGTTTCCGGAAACTTAAAAGAAAATCCATAAAATTCAGATAAAAAAGTCCATAACCTTTTTTTCAGATAAAAAAAAGTCTATTACCTTCTTTGTTGGATCGAGAATTTTTCATATTTCTATTTTACTAAAATGACATTTAAAAAAAAAAATGCGGCCTTTGTCAATAAAATTATGTTGTTCGAATATTTAAACGTTTTTCAATTTTACAAAACATTGGCGAAGCGAACGACTAAAGATTTGAACTGCACAAAAATGCTATAATCGATTCACATAAAACACAAGATAAAACTTTTTTCTATTAGATAAATATTCAGTCAATCTTCCTATTCATCTTAGTTGTGTAAGTAGAGGTCCATGTGTGTGTGTGTGTGTGTGTGTGTGAGTGCGTACATCTCTACATAGGTGCGTGTATGTGCGCTTTTTTATCAACTCCCTTCATTAATTAATTAGTTTAAGGTTATTTAATAAACTCGCATAGAAACGAATTCTGCATTTGTTTAAAGAGAAATGAATGCCATTTAAATTTTTCTTGACGATTATGACCACCTGTTTAATCAGAGGCCTTACCCAGGAACTTCAGGAATTTTACAACTACAATATTTTTTAAACTGTTGTAGCATTGATTTGATCATAGAAAACAAGGTTATCAGTGCTATCTATGCTGGTGTGTAACAAGTTGTAGAGGTCTGCGAAAGGCAGCATTGCAGAAAGGAATTTTATATTCAATGTGTCTTCAACCAATGATGACGAGCAAGATCCAGCAAGAAAAGGTTGAGTATCAGTTGTAATTTTTCCAATTCCATGCTGGACGGGTTTTGATATTCTTTTATTGCTAGAACATATACTAGCACGAAGCAATATTGTCTATTTGCCTGTGGTTAATGGTAAACTAACTCAGCTAAACACTGTGAATACAGCATTTTTTGAAAAGGTCTCCCTATTGCTGATGAACTTTAAACTGAATGCATTCTACTAGCATTTGATCTTGCATTTTATGCCAAGCCTTAGCAAGTACGTTGGAATCAAAGAACAGTTGTCAAGCTTGGAAAGTTCTTTGAAGATTCAAGACTGGCTGAGATCCTACTTGAAGCTTGAACTGAGGCACAGGGGTCACGACCTTGGGTCATGAAAGGCAGACACTACAATCGAAGTGTCAGAGTTATAAAAATTATGACTGAAGCTTTGAGAATGAAACTCAAATCTATTTTCATGAACACACAGAATGAAGAAGAAAAAGATAAATTCATTCCCTTGTCGAAAAGTTTAGATTATACATTTCCCAAAACACAATTCTAACACCTATGAACATCAAGTTATTTTAAAGAGTTTGAAAGCAAACTGTTATGATGTATTCAGGTGAGATGCAGTAAATTTTCAACTTTTGCATTTTGGATGAGTTACCTGAATATAGCAGATTTATTTTTAAATTTTGTTCACGCTAAACGGATAGGAAATTGGGACCTTGACCTTCAATCTGCAGCAGAAATGGTACCTTGCTGTTTTGCATATGATCCTTTGAACTTTACCAGGTATCTCCTGGTGTATATTCATGAGATGCTAGCTGTTTCAGATCCACACCCTTCAGTAGAAGAGCATCTTGCTGCTCGGGATTTTGTAGTTCAGCCATAAAATCAATACACTTTCAATCAAACATCAGGGGAACAAACAATTGAACATACATTGAATAGAGATAGCAAGACCAGAGATAGGCAGATTGGATTTTCTAATAATACTAATGCTGTTCATCCTTGGATTTTATCGTCCAACCAATATGTAGAAATCTCTAGAGGCTGTGCTGAAATTCTAGAAAAGCGGAGGGCTACTATAAGAAAAAGACATTAGTAAATCCCGATATGACGAGGGTGAAGCAGATATTCAAGATATCATGCTTGCAATTGAGTCACTGCAAAATCTATTAACATATTATGAAAAAGAACTTATAAACATAGCATCTGGCTTAGTCGGACCATCTGAAATTAAAGATAATATTTGGATAGCGCATGAAAAAAGGCGCCAATGTTTCAAGTCAGATTGTATAACAACGACTGATTTGGAAACAAGTTGAATTGAGCACTCCATTAAAAACAATGAAGATGAAAATTTTTTGTTATCGTTAGAAAAAAGCATCCTCACCAAAAGAGCAGGAAGGAAATGGATTGCTTGAAAGCAGATAAAGATCTTCACAAAAGTAGCAAGAACCCGAAAAAGTGACCTTAGAGAAATTTTGACACCATTGCCTTTCACAGTCCCCATCCAGCCTACCAACTTATCTCCTTTGTTTTCTTACCTTCAAGTAAAGGTTCAAGGCAAAAAAAATATCAAAATTTCACAAAACGCTGCACTGATCTTAGATAGCATGACAATAATTCTGCAGCCAGCAAGTCGTGTTTCAACAACGTTTGGTGATCTGAATATTTATATTTTCAGATGTATAAGTGATGTGGACCCAATTTGTGACTAAGAAAAATAACTCAGAACACGATATAAGTTTAAGGATATTTTGAAGTAACAAGATAAAGAGAAAAGTGGTGGGGTAAGCTAGGCTTACTAGTCAGTCGAATATCCAGTTTCTACGAGCGGCTGACCATTCATCCCAACCACGAGAGTATTTGGCTCTCGATTAATGTAAGATTTGGAAGATTCCATCAATGGGAGGGTAACGGTCCCATAACAATAATCAAGCTTCCTCCCTTTTACATGTCATCAAGTGTTGACTTTTTATGGGTTAATAAAATATGGAGGTGCCCGTGGTGTAATGGAGGTGCCCTTGGTGTAATGGTTATAGTCGTAGGAAATTGACCCGGCGACACGAGTTCAAATCCTGGACGAGACTGGTTGCATTTCACATAGCACTAATACCCTTGGGAAAGGTATGAATCCAATTATTCTCCCCTCCAGCTATGGGTAAATAGTAGGGTAGACTAGGTTCTTCAGCCTTGGTGAGGCAACTAGTCTAGGAGAAGGAAAACTCTGAATTCAAACCTGTTAAACTCCGCTTAAAAATTGACCTTGTGTCATATCCTTCCCGAGCGGAGGGGTTGGTAAATATGTATGATTTAATAAAATCCTTTGAGCATTAAAGATTCTGAAAGAAGATAGCGTTCGATTTCTGCTGGCTACTTGAATCAGAAAATACCTAACCAGTTTCGGAAATTCGTCACGTCAAGCAAAAACAAAGAATCTTTTTCCTATTTATGGTCATGCACTGTAAGAAATTGGCACAAGAAGAATTCTATGGAAAAATGTATTTGCCACATTGAACCAATGATGTTTCATGTTGTTTCCTTAAAATAACACATATAAAGTGATCATAGAAACCTTGCAAAAATTAACTACTGATCATGCAAAGCTTGCATCAATTGATTTCCATTTCATTATCATTAAGACTCCAGATACAGATGTTTTTCTTATTTGTCTTGCCCAACAGCATGAATTAAGTGCTGACTTGAATGTGGCGACTAGTACTAGTAGGTCATCTTGTTTGATCTTTGTTCGATCAGTTGCAGAGAAATATTGACTTGTTGTTTCAAGTATTCTGCTCCCTCTGCATGCATTTACTGGCAGCGATCATCATCATCATGTCACGCTGGTAGCACGGATATCCCTGACCCTCTCTCGCCACTCCTCCCTATCGTTCATCGCCCTAGGTAAGTCTTCAGGACAACATCCCGTATCCTCACATAGCTGCTGAATGTATGTTCGTGCTGGTCGTCTTGCTTTTGCATGGCCATGTGTGGGGGTCCATAAGAGTACATCTCTTATGAGTTCGTCCCTGCTTCTCGAGCAGTGTCCTGCATGTCTTGTTCGTCTAACTTGAATAGTTTTCGTGATAGGGGGCAAGTGGCCGTACAGTTGGTGTCTTGTGGGGTGTTGCCGCCAGGACTTGTTTAAGATTGCTCGCAGCATTCTTGTGTAATTGCCGTTTATCTTCTTCTCGAGCCGTTTTGTTAGCGTCCATGTAGTGCACCCATATAGCAGTATCAATGTGACCGCTGCCTGGAAGAAACTGCGTTAGTTACTTTAAGAGAAAGAGGAAGATAAAACCTTTTGAGTTCATGAAAGAAACAGACGTGTTTGTGCACACTTGCAGGCTCTTATGCTGCAACTAATATCTGTCCGAAGAATTGTTCCAGTGATTCGAAAAATTTGGGTGATGTATATTTGGATTGAGAAATGTTTATCCTCTCAATGAAACTCGCTTCAGCATCTGTTAAACAACTGGCAAATTTGATAGTACATTACCACCGTGCCTAAATAGTTCATGGTTACATGCAACAAAGGCAAATTACTTGGCTGCTATTTGGCGACAGTATCTTCACGTCAACATGAATGCTGCCTCTCCTACAAATCATGGCTGAAAATGTGAAGATCATAGAACATTTTTCCAATAGAGCAGCCTTCTAACAACTCCATTTACATAGAGAAACCTTGTAAAGTGCAATTTTAAGAACAGTTGTGACTCTAGGTGTTGTTCATGTGTTCGTCAAATCCTGCCTTGTACTGGCCTTTGTAAATGTTGGGTTTGTTTTAATGTGCTTAATAAAATAAGGATAATGAAATGCAGTAGTACAATGATATGAAAGAATATGACTCCTCAGAGGATGAATAATATTTAGAAAGATGAGGTTGTAGGATAAGAGGAAAATAAAACACATTTTATTTCCTTTTCAAAATGTTGCGTTCCAAGATAAATCTTTTAACATAATAATGGAACGAAATCTCAACCTATTTGCATTATTCTTTTATACATTGTCAAAGTTACTTTAAACATCCATGTTTTTATATCAGTCAATGTGTACATGACAAAATTATATCCCAAAGTAAATGGTTGGACGAAAGAAAGGAATTTAATCACCTCAAGTATTTGAAAACAAATTTTGTATAATTTTTCGAAGGCACAACGTTTGGAAATGCTTTTCATCTCTTTATTCAAATGAAAATGAATTGCAGTGTTTTTTTAAGGGCATTTGCAATTTTAGAACCTGATGCTATGAAAAGTAATGTTTCTTTGTTATAGGCTTTACACGGCTCTCTTTATTAGCTGAAAATCCATGATTAAGGAAATTAACATATGATACAAGAACATAGACGTATCAGCCTCTTGTTAATACACGTAAATGTGTTAAACAGCTTCTTTAAGCTTTATTTTACATAAAGTAAACAGTAAAAATTGACTTTTCAGGGGATTTTTTTTCGGAAATAACGGGTACACTTATAGCAGAGATATCTTCAGATTTGAAAAATACTTCGAGAAACAGTTAACATTTTCTCATATGAAAGAACTCAAAAACTAAGCCCTTTTTAAGCCTTTGGCAAATAATCTATTTGACACGAACATACCCATTGCCTTTTAAAATTTTTCACTCTTTCAATACTAAGGCAACCTAACAAAAAAAAGCAAGTCTGTGTAATCTTATTCCCGCTGACTTACATCTCAATATCAAAAGATTGAGGACCATTTCAATTAGGTTGGTGATCGTTTCTTGCTCTTGGTACAATATAACCGTATACAATTCCTATATAATACTAATATTTTGAACACAGTTAAATGGTTTCAAGTATTCCTCTCTAATACTATTAATAATATTGTTTCTAGTCATTGTTTCAATTTAAAGAGAGTCATATGTTTAAACACATTATTATTGTTTTAAATGAATATGAATAATTAGATTTTCAAGTAACTGTTCTTAATACAAATATTTTAGAGTTATATAGCAGAATGAATTTCTACTGAATACGAATAATTTAAAGCAGATCTATTGAATGAAAGATTTGAATAAAAGAAGTACAATATGAGAATAGGGGAGTAATGGCAATGAAGGAGTAATCTATACTCTTGGGATCTGCAAAACTGTCTTCTCATCATCAAATGCAGTTTAGTGTCATAACCAAGGAACCAATTGTTTTTTTTTTGTGGGGGGGGTCTTACCCCTCTGCTGAGGATACAGTTCGCTTGTTCGAATCTTCATTAACAGGGCGTGTATATATATATATATATATATATATATATATATATATATATACGAGGATCATTAAATAAGTTTCCAGACTTTTTTCGTATGGGCACTTTTATTGATAGTATACACATGAAACTCTAGTCCTCCTCGAAGTAATCTCTCCCGGCTTCAATGCTCTTGTACCGTTCCAACAACTTCTGGAAGGCCCCATGGAAGTCCTCTTGTGTGAGCGTGTCAATAACCTTCGTCAGCGCCTCTTTCATCTCCTCAATTGTCTCAAAACGACAGCCTCTGAGCTTAGGGAATTACCAACAGTCACAGGGAGCAATGTCTGGACTATAGGGGGGGTGAGGAACTGTCTTGATGCCCATCAAATAGTCTGTGAGAAGGATTGAGTTGTGGACTTGTGCATTGTCCTGTTGGAAATACCACTGACCCGATTTGAAGAGCGCTGGCCTCTTCCGACGGAATCTCTCCCTGAACTCCCTTAAAACCTCAACACAGTAACCCTAACCCTAACACTTTGGGCAATCAACTCTGGTGTATTGTCTTCCATACTCTTCCCACACTTCTCATCATCCCTCACAGACTCCCTGCCTTCCTTGAATCTCTTATGCCACTCAAAAACTGATGCTCAATTCATGGAAGATGGTCTAAAAGCAGTCTGAAGCATTCCATACATTTCTGTGGCATTTTAAAAACATTTTTAAAACATAATTTAATTGCATATCATTCTTCTAAAGTGTCCTCACGTCCAGATTGCATTTTTGAAATTCACCAGCTGTGACAATCAGGCATAGGGTGTATTCCAATTTCTGTTGTAGCTGTTTATTTGAACCTGAAATCATGAAAATTGGTCAGTCATCTCATAAGAAGTATAGCAATAACATACTGAATTTTCAAAAGTCTACGACAATTTCAAATGCCTGTACAAAAAAGTCTGGAAACTCATTGAAGGCATTATATATATATATATATATATATATATATATATATAATATTTTTATTTATCAAACTAATTAACAAGTGCTTCACTAAATCAGACTGCCATAAATATCCGAGAGGAATACTTTAATACTTACCAACAGTTGCACTTGCACTGAAAACTTGCTACAAATAATTATAGCGTGCAATGAAAAAACCCATCATTTAATGCAAACAACAAAAAACCATCTACAATTTCCAAATATAACACGAATGTCCAATTATCGGAAATTGCGTACGAACAAACGTTGTATACTGTAAGATCTAACTGTAATATAATTAAGGATTGTTACTAATTATATTAGTTAATTGTTTTGTTTTAATGATAAATAATGAGCTTGGAAAATCTTTGAGTTTGATGTGTAAAATCGCATTCGAAAGGTCAAATAGAGCCCATATGACCCCGGATATCAAAAAAAGATTGACAGGTTTGTTTTGAAATCGGTTGTGGGCAGGATGTTAAAGATAAACATTTGGGTTAGCAGTCAGTGAGTTAGCGTCGGTCAGTTTTCTGTTACAGTCGGAAGTTGAGACGAGGGTGAAAAAGAAATTAATTTTGTTCTTCTATGAATAAAGTCAGTGGTGTATCTATTATTTTAACACACTCATTTTGTGACCACTTCTGTAAAAACAGTCGTGGTCATAAATTTTCGCATCTAGAAACAACTGAGTCCATTTTGTGCTATATAGTGACTTAATAAAGAGGCATGAAACTACTTTACAAAAATGCAAGTCTCTCATCTTTATCAATCGAAAGTTTCGAAACTATGTGTGTGTATGTGTATGTATGTGTGTGTGATATATATATATATATATATATATATATATATAGAGAGAGAGAGAGAGAGGAAAAACTTGGCTACAGACAGGCGAAAGACTGCTATATTGACTTTTCCTTAACCGACATAGTGATTCCATATTTAGAGCTTTATGTCTCTTCTTCTTTGACGAGAAGTTCTCAACCAGGATGCTCTGCGACTACTGTCTCTACCACCACGGGTGGCACCCAGCGTGCCTTCTGTCCTGATTTGGTTGTGGCTCCAACTGGCTTACACAGACTGCGTGACTCTGTGACTGACTGTGTAACGTATGAACTCATGTATATATAATTTGATAACAACTATGTGTTCCGGTTGTCCAAACACGAGACTCACTTCCGGCTGTAAACCCATGTGTGCTGTCTTCCTGTTTATACAGCTGAAACATCCTGACCCAGAAATCTCTGATTGACGGTTTTGTCAAAAGTCATTATGCAACATTTGTGTTTGCGTGCGTGACAACCTCCATAATTGGATCTCGAAATGTTAGACATTATTCATATTTGGATTCTCAAATAAGAAATCTACGACAACTAACCAAGGAAAAATGCAGGAACATGTTAGCACAGAGAGAGGAAAAAAAAGCAACGACAATACAATTCGAGGAAAGAAAGCAGAATGTACTGGCGAAAGAAGGAAGACTACAAATATATCGAGATAGGATAAAACAATACAAATAAAACAAAACATTCCAAAAACAAGGAGAACAAATTGTACCCACAAGAAGAGAGTGATGGCACGAAGACATACCATAAACCTGATGCATGGGAAGCAAAACATTTTTGGGTCAAAATGTGGCAACCAAGAGAACATAAAAAAAGCCAAATAGATAAGCAATATGGGAAAAGAAGGACTGAAGGTTAAAATACACATCGATTCACTCAGAACAACACTAAAAAAATTCCAAATTGGAAAACGCAAGGTCATAATGGCATACACGGATTCTGGTTCAAAAACTTCATCACCGTAAATGAAAGACTAGCTTCTGAAATAAATAGATGCCTACAAGAAGTAGACGTACCCGAATGGCTGACCAAAGGATCCAAAAAGACCCACTCAAAGGAACTGCGTCAAAAAACTACAGACCCATAACATGCTTACCTATGATGTGGAAAATACCACACAAATAAGGGAAGAGATTTACGACTCGCTTACAAGCCACGGGTTATTCCCCGTGTAACAGAAAGGATGTCTCAAATGGACTAGAAGCAGAAGAGAGCTACTCAACATTTATGAACACATGCTCAACAAGAGCAAGACGAAATGGAAAAATCTTGCTATGGCGTGGATTGACTACAAAAAGGCTTAAGATGTGGTCCCGTAAAGCTGGATAATAAACTGCTTAAAAATATACAAGATATCAGAAGAAGTCATAAAGTTTATCAAGAAAACCAGGAAAACCTAGAGAATCGAATTGATAGCTGGAGGAAAAAGCATAGCAGAAGCAAGTATCCTGAAAGGTATATTCCAGGGAGATTCGCTCTCACAATTACTATTTGTAATAGCGGTGATGACACTCAACCACATACTCAGGAAATCCAAAGGGAATACAAACTTAGTATATTGTAGGAAAAGATTAATTACCTAATGTAGATGGACGTCATGAAACTGTTTACCTGAAACGAAAAGGAATTGAAAACCCTAATGGACGCAGTGAGAATATACAGTCAGAATAAGGGAAGGAATCTGACACAAGACGGACGGAATGGAACTACCAAATAAAAAATTAGAACGCTCGGAGAAAAGGAAACCTATAAATACTTGGGAATATTGGAAGCAGACACCATCAGAGATAAAAGAAGAAGAAAAAAGAGAAACTCAGGAGAACAAGAAAGCTACTCGACACAAAACTATATAGCAAGAACCTTATAAAAGGGATAAATATCTAGGCTGTCCCCCTCGGAAGATATTCGGGACCATTCTTTAAGTGGACCAGAGAAAAACTCAAACAAGTGGAGTTGAAAACAAGAAAACTAATGACCATACAAAAGTCATTATATGCCACAGACCGACAAAAAAGGAGGAAAAGGACTTGCTTGCATTAAAGACACATTAATACAACGACTCGAAGACTACATAGCAAGCCACAGAACAAGACTGCTTACAGTCACCAGAATCAACGCTGACTACTCGAGAATCAAAAAAATGTAAATAACCAGATGACGAAAACGAGAAGAAAATCAATTCTAGGAACGTTTTAAGCGACTAACAAGCGAAATCTCTTTCAAGAAAACGTGGGCGTGCCTAAGAAATGAACAAATTAAGAGAGAAACTGAATATATCCTAATAACAATTCAAAACAACGCCATAATGACCAATTATATCAAAGCGAGAATTGATAAGATGCAACAAAATCGCAAATGTAGGTTATGTGGTGATAGAGACGAAACCATCAATTACATAATAAGCGAATGCAGCAACTTTACACAGAAAGAGTATAAGAGTAAACACGATCGGGTGGGTAAGGTAATCTACTGGGAATTGTGCCAGAAAGAGAAATTTTATCATACGAACAAATGGTATATGCACACCACTGAATCTATCCTTGATAATTTGATGCATAAATAGCTCTTGTATTTTGAAATACAAACGGATAACCTGATCTCGGCCTGACGACCAGAACTTGCAAAAATCAATAACAACAAAAAAAAAAAAGAGAATTCGAAGAGTTGTGGACTTTGCTGTCGCAGCTGAACGCAGAATAAAATTGAAAGAAAGCGAAAAGAAGGATAGGTACCTGGACCTTGCCAGGTAATTGAAAAAAAACAAAAACAATGGAACATGAAAGTGACGGTGAAACCTGTTGATATTGATGCTCTTGTTTCAGTCACCAAAGGATTGGTACAATGACTTGAGGACTTGGGAATAAGAGGACGATTTGAGATCATCCAAACTACAGCATCATTAAGATTGGCCAGAATACTGAGAAGAGTCCTGGAGACTTGCTGTCATTTAAACTCTTGGGAAAACCATTAGCTTAAGTTGGTATGAGAAACTCGAAAAGGAGTACAAATAATAATAGAGGATTTCTTAAAAGAGATGTACAGGGTGTCTCAAATAGGCGCAACCCCAAAATATAATGATTTATTACTGAGATAAGTGCAATGGCTGTCATTTGGAACAGGTGCTGTAAAAAATGCACCCTTTGACATAAAATCTCTGTTTGTTGTCATTATATCAGCTTCCGGGACATGCAACCTTCTTTTTAGTTTCTTGTCTCAGCAATAAATCATTATAATATTTGTAGATGGCATCTTTTTTGAGACATTTTCTCCAAATAAGTAGTGACGCAAAATATTTTCCCTCTCTCGTCGGAGGCATTACACTCGAAGATAAAGAGTTTTATGGTATACTATTTTCAATTCAGAAACCAAAAAGAACACGTTATTATAAGTCGAGTTATTAGCAGTCACAAGAGTCCCTTGTATATTGAGACACCCTGTAATAATAATAAAATATTTGAAAATAATAAATGAAAACAATTCGAGAAAATAAATTACCAAAGGACAAAATTAATACAATACAGCCTGGTTAATAAACATACATCAATTAGAACGGTGTTTCCAGGGTGTAACAACTAAACCAGCATTCTTAGCGTGCTCAACGCAACAGTATATAAAGAGACACCCACTGTGTGCAGACTTCGAGACTGGATGATCACACCGGCGGGTTTGCTATATTTGTAAATGAAGAGTACTCAGTATCAGACATTTATATATATATATATATATATAATCCGAGGAAAGTAGTCTAAAGATTAGACTATCAAGTCATAATCTAAGGAAAATAGTAATATCCAATTGTGGGCTCACTGTCAACGGCTATCGAATGTATAATTGATTTCAGAATAAAAAATACCTCGAAATTCTCGTACAGAGTGAAAACATTTTTTATTTGATTAATATATGTATATATATATATATATATATATATATAAATAGCGTAGACATAGAGTTAGCGGCGCTTGAAAACAGTCAGTTTTTCGCCTATGAAATCGTTAGACCGAGCAAATCCACGTGGTAACTGTCCCATAAACTTGATCGTTCTTCCCATCATGCCTTGCACAATAGTATATAAAGGGACGATTGCATGAATGAGAAACTGAATGTTACCAAGCTGCGTGAACTCTCTGTGTACACTATCCTAAATTATATATATATATATATATATATATATATATATATTTAATGTTCTTTTCTTTTCTTGGTCCAAAGTGAAAAAAAGTAAATATTTTTAAATGACAAGGTCTACATTGGCATTTACACATTTTCTATCCCTTATTTATGAAAATTCTCAATGGAACACTGTTTTAAGGAGTTACTATTTTAAAGTATCTTCACAAACCCGCAGACGCCCAACAGCTCAACTTAAATAGTCACCACCCCAAATACTGGATGAAATCCATTCCTTAGACTCTAGCACGTAGAATACGCGCGATAATCACCCATCATGAACATTAGAAAAACTCGCCCAAAAGAACTCCGCATCACCCTCCGTCAGAGAGTTTATCCAAGAACACTTATTAATAAGGGATTCAAATTAGCAGAAAAATCGAAAAACTCTTAGCATAGGTCACAACCTATAATCATATTTACCCAACCCCTCCGCTCGGGCAGGATATGACACAAGGTCAATTTTTTTTAAGCGGAGTTTAACAGGTTTGAATTCAGAGTTTTCCTTCTCCTACACTAGTCGCCTCACCAAGGCTGAAGAACCTAGTCCTCCCTACTATTTACCCATAGCTGGAGGGAGAATAATTGGATTCATACCTTTCCCAAAAGTATTAGTGCTATGTGAAATGCAATCAGTCACCGTGTCCATATGCTGCGACGATAACCATTACACCACGGGCACCTCCAACCTATAATTAAACCACCTAAAACTGTTCCCAGAATTAATAAAAAATCTAGATGAACTTAAAAATAATGATAAAATTATAAAAGCACAAGATACAACAAAAGTTATTAAAAGCCAGAGATAATCCAAATCTTTAAAAATACTCACCGGTTCTTCATTCGGGGAACACACAACACAATGAGTCACAAATGTAAGAATAAAAGATGTGGAGTACGCAATATGGTTTTAGAAAAAAAAATCGTTAATATTCGGAAAACCAAAAACCAAATTCCTTATGAATAGAAATTTAAGCTGCAATTCAAAATACGTCGTTTGCATAATTGAATGGAACTAATATAAAGACGTATACATTGGATCGACACAAAGTCTTAATACTAGAATATAACTTCATAAAAGCAATACTAATTTACCAGAAAATAGAAAATTAAATGTATCTAAATATTTATACGAATGTAGCAATGGAGCGTTAAAATCAACGCCCTTTTATCAAAGTGATGACTACACATTTAAAAGAATAATTTCATAGAAAGATTTAAGCCTACACTGAATAGAACATAAACTATCCACACGCATAGACAAAAACACAAGCATAAACACACACCCATACTCTGGAAAAAAATAAACAGGAGTTGTCATTTGAATTCAAAATTTTACGCACACACTCAATAACTCAGATAAAACTATTAAAAAACTCTATGGCATATCTTCTATAGACACAAAGAAAAAACAAAAAAACCCAAAAAATCAAAAAACAAAAAACAACAAAAAAAAAAAACAACAACAAAAAAACAACGTATACTCACACATTTAAAAAAAACTGAAAGACAGTTAAAGTTCAAAACTCAACAACAATCAAAAGAAGTAAACTATACACATATAGTGAAGAACTTCCTATTCAAATATGCAAACAACACATTGACCCAGAGTGAAACAACGAATAGATTTTGTAGCATATTAATTATCAATGACTAATTAAGGAAAAATACAACCACAAAAAACACAGAATGCACTCTTATAAATGAAAAAGAAAGAAAGAAAAACAAAGAGAGAAGAAACACCTCCTGAGAATCTTTCACAGAGAACCCCATCAGGACAATCGCCACTATATAAACCGAAAACCAGCCAAAATTATCGTTCTTTGAAGATACGAAGACGGTAGAAACACATGTAAAAAAAAGAACAAGATAATTAAAAGATATAAATCTCTTTGTTGGCCAATTAATTTTAATGTATATATATATATATATATAACTAAATAACTTATTGAATACTAGCACTTACAGTAAGGGAAAAAACCAGTAAGTAATTCGAAAATAAAAATATATAACGAATCACTGTCTAGGGATAAAAAAAATGGTATATATATATTGGGAAAAAAACAGAAAAGGCCAACCTTGTCAGACAAATTGAAAAAAAAATCTACAGTTGCGCAATAGATTGGTCAAAAGAAAAAAAACCCGTAAATGCTAAGCTACAAGCGCAAAAAAGTGCTCAATACTAAGTAGGGCAAAACAGTGACAAAATTATTTCGTATCTAATCCCGGGATTAGATACCCTGATGAGCCGCTTAGGCGAAACTGCAGTAGGTTAGTTCCTGACTCACGAAATAATTTTGTCTATATATATATATATATATATTGGACGAGTTAAGAACTTTCTTCATGACAAGACAAATAGGCATTTTTCGATTGAAAAAACCATTTCGTCACGACATATAACTACCTGAGACGGGAAATCAACTTTTGATTGCAAATTAACATTTAATTCACTTAACCAATATTTACAGTACCCATTTCTTGGGCTGAATCTAATTGACCTTTTAAAATTGTCATATTAGCGCCAAGTATCTTTATTAGCTTGTCCAATTCATCCGATTCCAACTTATTAGGGGAAATCACCGTGGCGTAGTGTTTAATGCACTGAACTGTGTGACCTCGTAGAAAGCGGCTTGGAACTCCAGTCACGTTAATAACTTCGCTATCGGACTAATAACTTTGGAAAACTTATGAACCTAATTATTCCAATTGTTTCCCTTTGAAAAACACCATCACTGTGCTTCTACAAGGATGGCTGTTTTCATTTCATCCAGCGTTTATACCCTAGGTATAAACCCAATCATCCTTCCTCCAACTATGTCTACACAGTTGGACAGACTGAGCTTGTTATGGCAACTGATCAAGGAGAAGGATTACTCTGAATTCAACTCTGCTCAAAATTTTATCTAATGTCGCAACATGCTCATGGGGGAGTGATTTCTTATTGCATACAAGTATAGCTTTAGCATCAAATAATCCACGAAAGTGGGAGTGCCATTAACAACTTAGTCGGCAGGGACTGTCAAACACATCAACTGGATATTTACAGAAGGTTAACGTCACCTGTATATGACACTAAATCATCAGATGGTGAGGCTCCAGTCTATGATCTTTTGGAAATGTGTAGTTCCCATTTAATGCTATTACATCCAAGTCCAGTCTGATATCGAGAGGTATTCACCTGTTAAAGTACAATCTATGGAACTTATAGAACTTTTTTTATTTATTTACTAGACTGAAACCCCTTAACTAATAATTCAATCTAATATTAATAATTTGTTCGGACACAGTTAAATGGTTTGATTATAGGAAGTGAATACTTGAGACTATATAACTCAAAGCAAATAAAATTATCAGTGTTAGATAATAATACTTGAAACCATTTAAATGTGTGTATACTAAGGAGCTCTGGCTCGTTTAAGAACTGTTAATTAAAAACCAATCGTTTGAAAATCATATAGATTTAATATATATACGTAAAAATAGTATTTGGTATTACAAGTGTTGAGGGGCCGTAATACCAACCAACCAACCAACCATGTTAATTGACTAAGAAACCAAACCAAATCGATTTCTCCAAAACCATCATGTTTTCTTTTGGAACTTAAAACTAGAGTAATCCAAAATATTTAGTTAGAGTGTAGTTTCTTATTAGTTTTGTTGTTTATGTTCAGTACTTTCACTTTGATAGAAAAGTGGTTCACTTAAATAAAACAATGGAGAAATACGTAAGAAAACACTGATTGATAACAAAAATACATTGCTCTGTCAAACTTGAGCTGATTTCAAATAAGAGAAAAAAACATTTTCTACAGGTACGACGAGTTTCTCAATCGTAAAGAGAAACGGCTGCGATTTGGTTTAAAATAAATATTATTATTTGAAATCATATAATTGTGTATAGGTTTTTAGTATTAATGATTCTTTTTTAGACAAAAAACACAAAAGGCTACACCCTTCCTAATTCCAAGAATGTTGACCCCGGAATCACAAAGAACTACTGAGATATAGGTTTATATTGTTTTGCATATCATCGACAAAATTTTAAGGAAAAATCAAAACAGTATTTGGAAAAGTCGATATACAATCTCACAGATTCTCTGTATCCTCCGAATCATCGAAGGACTACGTGCAAAAAATCTCAAGGTAACAGTATTGTTTATCGATTTCTCCATGGCATTTGAATCCATTCACAGAGGGAAGCTGGAGCAAATGTTTCTAGCATATGGTCTTCCCAAAGAAACTGTTAGAACTGTAATGATGCTTTTTTTCCCAGGAAAACGAAAGCAAAAGTTTGCTAACAGGATGGGGATACAGACTTCTTCGACATTGTCACAGAAGTTTTGCAAGGAGATATATTAGCGCCAAATTTGTTGATAATCTGTCTAGACTACGAACTTCTTCAAAGGATAATACTGATATTTGCTTGAAAAAAAGAGGGACCTTGGTTGTAATAAGCCAACACGCCGTGAAACGAAGAAACCAATGAACCAACTGCACAATCAATAAAATTCTGAAAATTCGTCGATATCTAGCATTCTATTTGAAAAGGGATGTAGTAAAATATGGGATATAATTCAAACCATTAAACTTGAACCTGATTATCTTCATCGTGGGTGTTATATTCGGCAGCTGTACTCTCCGGCCATCTACCGTTGCCTTTTGTTCGACTCGGTAACATTCTGGGTATTCCAAACTGGACCCTTTATTTAATCAGAGGGTATACTGTTCTTATTCTGCCGTCTATAATAATAATAATAATAATAATAATAATAATAAAGCCTCATATCAACAATATAGAATTGTTTTATTTAGTCATATTTAAAACAGAAAAACTTACGTACACATCACTAAATTATATGCAAAGTTTAAGCATAGTCTACTGCTGACATGTTAATGAACATATGGAAATAAGATCTTTCAGATGAAATAAAACCAGGAAACTTTCAAGACGTAGCTGTGTTAGTATTAGTGTATCGTTGCACTATTTGGATTTTAACGAAACTGTGGGAACTACACAAGGATGCTGTGAGCGGTTTTGAACAGCTCCTGGAAATATTAACCTTCAAAATAGCAGCTGTAAGGCCACTAATCTCCAATCTCACAAACCATCCAATCAAGACGAAGAAGACATGATTAGCAAGTCTTATGAAATAAGGACGAACACATTAATCACATTCTTTTATCAACCCTTTTACATGGACAAAACAGTGTTGGCCGATTAGCAAAAATTTACATTTATCAGTTCTGTGTGGATTAAACTGCAAATCATCAGAATAAAACTAAAAAAACAGAAGGAAGGAATCTAAATAAATTCAATTTATCATTTTATTTTTACAGTAACGAACTATCTGGAGGACTTGCCAAGAACGATGGATGATAAGGACGACTGAAGAGAGAGAGAGAGAGTCATAGAAATCTGTGCAGTCAGCTCGCCTTGAAGATGATAATCATAATAATAATGTATTAAACGATTATTATTATTATTATTATTATTATTATTATTATTATTATTTATCTACTCCTTTAGAGTTTTTCACATCAGTGTTAGCTGATGGTTTTTCACTGGAGTTTGAGTGACAGCAAATCTCCTCAAGTCTCCAGGACTTTTCCCAATATTCTGACCGTTCTCAATAATGCAGTAGTTTGGATGGTCTCCACTTGTCTTCAAACCTCCAAGTTCTCCAGTCCCTTTAATAGTCCTTTAGTGACTGTACAAAAAGCACCAATCATGATTGGTATAATTGTCACTTTCAGGAGGTGCCATTGGTGTAATGGTTATCGTCGTAGGAAATGGACACCGCGATGCGGGTTCAAATCATGGACGAGGCTGATTGCATTTCACATAGCACTAATACCCTTGGGAAAGGTATGAATCCAATTATTTTCCCTCCAGCTATGGGTAAATAGTAGGGCAGACTAGATTCTTCAGCCTTGGTGAGTCAACTAGTCTAGGAGAAGGAAAACTGAATTCAAACCTTAAACTCCGCTTAAAAATTGACTTTGTGTCATATCCTGCCCGAGCGGAGGGGTAAATATGATTATAGGTTGTGACCTATGCTAAGAGTTTTTCGATTTTTCTGCTAATTTGAATCCCTGATCTTCTGGCCGAGATTAGGTGATCCGTTTGTATATCAAAGTCCCATAGGTGTTTGTGTGTTATTCTCCAGGACAGATGTTGGGTTGTGCATAAACCATTTATTCCTATGGTCAAATTTAAATTTCTTACACATCTCCCAGTGGATCCCCTTGCCCACCCAGTCGTGTCTAGTCTTAAACTCCTTCTGCGCTTATTTGCTACATTCGCTTATTATGCAATTGATGGTTTCATCTCTATCACCTCTAAACCTACATTGGGTGTCCTCGTGGTGTAATGGTTAAAGCGATGAACTGCGGAATCGTAGTACGCGAGTTCGTATTCCAGTCGCGCTATTACGTTCACTTTCGGGCAAATACCCTTGGGAAAGGTATGAACCCCCTTATTCTCCCTCCAGCTATGGGTAAATAGTAGGACGGACTAGGTTCTTCAGCCTTGGTGAGGCAACTAGTCTAGGAGAAGGAAAACTCTGAATTCAAACCTGTTAAACTCTGCTTAAAAATTGACCTTGTGTCATATCCTGCCCGAGCGAAGGGGTTGGTAAATAGTACCTCTTAACCTACGTTTACAGTTTTGTTGCGTCTTTGATATAATTGGTTTTGCGCTGTTATTAGGAGAGATTCTGTTTTTCACTGAAGGTTTCCTTTTTCTTAGCCACGTCCAGGTTTTCTCGTGTGAGATGTTTATTTGTCGTTTAAAACGCCTATAGAGTTGTTTTTCTTCCCATTTTTGTTTCCATTTTTGTTATTATCATTCCATTGGTCTTCGTGTTGTTAGTATCATTGTTATATAATTGCGGAATAATTTTTTTTATATTATCATTTTTCGTTCGTTATATCTTATCTTTCGGTTTAGTTAGGCTTAGAACTATTCGGCTTAGTGCACGGGTAGTGGCACACATTGAGCGCAGGTGTTCACGCTCGTTCGGGGAGGATGTGACAATCACAGATGTCATAGTAAAAACCCCGGATAGGAAATGGACTGGGGATGTGAATGACGTCATGCCCTGAAGTGATGGGCTGAGGATTTTGGGTGATTTTTGAAAAAAAGTTGTTAGTTGAGAGTTGAAGCTGGACAAAGCGAGTTAATATTTGGATTTGGGCGAGGCCAGTCCAGTTATGGACTACAGGATGCCTGTGCGTTGTTGGGTCTGATGGAACAGTCAGTATAGTAGAAATTGTGTGTCTCTCTCCTCTCGTGTCGAAAAACCTAAAAGTCAAGAAGGTAATAAAAGTTTCGTACTTGAACGACCGAGAGTTGTCAGTGTTTCGAGTGTTTCGGGATTCTGATGCATGTGAACGTTCTAGGTATCAGTATATTTCACGTATTCGTATCTTGGTCCTATTTTGGGAGCTATTTGACATCATTTCATTATTATTAACATAATTATTATTATCATTTGTTATGTTTCCACGGTCATCAGCGTTTTCTTATGTTCTCACATCAATATTAGAAAAAAATCTTTGCGCATGACATATACACAATTAAAACAAAATCTACGTACAGATGAATTTCTGTTCAATAATGTATTTGATTGTTCCAAAACATTTTATCCAAATTTTTTTTCCTATCATTTCTGATCTATCTGATGAGGGAATTTGTTCCAAAAATATACTACTCTATTAGCAAAAAAAAAAAAAAAAAATTTGACTTAGTTTTTTTAAATTTTTCTTCACAGTATATTCCCCGTCCGAGGAGACTTATTGAAAAATACCTATGATTATTAGAAAACTAATTATGCACAAAGTTTCCATTAGTTCCCCTCTAATTCTTTTTTAGTAAAGGAATTAAAACTAATTTTTCAATCTCTTCAAGTAACTGTAATATTTTACTCTTTTGTTATTTTTGTCACTCTTCTTTTTATGCTCTCCAATCTCAATATTGCATTCAAATTTCCTTCTCTCGACACTGAAGATCACACCTCTGTATAATACTCTATAAGAGATGATAGATTTTTTAGCTTTTAAAACAATATTTACTTCTTTTGAAATAATTTTATTACCATCAAGCCAATCAGTCCTTTTGCCCTGAATGCTATAGATAAAACTTGATGGACAGCATTAAATGTATTATTGAAACTAACCGCTAGATTGTATTTCTCATTTACATTTTTTATTTCCTTGTTGCTTAATCTATCGTAATTTATTTAGCTTTTTGCTGAGATGTGTCACAAGGCTGAGGGAATGGGTCACTAAATGAGACTCGAACTCACTCGTGAAAGGTTGCTGGTCTAGCTTGGGAATGCTTACACCATCCAACGTGCCCTTGTTGTTCAATTTTCATTCAACTTTATATTTTGGATGAAATCTAGAGTAGTTTACATATTTCTAAATTAAGTTTTAATTTCAATATTTTCTATATGACCATTTATTTTAATCAAGCTGTGTTGTTTCTTTTGATCATAGTCTAATAAGAAGTTTAACATTATCAGTAAATAATTTTATTTTTGATTTTATATCATTAAGTGAATCATTCACGAACATCAAAAACAAAAAGGTCCCAATACCGATCCTTAAAACTGGTCAGGAATCATTTGTAAAATGTATCGAGCCTTTTTTTTACGCAGCAGTATTAAGATTTCTGTTTACCACATATGAGGAATCATTGGTCTAATGAGTAGTGTGTTCGCCAATGGTCTGGAAGACCGAAGTTCAATCCCAGTCGAGTCTTACCAAAGACTTAAAAAAAAAGGTACTTGATTCCGCTTGCTTAACACTTAGCATTATAAGGTAAGGATCAAGGGTAAAGTGAAACAATCTAGGGAATAGAGTAGCACCCTCCCCTACACCTCAGTGTAGTTGCACTTGAAAAGGAAGCCTTCAAGTCACCCTCGACTGAAGTCGCTAACTTACTTTTATATTCTAGACATTTCTCAATCAATTTACTTATTGCATTGAAATAAATTTTCATTTGAGATAATTATTTTAATATTGAAAGATATATTTCATCAGATCCCATACTTTTACTCACATCAAACATCGATAATAAATTTGATGCTTTTAGTTTTTATTAATAGTTCATTCATTTTTTTTTTTTCCAGTCTCCACAAAACAAACTTCCTCAGAATGAACATACTAAAAAATGTTACTTGTAGATTTGCTATTTTAAGTGGTGTGTTGCTCAGTTCAACAGTCTTATCACTTTTTTAAACTGTTAGAACGTTTTTGTGAATTATAGTTTTTGATCAAACATATTTGAATAATACTTTATAATTGTATTTGATGTTTTCCAATTTTAGGTTCATATTTCAATTTTAACTTTCAATTTTTCATATTTTGCTTATTTCAAGAATTTTCCTCGTTTTCCAAAGTATAATGCCAAATCTATTTTAATACATGAATGACCAGATTTTCTTAACGACTCATTTAAACTTACATCACCTATTAAATATTCATTACATTAAAAATTTTGATTTAATGCAGCTTTATCTAATCTATTTTCCACTTGTTTACACCTAGTACCTTCTTCTATAAACCAAGACAGTCCTTTTGTTGTAAACAAATCTAAATATTCGTTTTGTATTCTAAAACGTGGACTAATTGGATTTACAGGAGCCACACCCAAACAATTTCCCCAATTTACATTAAGTAAATTAAAATCTCGGACTATATTATATTTTTAGATTTATCTTATGTAAAATATATAGAATTCATTTGTTTTCTTTTCTTCAATTTGGAGTTCTGAATATACATATTATATTAAATCATTGTTATTTGAATGTTTTATTCTAAGTCAAATATTCAGTTTTTTCAAACCAATTCAATTTAAATATTTTAAAGGTGTTATGAATATGAATAGTAAATGCTCCCCCGCAAAAAAAAAAAAAAAAGAATTTATTTTTGGAAAAATTGTTTTTACTGGGTTATGAAATCAGCAGATAATTTTTCTTTACACTAAAACGTGTCTTCATTTATCTGCAAATGCAGTATAAAACAGAATTATAGGGTTGTATCGAGACATTTTTGAACTTACGGTGTATTTTGCAGCCATATCTCTTCTAGAATTTTTTTTTCATGCAGAATTGATTGTCTGGTGTGTTCTTCCAACAATTCCAATATATCAAAAAGTTCTTCAGTGCAATTATCAAAACAAAGATGAAATTCAATATATATATATATATATATATATATATATATATATATATATATATATATATATATGTGGGGGTGTTTGGAAAAACAATTTAGTTGAAAGGAGGCGTAGGGAGTCATAGAAAGTCACGGAAAAGACTTTGAAAACAGAATAATTTATGTGAATTTGTATGAATAAAATATTTTCGCCAAAAATTTTGGAAACGTTTTTATGGCCGATGTTCATTACGAGGCTTTCATCTTTCGAGAAAGATATATGAAGGTCGTTTTTATTATAATGAAAATAGTCCATTTTTTTATGAATGAAAATTAATTCATTCTTTTTATTATGGCGAGTGAGTTTTTCACATTAGTTTTAAGTGGTGGTTTCTCATTGAAGTATGAATGACAGTAAGTCTTCTCCGGTCTCCAAGACATTTTAATAATTCAAGCAGAATTTAAAAATGCTATGACTTGGATGGTCACGATTCTTTATTTTATATCCAGTTCTTCCCGGTTTTTTTTTCGGGACTTTGAGAGCCGTTCTGAAGGCAACAACTGCAATTAGTATCTCCGATTTTTTCTCACCCTGGCAAACTTCGTTTCTGTTGTGATAGGTTTTCGTCTTTGCTGCTTTTGATTTGAATCTTGGCTTGAATTCATCTAAATCGCTTTTAAAACATCTTTTGTATTTTCAATCGGTACTTTGTCGGGGTGGGGGTCTTTATATTCCCATTTTGTCTTTTCTCAGTTATTCAAAATCCCCACGCTGTTAAGTTTAGCTCTCTACCCTCAAAAAAACATCTGTTAAACTCTGTCCTTTTAAGTACTTTCTCCCAAATCTTGACTTCAAGTATTTCTTTAACTTTCGTTGATTCAATATACATAAGATCTATTGTCCTGATGATGTCAGTACTTTTTTGTACAAGAACTCATGAACAATAAACACATCTTTATCATATATTTCTTGTTTTCTTTTCATGGTTGATGTAAACTTTATCTTTTCTGCGACTTCCAAATTCTATAAATCCTTCCAGAAATCTCAAGTCCCTTCCTAGACAGGTGGAAAACCTACGCTGAGGAGCTGATATCTTTTGACTTTTTATCTGTAAACTTATTGGCAATATTCAATTATTAATTTTAGCTATTTAGCTCCGTCTGCTCTAAGTTTATCTTCTGTCTTGTTTCATGTTATTATTCTTTCAATCTACAAATCACTCAATCAACCCTAACTTATTTCAATCGCACTTGGGCAATTAATGATTGAGAAGTAGTAAAAATACACTTTCAAACAATACCAAATTCATTCTAGTCATATACCATAATTTCTCAGGTTTATAACAATGTAAAATCTTATCAGAGTTACAAGAAATTAACTCTAAACCCTCTCATCAATCATTTCCCTCTATACGTATTTTTAAAAAGTATTATTCACTCATTAGAGCTTTTCACATCAGCGTTAGCCGATGGTTTTTCACTGAAGTCTGAGTGACAGCAAGTCTCCTCAAGTCTCCAGGACTCTTCTTAGTATTCTGGAAGTTCTCAACAATGCTGTCGTTTGGATGGTCTCCACTCGTCCGCCAACCTCCAAGTCCTCTAGTCCCTTTAGTAATCCCCTAGTTACTGTTCCAAACGCACCTATTACAATTGGTATAATTGTCACCTGCATGTTCCGCAGTTTTTTCAGTTCCCTAGCAAGGTCGAGGTATTTATCCTTCTTTTCATATTCTTTCTGCTTTATCCTGTGGTCTGCCGGGACAGCAAAGTCGAATATTTTGCAAGTTCTCTTTTTTTGTTGATTATTATTAAGTCTGGTCTCTTGGCCGGGATTATTATTATTATTATTATTATTATTATTATTATTATTATTATTATTATTCACTCATTAAAAATTTTCACATCAGCGTTAGCCGATGGTTTTTCACTAGAGTTTGAGTGACAGCTGATCTCCCTAAGTCTCCAGGACTATTCTCAGTATTCTGTCCGTTCTCAATAATGTAGTAGTTTGGATTATTATTATTATTATTATTATTATTATTATCATTATTATTATTATTATTATTATTATTATTATTAAATTCGATCGTAGTCATATATTAACATTATTATTGACAAAAAGCCAGGAGTATGAACTATCCACAGAGAATCGAACGCCCACTCCATATAATGCTCACCTGGTCTATTCATCATTACGATTCATAAAATACCCCTTAATCAAGTGCGATTTATATTTACCACTAGGCCACAGGTATGGTGCTCCTAGTGAAGATCCCTTCCCCACTTAGTGCATAACTACTCTGCAACTTTACGAGGCGAACAACAACTTAAACAGGTCATTGGTGTTCACAGGTATTAAGTTATTTGCCACGCAATTTGATATGGGGTTGATAGATTTAAAACAATCTCGCTACAATTAATTATACCCATAAAAATAAATATAACTCATTTATAACTTGACATAATTGAACATTATAAAGTCCTAATTACAATATCTTCACTACTTCTAAACCAGAAGTGTTGACATCTTCACTATTTCCGAAGCAAAGTGTCGCAACGTGATGACCGTTGTTACAACAAACAGCAATAGGGAAAATAACAGGGAACACTAGTTTTATTAGGTTTAGTTTGGCAACCAGCAAATCTGTAAATTTAAACCACCAGTACTCCTTTTAAAAACTGACCTTGTGACGCATGATGCCCATGCCGAAATAACTTGGTGAATACAAGCTTAGAGATTAAACCAATTTTCAGTCCAATTGAAAACTGCATAGTAATTTTATGAGATCTACAATGAGAGATCTACGTTCACAATGAACATCAATTTTTAATTATACATATTCTTGATAAAACTAAGAAAACTATAAAATACTAGTTAGAATCCTTGACTCCTTCCCAAATAGAAGTATCACCATCATTATGGACCGTTATTAACTAAATTAAATATTTACAAATGTAATCCAAAATTATGTCTAAATTGACATCATTGAGACGATTACGTTGTAAAGATCGGCTAGAATACTGAAAACGGTCCTAGATATCTGAGGAGACTTGATAATAATTATAATAATAATAATAATAATAATAACAATAATAATAATAATAATATTAATATCTCACATACACTCCTATGGGACTTTGAAATACAAACCGATCACCTAATCTCGGCCAGAAGACCAGACCTTATAATAATCAAGAAAAAAAAAAAATAAAATAAAAGAGAACTTGCAAATTTGTGGACTTGGCTGTCCCTACTGACCCCAGAATAAAACTGAAAGAAAGTGAAAAGAAGGATAAGTACCTCGACCTTGGGAGGGAATTGAAAAAACTATGGAACATGAAGGAGACAATTATACCAATTGTGATTGGTGCTTTTTGTACAGTAACTAAAGAATTACTAAAAGGGATTGGAGGACTTGGAAGTTGGCGGACGAGTGGAGAATATTTAAACTACTACATTTTTGAGAACGGCCAGAATACTGAGAAGAGTCCTTGAGACTTGAGGAGACTTCCTGTCACTCAAACTTCAGTGAAAGACTATCAGCTAATGCTGATAAAAAAACTTTAAAGAAGTAAATAATAATAATCATATTTACCAACCCCTCCGCTCAGGCAGGATATGACACAAAGTCGATTTTTAAGCGGAGTTTAACAGGTTTGAATTCAGAGTTTTCCTTCTCCTAGACTAGTTGCCACACCAAAGCTGAAGAACCTAGTCTGTCCTACTATTTACCCATAGCTGGAGGGAGAAATAATAATAATAATAATAATAATAATAATAATAATCATAATAATAATAATAATAATGATAATAATAGTACTTATATTAAGACAAAGATGAGACATTAAATCCCCAAATAAATGGATGCAACACAATGACAAAAAAGTTACTGGACTAAGTTCGTCTGGATAGAAAAGGTAATCTACTGCAAATTTTGATAGAGATTAAATTTTGACCATACTTTGAAATGGATATTCATAAACCAGAATTTTTATAGAGCTTTCAAATTCAAATGGGTCGCCGAATTACGCCCAGAAGACCAGACCTAGCAGCAAGTAACAAGAACAAAATAATATTCCATCAGATGGATATTCCTGTTCTAGATGAACACGGAGTCAAAATGAAATACAAAATGATATAAAAGTACTTGGATTTGTCAATGAGCAAAAAAAAAAAAACTAAATAAATCTGTGGAACTTCTAAGTGACGGTGATACCCATTGTAGTTGACGCACGTGGAACGGTCTTTAAGAGCTTGGATAAAAGACTGAAGGAATCAGAAATCGGGGGAACATTTGAAGCTATCAAGACCATAGCATTGCTGAGATTGTCTAGAATACTCAGAGGTGTTCTAGAGACTTGACGAAATTTGCTGTCAGACTCCAATGAAAGACTCCCAGCTTACGATGGTGTGAAAAACCTGCTAGTACTGAAACAACAATTATGTAAAATATTACTAGAAGAAGAAGAAGAAGAAGAAGAAGAAGAAGAAGAAGAAGAAGAAGAAGACACTTAAAAAAAAAGAAAAAGAGAAAGTAGCAAAAAAAGAAGAATCGTAATTACCTGAGAACAACTGTGAAGACGAGAAAAAAGACAAGACTGATGAAAATATATGGAATAAAACATAATTAGATAAGTAAATCAATAAATAAAGAAGAAGAAGAAGAAGAAGAAGAAGAAGAAGAAGAAGAAGAAGAAGAAGAAAATAAAGGAGATAAAGTAGCGAAATAGAGAAAAAGAAAGAAAGACAAAACATAGAAAGAATGAAAAATGAAGAAGATTTTGAACAAGTCAAAAGAACTCTATTATTATTATTATTATTATTATGAAGAAGAAGAAGAAGAAGAAGAAGAAGAAGAAGAAGAAGAAGAAGAAGAAGAAGAAGAAGAAGAAGAAGAAGAAACATTCACTGTTCATTATTTTTCCTTATCAATGTCATTTGATGCCGGAAGAGATCACTTCAATGCAAGACCGTATAAGGAAAAAAAAAAATGAAACAAAACAAAACAACCCCGACAAAAAACAAAAAGCAAGAAAACAAATACCCAAGCAAAAATCAATAAAGAAAAGCTGACTAATTGCTCGCCTATTGGGAGATTTTGAAGAAGCCGATCACAACCTCCAACCCAACAAATTTTTCCCTGTTATAATGATTGCAATTCATATAATATTGACCCTCGAGGGCTAAGAACTCATCTCTTTCTTTTTGGATGCTCTCATTTAAGCATGGGTAACGGATGAGTGGAATCAGTTATTTTACTTTTTGAACCTAGCTATCTTTGAACTGGCGTTTAGCAACTGCTCTTATAACTCATTTCTGCAAAACATCATCAACAACAACAGCACTTCTTTTGTGAAGTGCCTTGTTTTATTTTGCCGACTCTTGCTAAAATCAAAAGAATCTATTCTCTGTGTAGCGCCAAAGATCTTGTCACAAAGATACTTGAACTAAGAAAGAAAAATTTATCCACAACTAATCCTTTTATTAAGAGTAAGACTGTTGTTTACATGAAAATTCAAAAGTTATCAAAATTACAGCAATTATTAGAACGATATCTTTTGCCCTACAATCCTACAATTGCGATTTTCAACAAGAAATAATAATAATAATAATAATAATGATGTGATCCACTGGGAAATGTGCAGGGAATTTCAATTCGACCATACAAACAAATGGTATATGCACAACCCGGCGCCTGTCCTTGAAAATGACTCGCATAAACTCCTATGGGACTTTAATATACAAACGGATCACCTAATCCCGGCGAGAAGACCAGACCTCATAATAATCAACAAATGAAAGAGAATCTGCAAAGTTGTTGACTTTGCTGTCCCGGTGGACCACAGAAGGAAAGTGAAAAGAAGGATAAGTACCTCGACCTTGCTATAGAATTAAAAAAACTGTGGAACATGAAAGTAACGATTGTGCTAATTGTGATTGGTAAGTTAGGCACAGTAACTAAAGGATTATTAAAAGGCCTGGAGGACTTGGAAGTTGGCGGACGGGTAAAGACTATCCAAACGACAGCATTGTTGAGGACGGCCAGAATACTGAGACGAGTCCTGGAGACTTGAGGAGACTTGCTGTCACTCAATCTCCAGTGAAAGACTAACAGCTTACGCTAATGTGAAAAGCTCTAATGAGTAAATGATAATAATAAAAACCCCAGAATCCGTCCAGGAGACGCACACTCTTTTCTGAGATCTTGATATACAAACGGACCACCTAATTTCGGCCAGACGAACAATCCAAGAGATACTCAACAAAAAAAGAGAACCTGCAAACTGAAAGAAAGTGAAAAGAGAAATAAATACCTACATCTTGATAGAGAACTGAAAAACAGTGGAATATGTGAAAGACGGTGACACCAAATGTTATTGGTACATTCGGTTCATTCACTAAAGGATTGTTACAGTGTTGGGCATAGAAATAAGAGGACAAATAGAAACCATCCAAACCACAGCATTGCTCAGATTGGCCTGAATACTGAGAAGGCTTCTGGAGATTTGAGGCAACTTGCTGTCAATATTGCTCCTGTGAGAAAAGATCAGCTGACCATGGTGTGAAGAAAGCTCAAAAGAATTGAAATAATTAAAACAACAACAACAACAACAACAACAATACTAATAATAATAATAATAATAATAATAATAGTGGACTTTGCCGTTCCAACGCACCACAGAGGGAAACTTTCAGAAAGTGAAAATAGACAATTACGAGGACCTTGCTTGAGAACAAAGAAAGTCGTGGAACATGAAAGTAACCATATTTACCAACCTCTCTGCTCCTGCAGGATATGACACAAGTTCAATTTTTAAGCGGAGTTTAACAGTTCTGAATTCAGAGTTTTCCTTCTCCTAGACTAGTTGCCTCACCAAGGCTGAAGAACCCAGTCTGTCCGACTATTTACCCATAGCTGGAGGGAGAATTATTGGTTTCAAACCTTTCCCAATGGTATTTGGGCGATGTGAAATGCTATCAGTTTTGTCCAGGATTTGAACTCATGTCGCCGTGTCCATTTCCTGCGACGATAACCATTACACCACGGGCACCTCGTAAAACATGGAACATGAAAGCAACGGTGATAACATTTGTAATTGTCGCACTTGAAACGGCCCCTAAAGGCTTGGAAATGGGGCATGAAGAGTTGGAAATCGGAGGATGAACTGAGACCGTCTAAACTATTGTTGAGTCCAAAATACTGAGTTAAGTCCTGAAGACCTGAGGAGACTTGCTGCCATTCAGACTCCAGAGAAAAACCATCAGCTAATGCTGGTGTGAAAACTTGTAAAGGGTAAAATAATAAAAATCTGTAGACAATATAAAATACTTAAGAACTATAAAAGAAAAACATGCTTTCTAATTGATATGACAGTGACAACACATGTCAGTCAAAGTAAATTATAAGATAAATAAATACAAATATATAGAAATAGAAATTGAGAAAATGTGACACGTTAAAACTAACTCGGAGCCAGTAGTAGTGAGAGCACTGGGTATGATTAAGTAAAGAACAGATAAACACATTAAGAAGTTACGTGGTGAATTCAATAAGTTTCCAATTCAATAAGTTTTAAACCTGTTAAACTCCGCTTAAAAATTGACTTTGTGTCATATCCTACCCGAGCGGAGAGGTTGGTAAATATGTATATACACAGAATTGTGGAAATAATCGGTAAGAACATTACACACGTAAATATATATAAACTAACAAACCATTTACGAGGAGATATTCAATAATTTCCAGACTTTTTTTGGACAGGCATTTAAAATTGGCGTAGACGCTTGATAATTTACTATGTTATTGCTATACATCTTATGAGATGACTGACTAATTTTTATGATTTCAGGTTCAAATGAACAGCTACAGCAGCTATTGGAATACACCCAACTAAAACCTGATTGCCACAGCTGGTAAATTTCAAAAATGCAATCTAACACTTTAGAAGAAAGATATGCAATAAAATTCTGTTTTAAACTTCGAAAAAAATGCCACAGAAACGTATGGAATGATTCAGACTGCTTTTCGACGAATTTCCATGAATCGAACATCGGTTTTTGAGTGGCATAAGAGATTCAAGAAAGGCAGGGAGTCTGTGAGGAATGATGAGAAGTGTGGGAGGAGTAAGGAAGTCAATAGACCAGAGTTGATAGGACAAAGGGTTTGGGTTAGGGTTACGATGTTGAGGTTTTAAGGGAGTTCAGGAAGAGATTCCTAGGGAAGAGGCCACCACTGTTCAATTCAGGTCAGTGGCATTTCCACCTGGAAAATGCACCAGTCCACAACTCTATCCTTGTCACAGACTATTTGACCAAGATGGCATCGAGACAGTTCCTCACCCTCCCTATAGTCCAGACATTGCACCCTATGAATTTTGGTAATTCCCTTAGCTCAAAGGCTGTCGTTATGAGACAATTGGGGAGTTGAGCGAGGTTGTGATGCATGTCATTGGCACGCTCACACAAGAGGACTTTTATGGGTCCTTCCAGAAATTGTTGGACCGGTACAACAAGTGCATTGCAGCCGGAGGAGATTACTTCGAAGGGGATTAGAGTTTTATGTGTGTACTATCAATAAAAGTCTGGAAACTTATTTAATGGTCCTCGTACTTAGAAGTCCCAGCCAATATAAAATACAAAAAATCGCATTTTGCGGAACTGCTAATCTCTTTTGGAAAATACTATATGACTGAAGATATTACCTGAAAGGAGGAGCAATAAACGTAAATATATAGAATGAGTAAAACTCCTCCCCTATTGATTGAGTAAAGACCAGGTGAATGACTATAAAAAAATCGAAATTAAAACATTTTTGATAAAAATAGTATTAATAATAATAACACAGGTTAACTAATCCCAGCCAAGAAGGCTAGCTCTTGATATAGTCTACAAAAAAAAAACTATCGAAGAGTGAACTTTTTGCCATTCCAGCGACCACAGATCAAAAAACCTTGCGAGAAAACTAAAAAGCTATTGGATCTGAAGGTGAAGATGATATCAGTTGTAACTGATGCACTTACAACGATCCTCAAATGCTTGGAAAGGGATTGGAAATCGGAAGACCAGTAGAGACCATCCAAACTACAATATCGTTGAGATCGGACAGAATACTGAGAAGAGTCCTGGGGACGTAAAGAGAACTGCTGTCACTCAGAATCCAGTGAAAGACCATCAGTTAACGCTGGGATGAAAACGCGCAAGAAGTGATGTAATAATAATAATAAACAGAGGACATTTTCCCTTGTAAGATATTTATAACCATTCTTAAAATTCCGCAATTTAGCATAAAAGGACCACAAGATTAGACCCCACTGACTGGGAAAAGTGATCAACCAGGAATTGTGCCAGAAATTTAAATTTCACCTTACTACAAACAGATCATCAAATCGCAGCTAGAATACCAGACCTAGAGTTGATTGTTAAGAAGATAATAATTTGTCTTCAAGAGAATTTTTTCTGCTGCATTAATTAAAAAACATAAAATAAAACGAAAAGATAGATAAATACTTGGATCTTGCTTGAGAACTGAAAAAACTGTGGAACATGAAGGTGTTGATGATACCAATTATAGTTGGTACACAACAAATGGTTCCCAAAGACTTGGGAAGAATTCTGAGGAACTTGGAGATCTGAGGATAAATCGAAACCATCCAGACCAAAACAATTAATATCTGTTAAAATATCTTGAATTGACCTGGAAAACTATGGAGAGTCGCTTTCACTTAAACTACAACGACAGGCCACCTATAAAAATTGTGAAAAACAAGCTCATAATGATAATAACAATCACCCCTAAAATTCATAATTGCCATGATGCCACTAAACCACACACTCAGAAAATGCACGTCCGGATACAAACTTAGTAGATCGCAAGAAAAGATCAAACACCCAATGTACATGGATGACATCAAACTATTTGCAAAAAAGGAAAAAGAACTGGAAACCTTAATACACACAGTTAGAATATACAGTCAAGACATAGGGATAGAATTTGGCATTGAAAAATACGCTCTGCTCATCATGAAAAGTGGCAAACGACATCTCACTGACGGAATAGAACTACCAAATCAAGACAAGATCAGAACGCTCGCAGAAAATGAGACCTACAAATACTTAGGAATCTTGGAGGCTGACACCATCAAACAAGTGGAAATGAAAAACAAAATTCAAAAAGAATATCTCAGGAGAATTAGAAAACTACTCGAGACAAAGTACTCTAGTAGAAACCTTATTAAAGGAATAAATACTTGGGCTGTAATCCTCGTTAGATACTCGGGACCCTTTCTCAAGTGGACAAGAGATGAACAAATGGACAAGAAAACTAATGACCATGCACAAGGCATTACATCCCAGAGACGACGTGGACAGACTATATGTACCAATAAAAGAGGGAGGAAGAGGACTTTCCAGCATCGAAGACAGCGTTGACACATCGATAAAACGACTCGAAGACTACATAGAAAAACACGAAAGAGGACCGATTACGGCCATCAAAAACAATACTGACAACAAGATAGATAACAGAATGACAAAAACTAGGAAACAAAAATGGGAAGGAAAACAACTCCATGGGCGTTTTAAATGACTATTAAACAACATCTCACGCGACAAAACCTGCTCATGGCTAAGAAAAGGAAACTTTATGAGAGAAACAGAATCACTCCTAATGGCAGCACAAAACAGCGCCATAAGAACCAATCAAATCAAAGCGAGAATAGATAAGACGCAGCAAAATAGCAAATGTAGACGATGCGCTGACAGAGATGAAACCATCAATCACATAATAAGCGAATGCAGCAAATTGGCACAGAAGGAGTACAAGGCGAGACGAGACTGGGTCGGCAATGTGATCCACTGGGAAATGTGCAAGAAATTTAAATTTGACCATGCCAACAAAGGGTATATGCACAACCCAGCACCTGTCCTAGAAAATGACACACACAAATTCCTATGGGACTTTAATATACAAACGGATCACTTAATCTCGGCCAGAAGACCAGACCTTAAAATAATCAACATACAAAAGAGAACCTGCAAAATTGTCGACTTTGCTGAACCCGGCTGACCACAGAATAAAACTGAAAGAATGTGAAAAGAGAGATAAGTTCCTCAATCTTGCTAGAGAATTGAAAAAACTATGCAACATGAAGGTGACAATTATACCAATTGTGATTGGTGCGTTAAGCACAGTAACTAAAGGATTATTAAAGGGCCTGGAAGATTTGGAAGTTGGTTGCCGAATGGAGACCATCCAAACAACAGTATTATTGAAAACGGCCAGAATACTGAGAAGAGTCCTGGAGACTTGAGGAGACTTGCAGTCTCTCAATCTCCAGTGAAAGACCATCAGCTTAAGCTGATGTGAAAAACTCTAATGAGTAATAATAATAATAATAATAGCAACAACAACAACAACAATAATAATAATAATAATAATAATAATAATAATAATAATAATAATAATAATAAGAAGAAGAAGAAGAAGAAGAAGAAGAAAAAAGAGAGTGAAATTGAAAAAATGTAGTACTTTAATACTACTACCGTGTCAGTAATACTGGGAGCCCCGTGTAGGATCAAGAGAGGGAGAGATAGACCCATCAGGAAGATACCTGGTTGTCGCAGTCAACATGAAATTCAAAAATATTATTCTTTGTGAAACTGTGAATCTCAAGAGTGTGCAATCAATAAATTATACCCAAAAGAACTAGCAAAAAATATGAATGCATATAGTGATTACGTTCGATTACCAAAGGTCTTCAGTGAAGGCCCATTTAATCATTGTTAGGAATCGGAAATGAAGCTGAAAATCAATAATAATAATAATAATAATTATAAGAAAAAGAAGAATATAAACAAGTTGGTAGTAAAAGCTCAAGGATAAATGAGGAACCAGGATTAAAGGAACACAAAGCAGTTCTTGAGGAAAATATGGGACCAGAATGAACATTACTGAAAATCAGAATAGATAAACAACATGGAAAAGGAAATACCATGACATGAAGAGACCTCGGAGGCGAATGCATATCTTTACTCAGTAAGGGCAACACTCGAGAAGCCGCCAAATTAGCAAACACCTAGCCATGATTGCATACATGGATTCTGGTTCTAAATATTTTCGTCCATCCATTACAAATTGGCTCTGCAACTGAGTAAAAGTCTCTTAGAAGCATACCCGAATCGATAACAAAAGGGAAAAGCTACCCTGATTAAAAAAAAAAAAAAATTAAAAAGAGCCATCCCCCGCAAATATAGACCGATAACATGTGATGAGGAAAATCCTAACCGCACATAAGATAAGAAATATATTACTCGCATGAATACCATAGGCTACTTCAGGATGCCGCAAGGGGACAGGATGAACAAATGACCTACTATATATAGGTCAGTACATTTTCGTGGAGTTCAAAACAAGGCGGAAAATATATCCATATCAGGGATTGAGGACAATAAGATTTGCTTCCCAAAAGCTTGATAATAGAACGTCTAAAATGTCCAAAATATCCGAAAAGGCAATAAACTTCATCACAAAAGACATAAACAACTAAAATGGCAAATAAGTGTTGGAAGAAAAAACCTTCTTTGGCGTGAAAATTTAAAGAAGCATCTTCCCAAGAGAATCAGTCTCATTCTTAATATTCCTAAAAGGAATGATACAACTCAATTATAAAATTTGTAAATTCACTGAAGGCTTTAAAATTTACGAAATTAAAGGAAAAACTAAACTACCTCCCGTACATAAATGATATAAAGATCTTCTCCAAAAATCAAAATGAATAGGAGACCCTGATACAAACAATAGGAATATGCACCCTGGATATAGGAATGGAAGTTGGCATCGGAAAATGTCCAAAGCTATCAATAAAAAGTGAGGAACAAGAAATAACGACAGGAATAGAATTGTCAAATCAGGAAAGCGTTTGAACACTTGGACAGAAGGAAAATTACAAGGATTTCGTAATATTGGAAGCGGACACAAAATGCAGATTAAAACAATATGAAAAACGTGCCTCAGGATAACAAGAAAACTTCTGAAACTAAACTCTGCGGTAGAAATCTCATTAAAAGAATAATCACCAGGGCAGTTCTACTTTCTAAGATTCTCAGGGCCATTCTAAAAATGGATGAAAAGGCACTCACACAAATAGAACAAGCGAAAAGGAAATTGAAAACTATGCAGCAAAGAGGTGACACACCCAGCGTCAAGAAAGAAGCATAAGAGGACTTGTTAGTATTGGAGAATTGTTATATAATGTATGATATGGATTTTCGGTTCGTTCCTAGTGACCCCATGTGGTTTGGTAAGCTGTCACATTTTGATTAGTTAACAGGAAAATGACGGCGCGTCAGGGCACTCAGGTCGAACAGGTGTGTAACCGGAAGGAGATCAAGTGATGAGAACAACCCGGTCGGATTTAGACAGAGTGCAGAGAATCGCAGTCGAGCGAGGGACACGCAGCCGATCAAAGGCGTCTCTGACGAGCTTGCAAGGGGTGCAAATGGGAAGAAGAAGTCCTCTCTCTGAGTATATGTCTCTCCACCCATCTCTCATACATCACAGAAACATCAACCCTTTCGAGAATCAAGTGTGAGAGATATATTTTTTTTATAAAGAAGTGTGTTCGTTCGTTCATTGAAGTTCGTAAATTATGTTTGATTATGTTTCCGCTTGTATTTGTATTACAGCTATACAACAGAATGTGTAGATGAATCAATTGAAAGAAGTTCCTTTTTCTAACTGATTTTGAGCCTTTCTTAAAATGGATCAAAAGCAACTCATACAAATGGAACTAAGGAAAAGGAAATTGATGACTATTCAGCAAAGTAATGATTTAGACTTGTCAAGAAAAGAAGGAAGGACTCGTTAGTATTGGATAATGTGTAGATGCACCAATACAAGGATTGAGCCGGTCCCTTTCCTAAGATAATCTGGACGATTCTTTAAATGAAAAATACAGAAGTGAGAAAAATGAAAAAAGTCAAGGAAACTGATAACTAAGCACAAAAAAGAGCAAAGAAAAACTACAGAAAGTTAGTAACAGTAGCTGCCACGTAAGAATAAATAGAACAACAACTAAGAATCAATCCTAGAAAATGAGACTCACATATTTCTTTGGGATTTTCAGATTCAAACAGATCACCTAATCTTGGCCAGACGACCAGAACTAATCATAGTAAAAAAACAAAAAAAAAAAAAACAAAAACAAACAAAAACAAAAAAAAACTGCTGAGTAAAATTAATAGAAAACAAAAAGAGTGACAAGTACCTTGACCTATCTAGAGAACAAAAAAAACATAAGAACATGAGGGCAAGTTTGATACCAATTATAATTGGTACACTAGGAACAATCCTCAAAGGATTGGTAAAGGGACTGGAAGACTTGAAAATAAAAGGACAAGTGGAGACCATCCAGACTACAGCGTTATTAATCATCATCATCATCATCATATCGTGCTGGCAGCACGGATATCCCTGACCCTCTCTCGCCACTCCTCCCTATCGTTCATCGCCCTAGGTAGGTCTTCAGGACAACAACCTGTATCCTCACATAGCTGCTGAATGTACGTTCGTGCTGGTCGTCCTGCTTTTGCGCGGCCGTGTGTGGGGATCCATAAGAGTACATCTCTTATGAGTTCATCTCTGCTTCTCCAGCAATGTCCTGCATGTCTGGTTCGCCTAACTTGAATAGATTTCGTGATAGGGGGCAGGTGGCCGTACAGTTGGTGTCTTGTGGGGTGTTGCTGCCAGGACTTGTTGAGGATTGCACGCAGCATTCTTGTGTAATTGCCATCTAGTTTCTTCTCCAGCCGTTTTGTTAGCGTCCATGTAGTGCATCCATATAGCAGTATCGATGTGACCGCTGCCTGGAAGAAACTGCGTTTCATTTTATCGGTTAGGTCTGATTTCCATATAGTCGATAGCCTATTGATAGCTGTCCATGCTTTCGTTAACCTCGTTTCGATGTCCTTTTCGGTTGATTCGACGCTGCTTCCTAGGTACGTGAATTTGTCTACTAGTTTAAGAGGGGTTCCTTCTCGAGTGGAGATGTCCCCCGTTTGGTTATAGCACATATATTCCGTTTTGTGTGCATTAACATGGAGGCCTATGCTTGCTGCTGCTCGTTCCAGGCTATGCAGAAGTGTTTCGGCTTGGTCAGGTGTATTTGCCAGTATCGCTATGTCATCGGCGTAGTCGGCGTCGGTAATTGTTGTTGCGGGATATCTTCTGCTTCTTTTCTTCGTCAGTTCGAAGCCATTCTCTTTGATTTTGTCAATCGATATTCTAAGTACGTAGTCTAGACAAATGATAAAGAGATACGGAGCCAGCGTGTCCCCTTGTAGTACTCCTGCTACAATGTCGAAGTATTCTGAACAGCGTTATTAAGATCAGTCAGAATACCGAGAAAAGTCTTGGACACTTGGAGCGACTGAAAATCCAGTGAGCTATCATCAGCTGAAGTTGGTATGAAAAATTCTCAAAAGAGTAAAGTAATAATAATCCTTTGTTAGCGCATAGTTATATGGTTTCAAGTAACTAACAGTAAACCTTCGTAAATGATTATAGCTTTAAGCAAGAATTCTGAAGACAAAAAATTAGTTATATGGTATCAAGTATTGCAATCGAATACGAATAATTTTGAAACAGTGTTATTTGATCCATAGATGGGACCCTAACTGATGCTACATCACGGAGTCTGTGTGATAATTAAAAAGGGATTTTACACTCATCAGATCAACAGAATTCAAGTCTCCCCATCAGATGCAGTTTACTGCCATTGTCAGGTCACCCCTTTTGAAGATAAAGGGTTGATTCATCTCTGCAGAGGCAGCGTATATTTAGCCTTGTCGACAAGTTGGTAACTAAATTGACTTTTCTGCGCGCAACTGGATCAAAGATAAACCCGACAATTTCTTCGTGAAGGGAATAGAAAAGTGAATTGAAGCTTTGTAAAGATTTGTGGCAGGAAATGGAGTTAAAAAATAAACATTTAATTTTGAAAATAAATGAATTTCCTCCCTTTTTATTTTAGTTTGATTTAAAACTTGTTTTATACAATTGGATATTTTATTTATCTATTAATCTTCGTAAATCACTCGGAAGATCTCTAATAAATCAATGTCAAGCGCTCGTAGCGACGCATAAACTTTATGAAAGGAAATGAAGAAGTAAGAATGATTAAATTTATGATTAATAAGCTTAAAGGGGATTAAAATATAATCCTCAACTTATGGTGTATATGGAAAAGGAAATGAGAGATTTCAATTCTATGCATTCAAAACAGGCTTTAACTCAGTCTGAACAAGGTCGATATAATGAAGTATCTATTGAAGGATCGATTTCATACAATGAATAGGGAGACAATCATTTTAAGCAATGCAATCACTCCATAAATTTTTGGAAAAATAAATGACCCTGAAAAAATCTTCTCACCCACCCCTCTATCATCAGAGAGTTCGTTACTTTGTCTCGTCACCAAGAAGAAATGATCTCCTTCAAAAGTAGACTTTTCCGTTCGAGCAAGATTGCAGAGTAAAAGGACCGAAAAAAAAACCCTGGAATAACTATCTAGAAATTGCCTGAGAGAGGAACAAGTTGAGGAAATTGAAAATCGAAGAGTAATGTGGGTATCAGAACGAGCCTTGAGAAATGCCTAATTGTCTGCTACGCTCTTTCACTTCCTCGCTCTTACTTCAAACTTTAATCGTATTTTGATTAAATATTGAAGGACAAATCGTAAAACTGAAATTTTTGTGTTTGTGTCGGTAAATATTAACAGGATTAGAAAAATATATTGCCTCCAGAAAGAAATCGGAAATCTGTTTCTAGCGAAATCAAAGAACGAACGAGAATTCGATCCCTTTTCGTAGAAAAGACTGGTGAAGAGCCGAACTGGACTTTGTATGTCACACTCATCCAACATAGCGGTCCAAAGCGGCTGTTCATTACACACTCCTCTGACCACAAAGCACATGCATCCATTTACCCCCACGGCTTATATAGTACAGAAATAATACGGTTAATACGATATATAATTCATTTTAGTGCAACCACCGTACAAAAAGACTACGGAAACTGAATAATTGAGAAAGAATTGATACTGTTCTGACCTCAAGACTATTGAGATGGCTAGAATATTTATGGTCTTCGAGAACTGAGAAAACTGCAATTCGATCTTTCGGGAAATCTATCTGTTACTCCTAGTAGAAAAAAACAAGTAAATAGATAATAATAATAATAATAATAATAATACCCGTAACATTTTTTGAGCGTTGAGATACAAATGGATTCTAGAGAACGGAAAAGTCGTAGAAGATGACACGGTGGTAATTGGAACTGTCTGTAAGACTTTGAAAGAAAAGCGGGAGGAATTGGAAATCAGAGGAAGAACCGATACCATGTAGACCACAGTACTGTCGAGATCAGCAAGAATACATAGAAGTTATGGAGACCAAAGAAGTCTTTTTGTCCCGCAGACTTCAATAAAGAAAAAACTGTTGTGAAAAAACTAACAAGGAATAATAATAATAATAATAATAATAATAATAATAATAATGCACAACCCGGCACCTGTCCTAGAAAATGACTCGCATAAACTCCTCTGGGACTTTAATATACAAACGGATCACCTAATCCCGGCCAGAAGACCAGACCTCATAATAATCAACAAAAAAAAAAAAACGAGAAACTGCAAAATTGTAGACTTTGCTGTCTCGGCGGACCACAGAATAAATCTGAAGGAAAGTGAAAAAAAAGGATTAGTACCTCGACCTTGATAGAGAAATAAAAAAGCTGTGGAACATGAAAGTAACGATTGTGCCAATTGTGATTGGTGCGTTAAGCACAGTAACTAAAGGATTATTAAAGGGGCTGGGGGAGTTTGAAATTGGAGGACGGGTGGAGAATATCCAAACGACAGCATTGTTGAGGACGGCCAGAATACTGAGACGAGTCCTGTAGACTTGAGGAGACTTGCTGTTACTCAGATTCCAGTGAAAAACCATCAGTTAACAATGATGTGAAAAACTCAAAAGGAGTAAATAATAATAATAATAATAATAATAATAATAATGGCCACTGAATGAAACTGAAAGAATGTGAAAAGAAGGATAAGTACCTTGGCCTTGCTAGAGAATAGAAAAAACTATGGAACATGAAGATGACAATTATACCAATCATGATTGGTGCTTTTGATACAGACACAAAACGATTATTAAAGGACTGGAGGACTTGGAAAAAAGAGGAAGAGTGGACACCATCCAAACTACAGCATTATTAAACACGGCCAGAATACCGAGAAGAATCCTGCAGAATCGCAGAACTTGCAGTCACTCAAACTCCAGTGAAAGACCATTAGCTAAATCTGCTGTGAAAAATTCAATGAGTAAGTAATAATAATAATTATAATAAAATCTGATACAAGAAACTGAATTGATATTAATCGTAGGACTAAGTATTTCCATTTGTCAACTTTTGTGATTGTGGCTTGTTGCAAAGAGATTTTCTGGTTCAGCATGCTTGGCATGCGGATTGTAAGGGTCTAAAATCAAATTTACCCTTCTTTTTGATTAGTTATCCTCCCATGGCTTGACCTACTTTGACCTACTATTTGATGTATAGCTGAAGTAGTAGAAGAAATAGTTTCATGTCTTTACTTAGGACATTAATGCAAGGTGCTTAGAAATTATTTCTACTGAAATTCAATTCCGGCTTGTCGGTGCCATTATTTGCACTGATATCCGTCATGACACCTGCGCATCCTGTTTTTGGAACATCCGCTTGCTGATCAAATTCGAGATCTTAGATAATTATATAAATTAATTAGGTGTTTAAAAAGAGAAAAAGAACGGCGTTTTCTTCTGGATTAATTCATTTGTCATGTTTGATTAGTGTGGATGAAAAAATTCCAAGAATCGCTTTTGGGATCTGAATATTTTTATTCATGACAAATATATCTCACACACATGCGAAAAAAATAAACCTTAAGGAAACACGTTTGTTAATAATACATGCATACATATTTACATATATACATACATACACATTCGAGCTCGAATGTTTACCGAAGTGGGAATTTATCATTTTAATATAATTCCCCAAACGTCCATTCATACTTTTTTGGCCTGATTACATCCAACTTTTCAGGGACTGTCCGAGCCGTCGTCATATTAGAAAAGTTTTAAACAATATGAGAATATCTGGTTCATCCATTATATATATATATATATATATAGGCAACAATTTGTTTTTTAAACATATTTGATTTAATAGGACATGTATATATATATATATATATAAACGGAAATTTTTAGTTTTCTTTTGACCAACTAACTGCATATCCCTTGATTTTTTTCAAGGGGTCTGACGAGATTGGCCTTTTCTTTCTTTTTGACCTATAATATTTTTACTTTTCCCCCCGGGCGGTGATTCGAGATACTCTTATCTCTTGTTCCTTGTTGTTTTCTTTTCTTTTTTTCTGGTACCGTGAATGCTGGTAGATATTAGATTATTATATATATATATATATATATATATATATATGTATTATCATGTCAACCCTTGATATGATATGAGACAAGTTCAAATGTTAGTGGAGTTAAACTGGTTTAAATTTAGAATTTTCCTTCTTGGCAAGTTGTCATGATCAGGTTGTAGTGGGAGTCAAAAGCAATTTCTTATTCGTGGTTGTAAATCGTTAATTTACTCAACCTGCACATAACATTGCCGGTTTTTTGGTGGCGAGAAAACAAACTTTTCCCGCCCAACATTTTTTGTAATTCAAATGACAATTTGAATTGTTTCAATTTTGACGAGCGAGAAACTATACCAAACATTCCGTCCCTCTCTCGTTTCCCGTATTTCTATGGCCTCAATTAATAGATAAAGAGAATGAACAACGGAAGGTCCTATATTTGATTTTGTTGGCTGGTTGTTTGGGTTTTATGGCATATCAACCTTTTTATTATTTCTATCAAATAATTGTTATTTGTTTACACACAGTTATTTGATTTTGAATTTGTAAAAATAATTCTTATCAAATAATTGAAACTTCAAATAATTCTTTTTATACTAAATAATTTACAATTATTTAGTATTACTTTTTCAAGCTGATGGGTTTTGTCCATCGATGGGACCTTAACAGCTACTACTTCTTCCAGACAGAGTAGACCTGGGAGTTATAGGAATGAAAGGCTACATTTCCCAGAGCTCCAGAACTGAAGCCTCGCCATCTTATTCAAGTTAGGATTCTACCCAGGACTCAGTCAGCATATTCTAAACCCCGTCGACAAGTTAATAATGTAAGAAAACGAAAAGAAAATCCAGAAGAATGAAAGAAATGAAATTGAACATGGAATAAATAAATAAGAAATGTCAAGGTTCTAGTCCTGGGATTTGTGGGGGCTGTGGACTCCCCCTTCATCGCCATTACTCCCAGGTTAACTCTGATTCTGAAAAGTTGTACCTGTTAGGGTCCGAACTATGGGTCATATAGAACTGTTCAATCGTTTACTAAAGATAATTACAATTATTTACTTGAAAAGATATGGCTGTGTGCAAACTATATATATTACGGAGGAATACTTTATAAATAGAATTATTAATATTGAATAGAAATGACTGAAACTATTAAACTGAGCAAACAAATTATTAATATTTAATAGAATCCTTAGTGTTGAATGGGAATACTTGAAACCATTTATCTGTATGCAAAGAAATGAGCAGTCTAAACTTTTTACAATAAAGTTACTGATAAATTCACACACACACACACACACACACACACACACACACACACACACATATATATATATATATATATGGGAGTATGTAGGTTTGTGTGTATTGGTTGGGTTTCTTTGTTTAATGGCATATCATCCTTCATGGATTATCTAATGGCGAAGCTATCCTTGATGTGGTAGTATAAAACCTATACTTAGGGAAATAATGGGTTCTATACCTTTCAAAAGGTACATATATATATATATATATATATATATATATATATATATATATATAAATATTTATCATTAAATAATCCACGTGGATCGATATAACATGAAACACCAGTAAACAATATATATATATATATATATATATATATATATATATATATATATACCTTAATTGAGTTTGGCCTTTCCAGGCGAAGACATTCTTTGTTTTATAAATTTATTCTCTTAATAAACCGAATTTTACTTTAAAAAAGGAATGACCAATCACGATGCATCTAACGTTACTGCCTCTCCTGGAATCGCCAAAAGTCTGCGATAAAATGACTTTGGTGCCAAGAAGGAATAAAACAAGAGAGAACAAAAGATTTTGTTATCATTTCTGGACAAACAGATAAATATAAACAAAATTACTTGTAAATGATTAACGGGAAATTTTATCAAAAAATATTGAAATAATAAAAAAGTTCGGCATAAAAAAAACAATAACAACCACCTTTATTAATCTCTCTCTCTCTCTCTCTATATATATATATATATATATATATATATATATAAATTACCCGAATGAAAAATTCCTTTTTCTTTCCTTTATAGTCTAACATGAAGTACCCTCAGTTCGGAGATCACACCCAAGTTGAGCTAATAGGAAAATTCAATAATCGTCTATTTTGTCGCGCAGAAATATTTTAATTACATTTTTTATTTTATCTAATTTTTTTATCAACGATTTCTCTCATTTAGTATTTTGCAGAAAAATATTCTCTAGTTTTTCTTTCTCTTTCTCTATCTTTCCCTTTTCCTCTCTCTCTCTCCCCCTCTCTCTCTCTTTCTCTCTCTCTCTCTCTGTCAATTAATTTTTGCCTTTTAACATTCACTTTTCCTCAGTACGACGACACATTCAGCGCCTGACCTTCCAATTTAATTAAGCGTTTAATTGATCAAATTTTAACCACCCGGCGTTGCACGCACATCCTAATGAGCCATATTCATCTAAGAAGAAGAAGAGAAAGAAGAAGAGGTGATAGTACTTGATGACATTAAGAAGCTGATATAAGCACACGGATGAACAAAGATTTCTAACCAAAAGCTTCGGTTTAATTAACGACTCCATGTTTTCCTGACTAAATGAAAGACATAGACAACGTTTCTTGAAAACTCCAAAACAAAACTCCTTTTGGCAAAAGTTCACATCGGTGTAAAAGATGTTCTTTTACTGCCGATAGAAGAGTTTATGGGTTTGGGATGTGTGTGTGTGTGTTCCACACGTGGATAAAATGAAAATATTTCACCAAATAAATTCGGACTATCCCTGTCGCGTTGTAGCTAACGTCCTAGGCTGCAACACTGTTATAACCGAGATCGAATTCCAGTCGCGCTAAGAATTTTACTTTTGGACTTAAACTCTTGGAAAAGATATGAATACCCTTATACTCTCATCTATGGTTTAAATAGGGGTACTACTTTTCTTTTATAAAGCGGGCTTTGACATTAAATAAACCACGAAGGTTGATATGCCATTAAATAAAGAAAGCAAACAAAAAACGAAAGAAAGAAGTTAACAAACCTTTTCTTCATCATCATCATCATCAACGTGTGCCAACTACACGGATAACATCGGTTCCCACTTACCATCCGTCCTTATCAACCATTGCTCATGGTAAGTCTTTTAGAAGGTACAGAGCTAATGAACATAGGTTTTTGTTGGTCGGCCAATACTGGCGTGTCTGCATTTGAAAACATCGTAAAACATCTTCAATAAGTTCGTTCTTACTTCCCCTACACTGTCAAGCATGTCTTGCGAGATTAGCTTTGACAGCTTGTGAAAGTGAAAGTAGATGGTTATGTAATTGCTCTTACATAGTGTGTCATTTCTAGGATCTGTTTAAAACAATAAGCACCGCCTTTGTACTGTTCCATTATAGCTTTTCTCAAAATGATTTGTGAGAGTCCAACTGATGAAATCATACAGTAGATTGGAATAATTTGTTTTTATTTTATATTCCTTGGAAGATTGTTTTTGTGGTATTTACTGTTCACTCTCTTTGAAATATTACAGAAATTTAAGTGATGGCGCCTGATGGGAAAAATGTAAATATATATATATATATATTTATTTTTGATCATTTTTCTTATTTCATTTCATTTTCTCAAATTTTATTTCACTTATTAAAAAATATTTCTTATATATTTTCTTAAGAACGCTATTATTTTAGTGACTACTGAAGAGATAATGGGCTTGGGGAAGGAACCATGTCTTGTTTGTAAGAAATCCTCTCAGTAAAGAGATAATAAGATTTTCATGTCCCTATTTGTATTACTTTAACAATGCAATCAAATATTCATTAGACGAAAATTCTTTGACAGACAAGGGTGGTTAACCTACTCATATACCTAGGTGGAAGAATGCTGCATGCAATCCTGAACATGTCCTGGCAGCAACACCCAACAAGACACCAAATGTACGGCCACCTGCCCCCTATCACGAAAACTATTCAAGTTAGAAGAACCAGACATGCAGGACACTGCTGGAGAAGCAGAGATGAACTCATAAAAGATGTACTCTCATGGATCCCCACACATGGCCGCGCAAAAGCAGGACGACCAGCACGAACGTACATTCAGCAGCTATGTGAGGATACGGGATGTTGTCCTGAAGACCTACCTAGGGCGATGAACGATAGGGAGGAGTGGCGAGAGAGGGTCAGGGATATCCGTGCTACCAGCACGATATGATGATGATGATGATGAATTGCTTATAAAATAAGGCTGTCAAATAACAGATTAATTAATTGATTTTAACGACACGTCAACTCTTCTAGGCTTATTTTGTGGTTAGATTTTTGGAAACACGTTCATTACACATTCATATCTTCTTTTTTTCTCCATTTTTTTTCTCTAGAGTTTTTTTTCACATGATCCGATCGAATAGGACATTTTTTAAACAGATTTATTTGACCGATAGATGAGGACCCTAAGTGGTACTATTAATCAGAACCAGGTGAACCTGGGAGTAATGTCAATAAAGGGTGTCTCCCAACTCATCGCCTCTTTAGACTTGGAGCTTCACCATCAGAAGCTATTTAGTGTTTCATCTGAACACTCTTCTTTTACGGAGGGGGTCTTACTCCTTAGCAGCTGATAGAGTCAGCGAAGTAAGTCTCGTGGAACTGGCTGCGATATAAGATTTCATATTTTCAGCTCGGAGAAAAACTAGATGTGCCAAAAGAAAATCAGGATTCTAAAGGTTTAGGATTTGTCTGATAATGTGGAAAAATCGAATGTTTATTTTAAAAATAAAATTTGTCATATAATTCAAATATAAATCATATAATAAATTAATTTTTTAGCTTATGCTTTCTTATCTGATATATCCAAAATAATTAAGAGAAAAATTAATAAATACATTGAAAATTATTTACCTTAGAGGTATCTGATTTAGTCAGAAGAGAATATATATATATATATATGTGTGTGTGTGTGTGTGTGGGTTTGGGTGTGTGTGTGTATATATATATATATATATGATTCCTTTCACGCTCGGATGGAATTAATTTTGGAAGGTGCCGTATGTTTCCTAAGCACTTTCGTCTCCAACTGGAGCCATCTTCAGGGGAGTGAATAATGAAATGACAAACACAATGGTGTATCATATACATTTATAAAAGGAGTTTGGAGGAAGAGCAAGTGGGAGGGAAGAAAATAAACTTATTAGGGGTAAGAGAAAGAATTGGCGGGAAATATTCTATAAGGATTTTAGAATGTGTTTGCTATATTCGAAGTCGACCTATCTACATGGAAAGTCTGTTGATCTTTATATATAGACTATGAACAAGAATGGCGTGTACTCCATTGTATGCAGTTGTGGTAAAGTATATCAGACGAGACATCCCGTCCATGATCAATTTTTATACATAGAACATAACCAAAGATTGCGTGTACTCTATCCTATACAGTTGTAATTTTAGCATAGGATATTATTACGTGTGTTGTTACGTTGTTCATTTCCTCGCTAAATGTTGTTGGAAAGTGAAGGAGAGAGAAGATTAAGATGCAGTAAGGATTTTAGGATAGGTTTAATGGCAGCATGGAATAAAGGGTTTACGTTTATGCTGCAAGTCTCGTAGGAAGGAAGGAAGGAAGGAAGGAAGGAAGGAAGGAAGGAAGGAGGGAAGGAAATGAAGTTGTTTTAGAGTTGAGAAGGCATTTTAGCAGCTAAATGTCTGAGCGAAATGTGCATCGTTAGGTTAAGGCATTGTTGAATGTGTGAGTGACGTATGGTTGTTATAGGTGTAGCAAAGGTTGTGTTTGCTGGTTAAGGTCAGGCTTTCCTCATTGTGTCGATGCTGCTGCTATTGAGGAGCGGACAGTAAGACGTCTGTCCTTTTTGAAGAGTTCTGAGGAAGAGAAAGTGTTTGGCGGGCTTTCCCCAATTTGGTGCTGCCCGGAAAAATGGTCCGGGATGAATAGGATAAGTCATCCTGATTGGGTGAAAATATGCGTCGACCCTAATGGTCAAATTAATTAACGCGCCAAACAAAAATACGAAGTTCTTTCTGCTACATAATAGAGTATGCAAAAGCAAGAAAAAAAAGTAAGGTTGGAGGAACATCGAAAAGCAGCAACCTAAGTAAACGTCTCACTGAGTTTCGTTGCTACGTCCTTACATGTGGGTTCCAGTAGCCGCTGTGAAAAGTATTTTTCCCAGAACAAGGCTGTCGTTCAAAGAAAGACCAGAAACAAAAACAAAGAGACAGAATGTCCTTTTGCCGAAAACGTTAAAACCCAGCGGTCACGTGATAAAAATCGCATGCGCAATGGGAATAATGTAAATTTACATCTTTTAATATCATTCAATTTATTTCATTTTTCAAAGTTTGCTCTATTTTCTTGTTTTATTATTTTTTTTTCGATAATGCCATTAATTTTAATTGTTATTCTGCTGAGATATGTTATTAAGTATGAATAGTAAAAAAGAATTGTTTATTATAAGATTCTCCGTTGAAAGGGGTTGCTTGATAGGGAAATAAACAATCAGAATATTGACTTTTATTTTTAATCGAATATTGACCATCACTTAACTAGAAAAACTTTTTTTTAAAATAAAAACACGCCAGACACTTAGAAATTCTCCAGAATAGATACAAGTTTTATGATTTTAAATTATAAATAACTTAAATAAATTCATAGAGAAATTGTCGATTTCTGCTTCTCTTTCAAAAATGATGTTTTTTTTTCCTTTCTTTGCTGTTTCACAATTTCTTCTTTTCTATTTTTTCTTTCTGTCTTAGCTTTTTTCACTTCATATCTGCTTTCATCTTTATTCATTTCTTCTTTCTCTATTTCTTTTTTTTTTCTTGATTGATTTCAGTTTCTTTATTTCATTTATTTCCTTTTCCCTCTAGTCTTTCTTCTTTCTTTCTTTCTTTCTTTCTTTCTTTGATATCATTTTCTTTATTTCATTTTGATTTTCCTTTCCTTCCAGTCATTTTCCTTCCTTCTTTCTTTGTTTTCTTCCTTTTTTATTTTATTTTATTTTATATCATTTTTTTCCTTTTCCTCCAGTCTTTTTTTATTCTTTCTTTCTTTCCTTCTTTCTTTCTTTCTTTCTTTTTTTCTTCATTAATTTCATTTTCTTTATTTCATTATTTTTCCTTTCCCTCCAGTCCTTTTTCTTCTTTCTTTTTTTCCCATCATTGATTTCATTTTTTTATTTCATTTTTTCCCCTTTCCCCCAGTTTTTTCTTCTTTTATTCCTCTTTTTCTTTTCCTTCGTCGATTTCCTTTCTCTAATTTCATTTTTTTCCCTCCAGTCTTTTTATTCTTCCTTCATTTCTATCTTTCTTTCTTTTTTCCTTCATTGATTTCATTTTCTTTATTTCAATTTTCCCTCTCCCTCCAGTCTTTCTTCTTCTTTCTTTTTTTTCCTTCATTGATTTCATTTCTTTATTTCATTTTTCCTCCCCACCTGTTTTCTTTCTTTCTTCTTTTTTTCCTTCATCGATTTCTTTTTTTATTTCATTTTTTCCTTGCCCTTCTTTCTTTCTTTCTTTCTTTCTTTCTTCATTGATTCCATTTTCTTTATTTAATTTTTTCCTTTTCCTCCAATCTTTTTTCTTCTTTCTTTCTTTCTTTCTTTCTTTCTTTTTTCTTCATTGTTTGCCTTTTTTTATTTCGTTTTTTCTTTTTCCTCCAGTCTTTTTTTTCTATTTTGTTCTTTTTTTCTCCATTGTTTGCCTTTTTTATTTCATTTTTTTTCTTTTTCCTTCAGTCTTTTTTCTTCTTTCATTCTTTCTTTTTTTTCTTCATTGATTTTAGTTCTTTTCATTCAATTTTTTCCTTTTCCTCCAATCCTTTATTCTTTTCCCTTTCTTCTTTTTTCCTTCATTGATTTCAAATTTTTATTTTTTTCCCTTTCCCTCCATTTTCTTCTTCTTCTTTCTTTCTTTCTTTCTTTCATCGAGTTCCTTTTTTGCATTTTTCCTTTCCCTCCAGTCTGTTTTATTTTTACTTTCTTTCTTTCGATTTCCTTTTTTCATTTCATTTTTTTACTTTCCCTTCAGTCTTTTTTTATTGTTAATTTCTTTTAATCTTTCTTTTTTTCCTTCATTGATTTCATTTTCTTTATTTCATTTTTTCCTTTCCCTCCCGTCTTTTTTCTTTCTGTCTTTTTTTCCTTCATTGATTTTATTTTTTTCATTTCATTTTTTTCTTGCCCTCAAGTCTTTCTTTCTTTCTTTTTTCCTTCATTGATTTCATATTTTTTATTTCATTTTTTGCCTTTTCTTCCAGTCTTTTTTCTTCTTCTTCTTCTTCTTCTTCTTCTTCTTCTTCTTCTTCTTCTTCTTCTTCTTCTTCTTCTTCTTCTTCTTCTTTCTTTCTTTCTTTCTTTTATTGATTTCGTTTCTTTAATTTCATTTTTTTCCTTTTCCTTCCAGTCTTTTCTTCTTTCTTTCTTTCTTTTTTCTTTCATTGATTTAATTTTTTTAATTTCATTTTTTCCCTTTCTTCCAATCTTTTTTCTTCTTTTTTCTTTCTTTTTTTCTTTCATTGATTTCACTTTTTCATTTCATTTTTACCTTTACCTCCAGTCTTTTTTCTTTCTTTTTTTTCTTTTTTCGTTCATTGATTTCATTTCCTTATTTCATTTTTTTTCCTTTTCTTTCCAGTCTTCTTTCTTTCTTTCTTTCTTTCTTTCTTTCTGCATTGATTTCATTTTTTTAATTTCATTTTTTTTTTCTTTTCCTCCAGTCTTTTTTTTTCTCACATTCTTTTTTTCCTTCATTGATTTCATTTTTTTTAATTTCACTTTTTTTCCTTTTTCCTTTAATCTTTTTTCTTCTTTCCTTCTTTCATTTTTTACTTTCAATGATTTCATTCTTTTTTTATTTCATACGTTTTTCTTTTCCTCAAGTCTTTTTTCTTCCTTACCTTTTTTTTTTTTTTTTTTGAAAATCAACATCTAAAATTATGTCATTTTAACAACAATCCAATACGCATCATTGACGCCTGCAACTAAATTCATATACAATCTTCCCATTACAAATCCGATTATTCACTCAACATGACTCTGGTATTCAAGGTCGA
>OY757928.1:90586437-90626437 GCA_963585895.1 Sepioteuthis lessoniana
GAGCAAAACTAAAAGTTGCCAGCCAAGAGGACAAACTTCAGAATTGGGAAGAACATTTAATATATTTGCTCGGAAGCCTTCCAAAAATCATTGAAAAACTTACAAAATATACTCAGTAGCCAACTAGATATCAAATTAAAACAGTTAGCGGAGAAAGAACTTGATGAAGAGCAGAAAAAAAATGAAAAGCAAAGAATAAGCTAATCTCAAGACGACATACTTTGCCGATTATTCAACGCCGTCTAAAAACAAAACACAATAGAGAAATAGATGAATGGTTGTATCCTTCCCTCAAAAGGTGGCCTTGGAATCCCTGAGAACTAGACAGGCCTACATTTTGCTGCTGTAACTGCTAAAGGTTAAAATGCAATGCTTCTTAATCGTATCTGACTTGAAGCAGAGAAAATTCTTGGGAAAAATCAAATTTCTTAACGAAAAAATAAACTAAACAAAACAAACAAACAAAAACAGAGTAATAAGTTTCTATTTAAAGTTCCTTAGTAAATATAACTTCCAATATTTAAATGACAAATTTAAATTTATCAAAATTGCTTAATGGTTTTAATCAGTCCCCCAAATTTAAATGCTGGGCTTGCAAATATGCGTACGTGTGTGTATATGCACACATTTAAACATATATATTACCATAGACGTCTACACATACATACGAATAAACAGATTGATATACATACAGACATACACAGAGCTCTCTCTCGATATATATATATAGTCATCCACAGATACTTTTTCTTATTTTATCACAACTCTTCAGGGTGACAAGACTTGCGAGATGGTTCAAGCCGAGATCAAAACCCGGGTAAATTTACGTCAGTCGGATATCTTACCCCAGACCATCGTCATTCTCAGTGTAAGTGAAGGGCTTTTTTTACGTATAAACTTTTTTTCATATTCGTTATCTGCAACCTGGAGTGCTTAATTCCTGAGAAGGGCTATTGCAATATATATATATATATATATATATATATATATATATATATATATATATATGCGCTGAAATGCAATAGCTCTTCTCAGGAATTAAGCACTCCAGGTTGCTGATAACGAATATGAAAAAAAGTTTATACGTAAAAAAATCCCTTCACTTACACTGAGAATGACGATGACTGACACATGACTGACATATATATATATATATATATATATATATATATTTATATTGACTGACACATCTTGAATTACAAGGGAAACATCCTGATTAATTACTATTTCAATATACAAGATGGGGAATATGATAAGGTCGTAAGGTATTTGTGCGCCGTTGCTTTATAGTAATATACGCTCACACATTTATGCTAGTTTCTGTTCTTCATAGCTACAGCACAATGACAACCAGAGCAAGATATCTGGTGACTATGGTTAACTGCACCTTTTTGTAAATTTTCCCGTCAAAGAAATGCCTACAAGTCAACCGGGGGTTGATACTGTAGCGTGTTGGTTTCTTCGCTAATTTTGATTTTGGAGCTGAGATCTCCATTTTTGTCATTATAATGTGGCCTTTTCTACCCAACAAGTGAGCATATTTATAATGTATATCTTGGAACTAGTTTTTAACAAAAATCATTTTCACTTCGCAAAAATATTGGCCTTCATGCATTTCAGAATTGCAGCAAACAAAACTGAATGATCCAGGCTTGAACAAATTTTTGGTGGTTGCGAAGTGCAAAACATCTGAATGGTTTGGTTTGGCTTTTCAGCCCATCAATCATTGTTTGTTTTTTAATGCCAAATCCTGTTTTTATATATCTATCAAATATATGATTTGTAAACAATTTTATAGACACAGCTAAATGATCAAACAGTTCTATTTCTAACATTTCAATTTATTTTTAGTTATTTGTTTGCACTGTTTAAATGTCAAAGAGTTCTATTTAACCCATAGATTAAAAACTGTCAGGTGCTACCACTCCAGCCAGAGTGGAACTAGGAGTGATGGCCATATGGAGGTATTCAGCATTCCTCAATCAGATTGTCATATTGTTGTATTTCGACCTTCGACCCGGCCAAAAATGCCATTCAGAGTGATGCACCGGAAGGAAGTGACACATTCTAATGGCAGTTATGAGAGGAAATCGTGTGGGCGGAAATTGGCTGATAAAATGGGACGAGGTAAAAATTCCCGTGGTACACTCATAGACTGATGCACCGGAAGAGAGTGACCTGTGAACTGCATGACGAACAAACATGCGATTCCAAAGATCGAGTAGGCGACTGAGTGGGTGTTGGACTATTATATAACTCAGTCAAAACAGAAGTTACTGTTAGAGATCGGACGAGGGAGGGAGTTTGGGGACCAGAGAAGTTGCTGATAAGATGCAGTAAAGAAAGCCATCACTCAGCAGAGTGGGCCCCAGGGCCTCCGGTTGAGCATCAGTAGAACGAGAAAGACATAACGCTGACGGCCATAAGAGCGGGGGTCAAAATGTTTCAGTTATGTTCGTCTCCAACTCCCTCTCAAACCTTGAGTAACCCTTTTCGAACCCTTACAATAAAGTGAGAGGTATATTTTTGTTAAAGAAGTCTTCCTGCACCTGTTTATTTATTGTGCCGTTATGATGCTGCACATGAGAATATAACAATATATCATATCTGATATAGTCACTTTGGGTCTTCATCCTCTCTAGAAATGAAGTCGGTATATTCTACAGCCTCTGATGACTGGGCTAGAAGAACATTTAGATTTTACAGAAGGATATGTAATTAATTTTACAGAAGAATATATATATATATATATATATATATATATATATATATAAGATTAAAAAGACGAGGTGTTTCTTGTAACGTTACAGTAACAACACAATATACAGTTTGTTTTTCTTGTATACTTTCCAGTAATTTAAATTTTGTCCATCGCGATTTTACATGGAAATGATATTAAATAAATGAATAAATAAACAAATAAATATTCCACCATATTTTTGCTTTAACATAATGTCTTCCATGGCTGCTTGGCGTAGATCTAGTAAATGTCTTGTTTTATTTAACGATAAAAATTGTCAGAAGGCATGATTGATATATTTTTATAACTTAAAATCCAGAAGAGTATAAGAATACATAAATTGCGTAGATATTTTTGAAAATCTTCTCTCCAGAACGGTATAAATGCTCAAAGTCAACATTATCTTAGCAGCAAAATTACCGTTTGTGTACAGAATGAAAAATACAGAAAATATCAAATAGTTTACATGTAACAAAATTTGAGAAACTATCAAGTTAAGAATTATTCAGACACAAGAAACGAATGGAAGTATTGGTCAATTGTTTATAAAGAAAGGCTGAGAAAGAGTTGATTGTTAGTTATGAAATTAATAGACAGACGACGTATTAAATGAATGAAGGTTAAGTTCAACTGTCTATGAAGAAAGAACGATAAGTTGATAGATAGATAGATAGATAGACAGATAAATAGACAGACAGACAGACACACAGACAGATAGATAGATAGACAGATAGATAGATAGAACGAGATAAATGGTCTCCTGTATGCCTTTCTGTGCACCTCACAGATTCTTCAATAAGTTTCATATGGTTTGCACTTCTCCGCTAGCAAACATCTGATGGCAGACCTCTATTCAAGAATTTATTGATATTTTATGTCTAATATATATATATATATATATATATTGTCATCCACAGACAGACTGTTTCGTTCTATCAGAACTCGTCAGTGTGGCTAGACCCGCAGGCTCCTCGAAGCCGGGATCGAAACCCGTCTAACTTTACGATAGATTAAGGTTTCAGACCACACAGCTACAAGCGGACTACGTTGGCTAAGGGAATTTTAAGGTATTTTATTTTTAGCAACAGCAGCAGCAGCCTTTGTTTACATTTTTTTAATACCCTATCGGCTACCAGAGTGCTCAATTCTTACGAAGAGCTTTGCATTACGCTAGGGGCGGGTGTGTGTATTATTTGGTCCAGTTAAACCGGAGTTGGGAGTAATTCCATCGGGACAAGAATCCAGTTAAACCGGGGTAATAATAATTTTAATCCTAATGTGACCGGTTTGTGTTTTTTCTTAATGATATATATACATATATATATATATATATATATATATATATATATATATAATCACTAGATAGATAGATAGATAGATATATTGATAGATAACATATTAAACCACCAATGAAGCATTGATTAAAATGACATCATTTGGTTTCACCTATTATCTACATTTAAACAGGGAGAATAATTATGTAGGTAAGTTGTATCTCGAGGTAGATTATTTTATTTGCATCGGAAAAACATAAATCCACATAATAGAAAACAGATATACCAATTATATTTTTATATTACTTTATCAAGTTGGTATTGTTCTCCGAAAAAATAACTAACTTTTCCAGACATATTTTCAATAATAGAACATTTTAGGGGTCTACCTATTTCAATATGTCTTCATGTATATATCTTTTTTTTAAAGATTTTTATTTTTAACGAAGCAATAATTCTATGAAATAGTTTTACATTTCCAACATCATGAAATGGTATATAGGATGTCTTCTTAAACATTAGATCAAGTTATATAACATATTACTGACAGCATAAATGATATTTACCATGAAGTTACATTCAAAATTATAACTATCAATATCTTGCGAGTTAAACAATAGATATCAAGATTAATACTTGATAATAAGTAATTGATAATACTTGCTGATATGGTCAACACTTGACGCCAAGATGTTTCATTACAATTTTTGTTGTCAATTAAAAATTGTTTGCAAACAATATTTGTTACAATAAAATATATAAAATATTCTCTCCGATGTAAGCATAAGAGGTTTATTTTTTTTATCTTATTATTTTAATTGTAGTTGCAATTAACATATCCCATGATTAAGCTTTTCTCTTTGTTAATTTTCTGTCCCTTCTTTTGGTGTTTAATTTGGAACGTTATCGGGATGTAATCATGAATACGAAAGAAGAAATTATACGTATATTTTTCTACTTGAGAATACCATTAAAACAGTCATCAAATAGACGGAGCATGGAGTGAAGGACCCATTTGTGATTGGACCGTACTAGGCTGGTTTTAGTAGTTGACGAGTGGTCATATGAATCTTAAAGCTCAAGAGAGTGGACGATGTCCTTCTGCAATTGAGGACCAACATCTGTTGCGTTCTGGTTAGTGAACGCTTGTAATATTCAATAAAGGACAAACCACGATATGTGAGGAAATTTAGTTATATTCTCAAGAAAAAGTATATACAATAGAGATACTGTTAATAGACAAGAACATAGGATTAGTGAATACAGAATAAGGATATAGTCCAACGATCCTATTGGCTTCCGTTATAATTAGCGGCTCTTCTCCTTCTAGTCTGCCCTGCTATATATGGCAGATGGACTAGTTCATTGGTTGGAGAAAGGTCGACGATACCCAACAACATTAAAAACACTTCTCCAACAAAATCCTGCGAAAATTATCAATGGTTGTTATAATTTCAACCCAAAAGAATTGGCAAATTGAAGACATTTGATAAATGGGTCCCACATGAACTCAGTGACAGACAAAGTGCTCGTTGGTTTGATGTGTGTTCGATGCTCTTTCAGCTCAAATCAAATTATCAATTTCTTAAAGTAATTGGGATTTTTGACGAAAAACGTACCTTTTATGACAATCCTAAACGATTGGCGCAATGACTTAAAAAAAACCCCGCTCAAACACTTTCCAAAACCGAAATTGCATGTACAGATGATAATGATTTATGTCTGGTGGTCTGGTATTGGAGTTGTTCGTTACAGATTTGTGAAATATTATCAGAGAATCACTATGGAAGTTCTCTGTTAGCAACTAGATTAAATGAATATCCAGTTAAGGAAAATGCAACCAGCACTAATTAATCGTCGGGACGCAATTTTGTTTCACGTCAATGCTCGGCCACATGTTGACAGGGGGACACTACAAAGGTTCACTGACTTTACCACATCCACCATATCCTGTGATCTCTAATCCACCGACTATCTCTTTTTTTCAACTATCTGAACACTTTTTACGCAAAGAAATATCAATACACAAAAAACATGCCATTCCAAAAGAGAAGTAGAAACTGCATTTAAAGATTTCTTAGAATTAAGAATTTTACAGTTTTAGCGAACAAGTATAGATAACTATTCTATTCGATGATAGATAAGCTTAGATGTTCAGAGATTATTCTTTGACTGATTACAATACCGTTTAAATTTATATATATATATATATATATATATATATATATATATACAGAATATATTGTTGTTGCTATTTTTACGCTAGGGATATTTAGAAAAGCATGAAACCAGCCAACCCAGAGCCCTGTCTCATCGCTAGATAATGCCACAAAATGTCATGAATGATTGATGATGTATACAGTATGTGTTGAGTACTTGAAAAAAACTAATTGCCACAAAAATTACTTATCTTCGTTGGTCGGATTGAATCCTATCCCTCAATCTAAATGAACCTTAAAAAATATTTCATGAAAAGATTTTTTTTACTAAACCAAAACTATCAAAGATTTATTATTTCTCGTGGAACCGATAACATAATGTATTATTTATTAACAGATACCGTATCATTGAACTTCTTCAAAAATAGGAAGCAGGCAAAAGGTAAGTAGACTCTTTATGCAGAGTTTGATGTGTACATTGTTATCATTTTAATTATTATATCACGCATATGCTTCGTTCGTTTCAGATATTCTCTACTGTGCCACAAATTAAAGTCAGTTAGGCATTGTCTTTGTAGAAAGCAGCGCCGTGGCGGAATTCACTTCTCCAGAATTTTGAAAACGGTAAGCTGTATTGGTTGGGATTCGAACTAAAAACTCCAATAAGAAGATTTTACAGTGTTTGAGTATTAATCTGATGACAGCACAAAGGAGTAGAAAAAAAAGTTGAATGAGTTCAATAGGGATTACGAATATACGCCAGTTTAGTAGCCTCACTGATATTTTTGATAAGAAAAGAACTCGCGAATTTCCAAATGAGATATAATATTATGATTGACAACGATAATAACTAGTCAATCAGGAGGTGCCCGTGGAGTAATGGTTATCGTCGCAAGAAATGGACACGGCGACACGAGTTCAAATCCTGGACTGATTGCATTTCACATAGCACTTATACCCTTGGGAAAGGTATGAATCCAATGATTCTCTCTCCAACAATGTATAAATAGTAGGGCAGACTAGGTTCTTCAGCCTTGGTGAGGCAACTAGTCTAGGAGAAGGAAAACTCTGAATTCAAACCTGTTAAACTCCGCTTAAAAAAAAAAAGATTGACTTTGTGTCATATCCTGCCCAAGCGGAGGGGTTGGTAAATATGATAATAACTAGTCAATCAGGTTGATAGCCAGAGATATATGAGTGTCCGATTTGAAAGTCGGACAGATAGTGCATGAAGATATTCAGTATTTCTCATTCAAGATGAGAAAAGACCGATTTCTGTCACAGGCCGTGAAGGACAGCATTGTAAAGCTTTTCAACAATCTCAAGCACCCTCTACAGCTAAATATGCCCTGGTTTTTCTCTGATGATCCGAAATTCTATCAGGATCAGATGATTAACTCATAGAGAACAACCTTTTGCTTACTCTGAACCTATATTGATGAAAACCAGTCCACATTATGGTGTTTAGAGTAGTCATTAGCGATGTTGACGTTCAGCCTCCACTCAACTCCCTTCATAACATTAGACTCAACACGGAGGTCAACATCAAGTATCTGGACGAGGTAGTGCTGTTCTGGATCGAAACGATTGCTGCTGGAAGAACCTGCGTTTTGCAACAGGAATCTCAGCCATGCCACGTAAATCAGACACCCAAGTTTTGGTTGTGAGAAAATTTCTGTAACCACATCAGCCCGAACATATAGCCGTTTAACTATACAAATCGCAATACACTTGATTGTTATGGGTAAGACAAAGTTGAGTGAGAAGCCAACAAAAATTCGTGCAAAATATAAAATGAACTGAAGGCAAGAATAACGGTATCCTTTAGCACTTTATAGAAGGAAACACATGAAAGGCTTACAGGAAGTTCCAAAGTTTCTTGTAGTCCATGGTTGAAGCCTTTGTCAATTTTTAGCTTGAATTTAATCTATCATATTTCTAGATAATTTCTAGTAATTTCAGTCAAAGTATCTGATAAAGTTAGATGTCAGTAATATTTTCATTTTTGCCTAATTTATACAGCAGTTTACGCATTACATTTTTTCTGTTTCTCTCTATCTCTGGGTCTGTCTGTCTGCCTCTTTCTATCTCTATATATATATTTGTGTGTGCGTAGTATTTATATGTTTAGTAAAACTTATATATATATGTACACATATATATATATATATATATATATGAAAGTAAATAAAGTAGCGTAATCCTATAATATGTAGAAAAATTGATTACAAGGTAATCTAAGTGGAAGTGGATATTGATCGCTAATATCACCCCTCATAGCCCTGATGATGGTTCAGTAGAACCGAAGCGTTATCGTGTCGACTTTTCAATAAAGCTCTCCTTCCACTTGGATTACCTTGTTATCAATTTTTCTACATACACACACACACACACATATATATATATACTCCCCTACCCCTGTGGGGTTGAGTTCCCTGGCGAAGAAGTAATCGTGTTGCCATTAGCGTCTATTGCAAGCCTCTTCGTAGATGAATTGAGGTCTCGGCAACCGTTGAACGGATGTATGTAAACAATAGTAATTCTGATGCATAACCGTTTAAAATTTACTTCGCAGCTAATATCTCCTCGTGGCTGAATGTTTAGAAGCTTTGGCTTGGCACTTGAGTCAACCGGGTTTCGATCACAGCTACGGGAAGATACTGTCTAGCCACACTGATAAGTTCTGATAGAACGGAACAGATCTGTCTGTGGATGACTATATATATATTTATATATATATATAAACTGTAAAGGATTAAGAAGCGTTCTAATTTGTTCATTATCTCTCTCTCTCTATATATATATATGTATATATACACACATGTACATGTGTTTATGTATGTGCGGGTGTGTGTCTGTGTGAATATAAAAATATAAAAAATTAAGCTATCCAGAGGATTATTTATAGTAGAAGTTTTCACTAACGTTAAACGTTTCAGATCTTTATATCAAACCATCATCAGAGTCAGTATGCGATATTGTATCTTCTGAATTCAGTTTTTAAAATGAAATAAAAAAGATATATACATGAAGGAAGGTCACAAAGTGATGAACCAATGAGTGGACTGAGTTTTCGTGTAGAAAAAAAACCCTTATACAGAAGAAAAACCTTATTTAGTAAGTGAAATGTAAAATTTGATTATTTCGTTAATAGGTAAAAACAAATGTAATGTTTTTTGAGCAATTTCTAATCGTTTAATGGATTTATTTACAGGAATATTGGTAAAGTTTCATGTCAGGACTGGTTAAAGATTTGTTTTACACATTTATATTATTCATTTTATTGATTAAATCATTGGAGTTTTTGATGTATGAAGTGCTAATCGTGTCTAAGAGGGAGGATAATATGTTGGTTAAAGATTTTATGAAGTTATTGGGAGCATTTCCAGCTCCAGAAATGTGCTCGTATGTGTTTTTTCATCTAAAATGTACCATTATTTTGTCGTTATAAAGCGAAAGGTTTTTGTAACAACAGCAGTTGGAGACTCAGCAGGAGAAGAGATTTTTTTCAGAATATTTCGAAAACTCAACTTAGCACAGTGTTCGTATCCTGCCAAAATTTTGCTATGATATGGGAGGGACATTTAAATCCCTGAAATAACTGGTCGTAAAGGAATTACAGGTTTATGAGTATTTGGAAGTCCATAAATTCTAGGAATTATCATATTTACCTAACACCTCCGCTTGGGCAGGATATGACACAAGGTCAATTTTTAAGCGGAGTTGAACAGGTTTGAATTCAGAGTTTTCCTTCTCCTAGACTAGTTGCCTCACCAAGGCTGTAGAACCCAGTCTGTCCTACTATTTACCCATAGCTGGAGGGAGAATAACTGGATTCATACCTTTCCCAAGGGTATTAGTGCTATGTGAAATGCAGTTAGTCTCGTCCAGGATTTGAACTCGTGTCACCGTGTCCATTTCCTACGACGATAACCATTACACCACGGGCACCTCCTGAAAATAAATTTTAGGAATTATGGGTGGTTATCAGTTCACGAGGAGCAGAATTTTTCTTTTGTAATTATTTTTTAAATAACTTATTGAAAACATCTATATTTTTAGTTATAGTGTTATTAGTTTACGTGTGTTGTTTCATCTATGATTTATTTATTGTATTGTGTTGAGTCCATAATGCCAACACCTCCAGCTTTATCAGAAGGTATGGTGATAATGTTATTATTCTAGGACAAAATTCTCAATGCAACTATGTGTCTTGTAGGTAAAGCGTCGTCATTGGTATTGATATCAGTGATTGCAGCGATTAGTCCTTGTTTGACTCATTTATTGAAGTCTTAATCATTGTGTAAATAGTCTATGTTTATTAGATTTAAAACAGAGTAGTTTTTGAATCCTGTGGCGAATTTTCGACCGAACTTAATGGCCTCTATATCGACTGTGGTGAGTGTAGTCTTTGATATATTCCATAAAAGATCTTTCCAAAACACACACACACACACACACACACACACACACACACACACACACACACACACACACACACACACACACACACACACAAAGATAGAGAGAGAGAGAGAGACATATATATATATATATATATATATATAAAAGGAGAAAGAAGTAACAGTAAATTTAAAACCACAAACTTACACACAAAAAAAACCGCTAGTGAAGCCCAGAACCACCCCTACGCCAACACACACACACACACACACACACACACACACACACACACACAACTGTAAACATATCAAATATCAAAGGCGAGTAAAGCAGACCAAAGTAAACATACAATAGGAAAGAGGAACAACGACCCCAATATAAACCAGTTTGACCAACAAAGCATCATTTATACAGGAAACAAGAGTTCAAATCTCATTGAGTACCCCATGAAAAAGGCCTTGTGCCACACATGCTTTCTGACGAAAGCAACAAGCTGGAAACATACATATATATAACACGTATGTATGAACAAAATAAATAAATTCAAAAAATACAAATCTCTGCGTGGAACTTCCTATTTTGATATATATATATATATATATATATATATATATATATATATATGAATCTTGGCATGGTTTATTTGTTTTTATTGATAAACTCCCTGATAATTTGTGGAAATGTCAGTTTGCTGAAGATGATATTTTTTTTTTTCAGTATGATTTGACAATTATCAAATTACTTTATTTTTATGATCCCCAAAAAATACGTAACCCTAGTACACTTAAAAAAACACTGATAGCTTCACTGGGACTCTAGAAGGCAACTAAGATATACTAATGAATTTTTATTCGCTAGAAAAAAAAAGAGTCCATGATATACATATAACCTTTGTGCATTTCAAAAGTGTGCTTTTTATTTGTAGATTTTTACTTTAGATATTTCCAGTGAGATCAAGGAAACTGTTCGTATGTCAAAAAGAGCTGGATTTGATTTTAGCGGCATAAAAAAAGTAGAATATGGAAAAAAAAATCAATCGTTTTTTGGCAAATAAAAGAAATGAACTTTCTCAATCTTGGCTCATGGTGACTGCAGTGCAATTTAAAAAAAATATATTATGTGATATAAAAAGAAATAATGAAATATATTCATAAATGCATAGATATGATCCCATAATACAAACACACACTCAAACACTCATATTCATATATATATATGATAGAGTTTCGGCTTCTGCATATTGTGGTTGTTAGTTCGATCTCCAGTGGTTGAGATGACGGTGTGAACTGCTGATGAGACCCAATAAGGTCGAAATTGCTGTTCAGTGTTCCGTATGTCGCATGTCGGTGCTTGCCGAATTTTTTAGTCATGATAAATCTCATATATATATATATATATATATATATATATATATATTGTTTGCTGTATCTATAAATAAAGAGTACACTATATCGTTGATAGAACTTATAACTTTGATTGAGAATGGCGTAAACACTGATTCAACTGAACTTGGTAACTATCAGTTTCCCGTTCTCAACGATTAAATGGTCGCATAGTCGAGAAATCATCATCATCATCCTCATCATGTCATGCTATAAGCACGGATATTTCTGACCCTCTCTCTCCACCCCACCCTATTGTCCATTGTTTTTGGTAGATCCTCAGGGCTACATCAAGTATCGGCACAGTGCTGCTGTATGTAGGTTCGAGCTGGACGTCCTGCCTTTGCTCGTCCATGTGAAGAGTTCCACAGGAGTACATCGCTTAGGAGCTCGTCCCTACTTCTCCAGCAGTGTCCTGGTTCGACTAATTTTGATAGTTTTTGTGATGGGTTGTAGGTGGCCGTACAGCTGCTGCTTTGTAGAGTGCTGTCTCCAGGACTTGTTCAATATTGCTCGCTGCAATCTTGTGTAATTGCCGTTAAGTTTCTTCTCCATACGTTTAGTTAGGTGCATCCGTATAGCAGTATTGATACGACCGTTGCTTGGAAGAAACTGCGCTTCATTTTATCGATCAGGTCTGTAGCAATTTGTAAATTTTGAATGGTTTTCGTTCTATTAACTTCAAACTTAACCAGAACATGGTAAATACGTAAAATATACTATGTATAAGGAAAAAGATGAAACTATTTGAAAATGTATGTTTTTAATTACTAAATCTAGCTGAAGTTTGAAGTTTGAAGTTTATATATATATATATATATATATATATATATATATATATATATATATATATATATATATATATATATATATATATATATATATATTGTAAGCGTGTATTTATTCAGTTTGGCAGTACAAAAATTATGTCTCAATCATTGAAAAGCTATTTAACAAATTTTTAAACCTAACCCAACACTTTCCTTATCTTAATAATGAACGGCAATGTCACCTGGAACTGGAGACACACTGCTTCTCTGGAGAGGAGTAAGACTCCCTCAATGAGTGTCCTACATATCACACTAATCAATCTGATGGTGAGGCTTCAGTAATGCTGGAACTTTGGGGAACGTAGAGTAGTCCTTCATTGGCATTGCTCCCAGGTCCACTCTGGCCCGGAGTTGTAGCACGTAATAGGGTCCTATCTATGGGAGAAATAGAACTAAACTGTGTAATTTCGCTAACCTGAAATGTTTCAAATATTGCTGTTTTGACATTCAACTGTGTTAAAAAAAATTATACTCATATTAAATTGAATTATTTGAAATATGATTGTTTTGACAGTTTAACAGTGTGTAGATAAGAAGCTGTACTTATTCTAAACAGAGTTGTTTAAAACTTTTATCAAAATGTCTTAATTCTGCGTTTAATGACCCAAAAAGCGTTGATACACCGGAAAAAAAAGAACCAACCAACCAACCAACCTAATTATTAAAAAGAAAACTGTGAAAAGTATATCCTATTTTACCAAAACTCAGTTTAATCTAAAATTACTCGTAATTTATTCGATATCAATATGGGAAGGTTTTGTGGCTCTAAAACTTGCAAAATTGTAATTATATTCTTAATAATAAAAATGGCGAACAAATTCAATAAGGAAATTGTTGAACTTTATGGAGGTGATGGATTAATATGTTTAAAAATTCTAATGGTCATAAAATGGATTCTGCAAGGGAATTAATAAAAAAAACTCAAAATCCATCTCTTGAATTAAGACGTATCGTTTAATTCAAAAACTTAATTTTCTTGAAGTCACATTCGATTTGAACACCGGCACGTCTCAACCTTATAGAAAATCGAATATCCCACGAATATACATGAATATAAAATCAAATTATTCATTCACCATTACAAAATATATTTACAAATCTATAACTCATTGGCTACAAATTCTAGCTATATTAACATTTTCAACAAAACTAAGACGTATTATAAAATAGCCCTAAAATTGCTAGATAAACATCAAACTTAATAATACACAAAACAAACAATAATCATTACAAAAGAACTGAAAATAGAAAAAAAGTATATAGTTAACCAAACCCCCGACTATCGAACCAAATTTTTGGAAAATAATTTTCCAATTAATAGGAAAAAGTCTTGAACAAATCTACTACACTTAAAAAAAACAAAAAAAAGCTATTTAACTCGAGTAAAGTCAAGGAGGATAACGTCTTAAACTGTGATATCGTATTAAGCGAGTTTGAACTTCACACGAACTACTACGTTCTGTTTTGGACTAATACTCTCAGGAAAAGTATGAACATCTTATATACCAAGCTATGGATTAAATATTATCAGTGCTGTTCTTCTACAAAGATGCTTTCGGCTTTAAATGACCCACGAAGGTTGATATGATATTAAACAAAGTAAACCTAATTCCTTTATGAAAATGATTTCAAAATTAGTTATTGTTGCATAAACAATATTCAAAACATTAATAACAAGTATAATTTTGAAATATAAAATGAAAAGATTGATAGCCGAAATGACAGATAAATCTGCTGGGAGAGAGATAGCTACCCCTTAGATGGTTATTGTTTTATTGATAAAGTTAACATCTCCGAAGAAGATAACGATAAAATAAAATACGTGTGCGCTACTGAACTGAATTGAAATAATAGGAAGTACAACCATAACCTCAGCTTTACTAATAGAAGATATTCCAAGACTACAACATTATCTATCCCAAATAAAGGATATAACGGGCGAATCTCACAAAATAAAATTGGATATTGTGAAAAAAGCCTACAAGCTTACAAAGGAGGTTCTTAAAGCTGTAGATTGTATCAAGAGGAAAAAATCATGCATCTTAGAACATGTTGAAAACAAATTGCCAAGGAAAAGAAGTGAATTAATTGTCAAGATTATGTTATATTATCATATGCCGTATCATAACAACACAATAATAATTAAACAGACGCTCGATGATAAAGACGCAGTAATAAACGACGCACACAGAAAGACGCAGAAAGACTTCTTTATAAAATATTTTACCTCTCATTTTATTTGTAATGTTTCGAAAAGGTTGTTCAAGGTTTACGTGTGAGAGGGAGCTGGAGACCGAACATAACTGAAATATTTTGACCCCGAAGTTATGGGCGTCAGTGTTGTGTCTTTCTCGTTCTCCATGGCTGCTCAATCGGAGCCCCTTCGGCCGGGTGTGGCTTTCCCTACCACACTTCTCTCCAACTGGCACTCGAACTCAACTGTCCTCTGTTCAATTCGTCGGCCTTATATTACCTTCAAACTCCCACGCGGTGATATGGACACGCCTCCACGCCTCTGCAATTTCTTCCGATGTCTGGAGATCGGGATGTGTCACTTCCGTTTTCTTTGGAATGGCCTGTGTGATCGTCATCGAGCGGAAATAACTGTCATGCTGTTCAGAGGTCACTCTCTTCCGGTGCGTCAGTCTATTAGAGTATAATGGGATTTTTTTTTTATCTCGTCCCATTTCATCTGCCAATTTCCGCCGACACGATTGCCTCTCATAACTGCCATTAGAATGTATCACTTCCTTCCGGTGCGTCACCTTGAATGGCATTTTTGGCCGGGTCAAAAGGCCAAAAAATAACAATTAGACATGTCAACAAATTGATGTTCTCTCATCTAGTACCTGACCATGATTAATTCCATAACTTATTATCTGTTCTTGACTGCTGCAGAAAAATATTTTACCTCTTTTCAAAGTTATGCATACTAACACCTTCTGATGTTATTTTTCGTGTAAATGTCTTGCAAACAAACATACTAACACGTGACTACACCCCGCTCTTAAAATACACTTGACTGGCCACTTTTATCACACTCCCGACAAAAGATTGTGAAAAACACATGAAAATTGAGTAATGGACTTTTAGTAATCATAATTCTATTATCAATTGACTTTACAACGCGTATACAATACTCTTTTTTATACAAAAATATTTCCACTTTGTATTTCATCTATCACATATATCAATTTGAGTTCATTATACACACACACATATATATATATATATAATTTTGCTTCATTAAATGCATTCATATGGGTAATATAATTCCAAACGCATCCATAAAAAGGATAATTTTGATATCTATTTCCAGTTTGAAGCAAAGCCATCCACATCTTTTAAAACCTGATAAAAAGGACCCAAAACTTCCAGTGATGTACACATGGTTTAATGGGAGCAACCTTTGCTGAATATACGTATAAAGTTTATTTTATATTCAATTTAACTAAACAAGCAAATATTTTGGTCATAATTCTTAACCTCTAAATAATTCCCCGAGTGTACAGCGGTCCATACTTTTAAAACTCTGACATGTTTTGTCCAAGTTTAATGAAATTTCTAGACATTGTTAGATTCTTTCCTGGAAAGATGTTAAACTATATAAAAAGGAGATCTGAGAGAGCATTTTGAAAGCTTGTGTGATTGTATGAAGACAGGTGCGAGGGAAAAGATTTGATTTCGTTGTAGGAAAGGTTTGGTTTGATTACTTTGTTTGATGGCATATCAATCTTCGTGGGTTATTTAATGCCAAATCCATTCTTGTAGAAAACAGTAGTGGTACTATTGAACCAATAGTGTGAAGAGTTAGGAGGTTAATAGCTTTTACAAGAGTATTAGTCAAAAATCGAACATATTAACTTGATTGGAGTTTGGACTCGTGTGCTAGGATATAACAGCCAAGCACGTTAACCACTACGCCACAGGGGCTCCTACTTGTCGTAAAGAAGACTAACATCCAGTTTTCTTTGCCAATATTAATTATTTTTGTTGGTTAGTTGTGCCATCTGTACGAAAGGAAAATTTCTATTAATTGCTAATTCGACTCAGGGTAGAAATTGCCCAGTCGGCTGGGGCTGTCGAATACACCGACTGCACCTCTGCAGAGAATGAGACACTCTCTACAATGAATGTCCTGCTTATGACACTAAACAATCTAATGGCCAGGTTCCAGTGATGCTGGGGCTTTGGGGAATACGGAGCACCCCTTGCTGCCATTGTTCCCAGACACAATCCTGCCCTGTGTGGTAGCATCTAATAGGACCTATCTATGGGTTAAATAGAACTAACGGTATACTTATGCTAAAATCAATTGTTTGATTTGACTGACTAGTTTGAAATAGAAATGTTTTTGACAATTAAACTGTACTTATACTAAACTAAATTGTTTAATATAGAACTGCTTTGACATTTAACTGTGTGTAAAGAAAATGTGTACTTATATTAAACTGAATTAGCTGAATTAGAACTTCTTGACTAAACTGAATAGCTTGAAATAGAAATGTTTTTCACAATTAAACTGTACAGACATGTAAACTGCGTACTTATGTTAAACTGAGTTGTTTGAAGTAGAACTGTTTGACTAAACGAAATAGCTTAAAATACAAATGTTTTTGACAATTAAACTGTACTTACATTTAAACTGCGTACTTATGCTAAACTGAGTTGTTTGGAGTAGAACTAATTTCATCAAAAATGGATTTGGCGTTAAATACCCTACAAAGGTTGATATGCCATAAAACCCAACTCACCAATCAGAGTAGGAAGTATTTCTTTCCGGAGACCCCGTGGAATAAAGGCCTAAGAGCTGGGATGCAGCCTCAAGTTTGAAATCCATTCGGGCCATTATGTTCACTTTTTAACAAATATCCAATGAAAACTTTTGAACCCTTTATCATCCCTCCGGTAATGGGTTAATCAGCATCATTGCTGTTCTTCTACAAGGATAGATTTGACATTAAATAATCCACCAAAGTTGATATGCCATTAAACAAAGAAACTTAAACTGAAAACATTTTTTTCTGTGACTTTGTGTGTTAATCTTCCTTGGGGTGAAATGTGTATCGTTTAAGTTTCTTTGTACTAACCTTCAAATGGCACGTGTCAAAATTTGAGACTAATCGAGTTATTACTTAAATTACAGTTATTCAAGTGAAGATACTTATGCAAATTGTCAAAAGAATAGAAAAACCTGAATTTTGTGCGCTGATAAAGCATGGCTTTCTGATGCGAAAATACTGTTCAAGCAAAGCAATGGCTTCATAAGAGTTATTCGGACTCTGCTCCGTCGGAAAGAACAGTTAAGAGGTGGTATGATGACTTTAAACGCGGTCGTACACACGATGCTGAACGCTCAGGTCGCCCAAATTTGGCAGTTATCCCGGAAAACACAACAAAAAAAAAAACTCCACAAACTCGTTTTGGTCGAACGTAAATTGAAGTTGAGCAAGATAGCAGAGGAATTGAAGATATCAGAAGGCAGTGTATTTACCATTTTGCGTGAACATTTGTCAATAAAAATGTGACACTGTGTTGGCGATTCATTGTGTTCGTGTGTGTGTGCGTTGGTCAGAGAATCTCTTTGTCTGCTTTAACGCGAAACCCACACAAAGGGTCTGAGTGAGAGATCTCTCACGAGACCAGAAGTGGAGGAGGGAAGGAAGGTCCCAGAAAAGACAGAGAGAGGAGTTGACAAAGGAAAAGTGAACAGTCGGCTTGAGATAGCAGTCCAGGGAAGGACACAGTCAGCAGAAGGTGGCAGTGAGAAGACAGAGGTAGGGCAGAGAAGAGAGTCAATAGAAGTCAGAAAGACAATTGCTAAGACCTGATGACCTACAGAGGCCGGGTTAACCAACGCGAGAAGATGTCGGCATTCCTAGTGGCTTTGTAGAAGTTTCGCGTAAAATACACGCCCGCGATAGCCTGCAAATTGCACGGAGAGCTGCGCAAAAGTGTCACATAGAATTCCGCCTTCTTGCGCTTGGAGCTGCCCATGTTCGTTAATTTGTTCTTTCTTCTATCCTCTCGGTTGTGTTTTGCGTATCGATACAGAAATGTGTAATGCCCCTGGTCGGAGGTCAGAGAAACCACTAGGCGATCTGATTTAATGACCATTAGTGGTTTAAGAGAGCTGAGATAGTCTGGGGTCGGCCAGCAGGGGTGTTATCACAAAAAGCTATGTTCAAAGTGTGTGCCACGTTTGATCAAAAACAACAAGGCATCGATAATTCAGAACGTTGTTTATAACTGTTTCGCCGCAACAAAAAAGAGTTTTTGCGTAAATATGTGACAATTGATGAAACATGAATCCACCACTTCACTCCGGAGTCAAATTGGCAGTCAGGTGAGTGGACAGCAGAAGGTGAAAGCCGTCCAAAACGACCAAATGCGCAAACATCAGCTGACAATGTTTTAACCTCCGTATTTTGGGATGAACGAGTTATTTTGTCCATCGATTACCCTGAGAAAAGAAGCATTGATAGCAGATATTATATCGCTTTATTGGTGCGTTTGAAGAAAGAAATCGCCAAAAAAAATGGCTACAAATAAAGCAAGTGCTCTTTCACCAAGACAATGCACTGTGTCACAAGTCGATCACCACAATGGCAAAACTACATGAATTGCACTTCGAACTGTTTCTGCACCCACCATATTCTCTAAATCCGGCCCGCAGCGACTACTGGCTTTTTGCAGATCTCAAACGAATGCTCCAGGGAAAGAGATTTGGCTCCAGTGAAGAAGTGATATCGGAAACTGAGGCGTATTTCGAGGCCAAAGATAAATCGTTCTACAAAAAAAAAGGCATCGAATTGTTAGAGAAGCATTGGAATCAGTGTATCACCCTTAAAAGAGACTGTCGAATCTTGCCTAAATGTTGTTTTATTTGTTAGACCCGGGACTTATTGAGTGATTTGTTAGGTTGGTAGGTGTAAATAGGGTGAGAACGATCGGTACATAGGGAAGTAGGTAACTAGTAATGAATTGAAGAAATTGGTGTTCCCACTAGTTGAGCAATCCATTTATTTTTGTTTCTATGAAGCATCATTATAGCTATAACAGTTTCTGTGGAAAGAATACTGTGACGCGGCCTAAAAATATTTATCCCAAGACGGGAGTTCATTTTTTGCACGTGTGAAGACGGGACAACCTGGCACTTGATCCCTCGTAGAATAAGTTCCAGTTAAGATTCCCCTTTTGGGTGTAGGGAAACTGGCAGATTATGTTGGGGTTAATTTGGGGCTAGACTGACCGCCGCTGGCAAGGGGTTTCCAAATTTCACGTTACACACACACCCACCAGACCACGACCTCTTCCTACCCCTGGGATAATGAAAGATATGGGCCTCTAGGGTTAGATATAATAATATTGATGATAGTAGTCAACAATTCCGGTTTCCCGTATATTATTTCTAAAGGAGAGAATAGGACAATGTAGGGGAGAATAACATGAGGCGAACGAAGCTGAAAAGAGAGCATGCAATTGACAACTTGACAGGCAGACAACTCAATGAATAAATTTCAATACGTGGGGACATTAAAATATAACAAGGTTTTTACTACACGCAGACACACGTATTTAACGTGTCGGCTATATTATCAGCGGATAATACATAAATACGAATGTCTTTCTTCCTTTTTCTTTTCTTTCATCTTTCTTTTGAGAGGGAGAGAGAATATGTAATTGCAGTCCTTAGCTTTATGACGGGTTCCTTCGGAGAGTATTTTCTCTTTTACGGGCTAGCAGGGTTTTATATATATATATAGCTTTGGCTTGAAAGCATAGGTTCTTCTTTTTGAAGATTCTTTCCGCTTTCCCCCGGTAATTTCGGCGGCAGTTTCAATATATCTTATCACCTCAACTACTGGCCTGAAAATCCCGGTTCTGCTTCTTCGCCCGGAGTTTGACACGAAATTCGCCCCTTCTGTTTACGGCGACATCTCTCTTCAAAACTGATTTCCTTATCCTTATTTCCGCCGACGAAAAAGGGTGTTACTTCTGCTTTCGAATTCTTGCCAATCATTTAGCCTCTTTCTTCTGTAGGCGATTCGGTCGGACTACTATCTTTTTTCACCCGGTCACAGAGTGCAAACATCTGTTGGCTTTTATTCTGTCCAGGATTTGTTATTTCGGCCGCGAGGAATTGACCTACATTCCTTATTCCTCTTTTAACGGTCAGTCTTTGTCGGTCTGCTAATTCAAACACGGAGGAGTAGGGGAAATTTCTTATTTCTCTCCTCTCAGTGGTAGACCACGTGACAATACATACTCCTAGTATATTCTCCATCTTCCCCTTGAGAATGGAATCAACTGCTTTACATGCATCTATTGACAATAGTGTTTCCTTGAGATTTTTTGCACGTACTCCTTAGATGATAGTCGGAATCTGTTATGTTTTGGATTAAGTTTTCCCAGCGCCGTTCCGATTTTTCCTTTGAATGTTCTAGATTTCAGTTTTGATACAATAAAGAAGCGGAGTAAAATAAATTTTGGCAACCTTAGCAGCTACAGCGATATGATTTATGCCTCTGTAGTTCTTAGTGGTGCCGAGGTCATTTTTCTTGGAGAAGAGGAGGATACAGACTTTCGTCCATTCCTCTCTTGTGTTTTACCGATACAAAAGTTGTATAATTGTAGAAGTGGTTTGTCAAATTTTCTCGTCTATCATATTTCCAGCCATGGGTAAATAGTAGGACAGACTAGGTCCTTCAGCCTTGGTGAGGCAACTAGTCTAGGAGAAGAAAAACTCTGAATTCAAACCTGTTAAACTCCGCTTAAAAATTGACCTTGTGTCATATCCTGCCCGAGCGGAGGGGTTGGGTAAATAGGAGGTTCCCGTGGTGTAATGGTTATCGTCATAGGAAATGGACACGGCGACACGAGTTTAAACCCTGGACGATACTGATAGCATTTCATATAGCACTAATACCCTTGGGAAAGGTATGAATCCAATAATTCTCCCTCCAGTTATGGGTAAATAGTAGGGCAGACTAGGTCCCTCAACCTTGGTGAGGCAACTAGTCTAGGAGAAGGAAAACCCTGAATTCAAACCTGTTAAACTGCGCTTAAAAATTGACCTTGTGTCATATCCGGCCCGAGCGGAGGGGTTGGTAAATATGATCAGATACTCCATCTCGTAGAGTGCTGAGAGGGTGTTTAGTGACTCTACGATAGATAGATAGAATTTAAAATGTACTCTTCATGTCTCTTCAGTAGGTCAGGCGGTGTTTAAGTCAATGAAATATGCAAGTAATTTTATTTTTTTTGTTTTGTGCTTATTTTTTCAGTATCATGAAATGAGTGCAATGCGAAAAAGATTTTTGGGAGTATTCCTGCAATAGAAGAATATATGATAAATCTCATAACAATAAAAGAAATAGGATGATAGAAAAAAAAACGGGCCTAGTCAAGAATATAAACTTAAAACATCTAAAAACAGAAACACAAATATTGATAGATGTGCATGGAAACGAATATGTTCGACAATGGATATAGTCAATTGAAATGATGTGAATTTTCCCACACAAACACTTGAAAAAAGTTCCAAGTAAAGTGTCATTATTATGAGATACCTATATATATATATATATATATATATATATATAGAATACTCTGAGTTATAATTAGGAATGTCATAATGTTATATACTTGTGTGACAAAGAGCCACTCTGGTACCGGGTAGAGTTAGCTGCATGCAGGACAGCGAATGGTGAGTGTGGAAGGTTAAAATCAAATAATACTTGCAAAAAATCTGACTGCCAAAATGGAAAAATGACCTCCAAGTAGTAATTAAATTGGACATGAAAGGAAAAAAATGTTATGTCCAGATTGAAAGAGCAGCTAACCGCAAACAAAAGGTACAAAAAGTGATGTTTTCTTCGTGGGTGGTCAAAGTTGGTAGAGCTTCTCCCCTTTGAAGAAATTTGCCTTTTCACTGGTCCAGATGTGGGTGGCTTTTGTAGAGTGGAGGCTGATATTGTCAGAAAGTATTCATTGTTTGATTCCCTTTTTAGTCTAGAGATGTGATTCGGCTGGGGTAGCATAAGGAGAAGAATCTCCGTATCAGCTCCGCTAAAATTAAGGACTACCAATGAAGAACTTTATAAATCGTTTCTTTTCTTTTTTTTTCCGTGTATAAAAGAAATAGACTATAAACTTATTTTTAAGTAACTCAGCGGGTTTGATCATTTCTTTGAAGTTGTTCCAGTTCTGATCTGACAGTGTAAAGGATGCAAGAAATACGCCACGCAAGGGACCCCTAATATACTTGTGTAGACACAACCATTGATTCGTGTGTTCATCACTAGATCTCACCGTCACACAAAGATACATACTAAATACATATGATCATATTGACATTGATTGATAGATATGAACAGACGGAAATAGATCGATAGATAGATATCATGTGTCGAATATACTGGAACACCTATAGCTCTGGCCTTATTATTTTGAAATAATCGGAGGAAAAAAACACAAATTAATACGACGTCTGCAAGAAGCAGTGGATATGTTGGGCTGCAGTGACTTGTTGAGCAGATGAAGCTTAGAGATAAATACGATTCGGGAACCATTAATGAGAAAGGCTCGATAGAAATTTCGATAGGATCTATGATAGAGGTGAATAGTATCTCATAGGTTGGTGGTGATATGAGGTTTATAAGTCCCAAACATTCACTCTGAACTGATCAGCTTGACAGATGGCGCAGTGTATAAGGCATTTGGTTGAAAAGTACTTCAGAATGAAATCATTTAGAGGTGGCAGGTTGAATAACAAGAACTACGAGGTATATATAATAAGTTACCAGACTTTGTTCGTGGGGGCACTTTTATTTATAGTACACACATGAAACTCTACTCCCCTTTGAAGTAATCTCCTCCGGCTGCAATGCACCTGTTGTATTCTAGAAGGCCCCAAGGAAGTCCTCTTGTGTGAGCGTGTCAATGACCTTCGTCACAGCCTCACTCATCTCTTCATAACGACAGCTTCTGAGCTTAGGGAATAACCAAAAGTCACAGGGAGCAAGGTTTGGAATATAGGGAGGCTGAGGAACTGTCTTGATGCCCATTTTGGTCAAATAGTCTGTGACAAGGATGGAGTTGTGGACTGGTGCATTATTCTGGTGGAAATGTCACTGACCCTCACAGACTCCCTGCCTTCCTTGAATCTCTCATGCCACTCAAAAACTGATGCTCAAATCATTCAAGATGGTCCAAAAGCAGTCTGAATCATTCCATACGTTTCTTTGGCATTTTTTTCCAAGTTTAAAACAGAATTTTATTAGATATCATTATTCTAAAATGTCAGATTGCATTTTTGAAATTCACCAGCTGTATCAATCAGGCTTTAGTAGGGTGTATTCTAATTGCTGCTGTAGCTGTTCATTTCAGCCTGAAATCATAAAAATTGGTCAGTCATCTTATAAGATGTATAGCAATAACATACTGAATTTTCAAGAGTCTACAACAATTTTAAAATGCCTATACGAAAAAAGTCGTATGCCCCTCGTACTTACAATATTTGCATTTGTTTAACAGAATTAGAACAACCTACCCCCTTGGATTAAATAAAATATTCTGTTCGAAGATTTCCAGACTTCTATATGAAACATATGAAGAAGGCCAAAAGACGTATCGACCGAAACATTGTGAGTATAACGATCAAGACAATAATGCGAATACTGTAAGAGATAAAATTTATAAAGCTTCATCTAAGAAATTTAGACTATTATGATGCTTTATAAACACACGAAAGTAATGATTCACTCCTCAGATGATGACACCAACTTCGTCTTTGTAGCTTTGTAGTGATACTTTAGCACCATATCTGCTTATGAAAGGCATACTTCGAACGCCTATAAATCTAATAAAAGGAAATAGCATTACACTAAAAGAAAGCAAGAAGAAGGCAATACCATAAAGTGACTATAGCAGAGGCAGATGATCAAGCATTTCTGAAAATACACCAGTTCAAGACGAATCTCCACTGCATTGTCTGGAGCAAGCAGCAGGAGACATTAGACTCCTCATCAATTCAAATACAAATGAGTTTATGCGTTTTAACTAAGAAGGAGCCATCTCAACTTTAAATGGTAGACCTCTAAAATTAGTAAACCGGTTCACATACTTCAGCGAGAATATCTCATCCACTGAAAGTGATGTCAACATGCGCCAAGTGATAGTGTGGACTGCTATCCACATCATATCGATGTCTGATCTATCCGATAAAATAAAACGGTATTTCTTCCAAGATGTGCTCGTGTGAGTTTTACTGTATGGATGCACTATATGGACACATTCACAACGCACGGAGAAAAAGGTATGTAAAAAGCTAGGTGCTATTTTGAACAAATTCTGGGAGCAACATGCTAAAATATTGCAGCTGTACGGCAAGTTACCTCCCATCTCAAAAACCATCCTTGTGAGATAAACAAAAAAATGCAGGAAATTGCTGGAGAACCAAAGACGAACTGAAAAGCGATGTTCCCAATAGGCACCTACACATGGACATATTTGTGGTGGCCGGCCAACAAGAACTTACTTATATTAGTTATGATAGGGACAGATTGAGAGAGAGAGAGAGAGAAAGAAAGAGTGTGTGTGTGTGTGTGTCAGGGAAATCTATGCTGTTAGCGAAACTTGGACATGAATTAATGGTTATATTTCATTCAGAACAATATTAAGGAGAAAAGATTAGGTGTGTACTTATTTAACGGCGATATTGAAGCTCTTTTGTTATGTTTTGACCTTGTGACCCGGCCAAAAATGCCATTCAAGGGGATGCACCGGTAGGAAGTGACACATTCTAATGGCAGTTATGATAGGAAATCGCGTGGGCGAAAATTGGCCGATGAAATGGGACGAGATAAAAAAAAAAATCCCATTATACTCTCATTGACTGACACACCCGGAAGAGAGTGACCTCTGAACTGGATGACAGTTATTTCCGCTCGATGACGATCACACAGGCCATTCCAAAGAAAGCGGAAGTGACACATCCCGGTCGCTAGATAGCGGAAGAAGTTGCGGAGGCGAGTCCATATCACCGCGTGGGAGTTTAAATTGAACAGAGGACAGTTGAGTTCCGGTCAGTTGAGTTCAACGAGCCAGTAGACAGAGGCGAGTAGAGTTGAGGACAAAAAGTATAGTTGGAGTGGCGATGGACGATATGTAGTAAGGAAAGCCAGAGCTCGGTTGAGCAGCCATGGAGAACGAGAAAGACACAACGCTGACGGCCATAACTTCGGGGTCAAAATATTTCAGTTATGTTCGGTTTCCAGCTCCCTCTCGCACGCAAACTTTGAGTAACCTTTTTCGAAACCTTACAAATAAAGTGAGAGGTAAAATATTTTATAAAGAAGTCTTCCTGCGTCTTTCTGCGTGCGTCGTTTATTCCTGCAACTTTATCATCGCGTCGGTATGTATCCAGTATATATATATATATATATATATGTATAAATCCGCATGAACATGTATATGACAATATAACACTTTAAGCCCCAAGCCTCAAGCAAGAGGTGGTCGGTAAAAAAAGAATGTTATATAACTTTTATAATTTAAAAGAATATGGTTCTACATCTAATTGGCTTGGAATGAACCCAGCTGTCTTTTTAAAGAAATACCAAGAACATCAACTGTAATAAGAGAGAACTGTTCTCCAAAAAAATCAAAATTTGAATATATTGCTAATAATTTATCAAAAGATAGTCAATCATAGAAAGAAATGTACATGTCGTCCTTAATTATTAGCAATAATGTAGAACGTATATATATAATTTCCAATAAAAAAAAAGAAGCGATGTATTTGTCCGATTCAAATAGTAATTTACAGCCAATGAGATAATACCAATTAGTTTGGTTTAGTTCTTGTTTCATGGCATATCAATCTTTGTTGGGTATTCCCTGCAAAATTATGTTCACACTCACACAGACAGATCTGTTTCGTTCTATCAGAACTCATCCGTGTGGCTCGACAGTATCTCCCCGTAGCTGGGATCGAAACCCGGTTGATTCCAACGCCAAGCCAAAGCTTCTAACCATTTAGCCACGAGGAGATATTAGCTACGAAGTACATTTTAAACAGTTATGAATCACAATTACTATTGTTTACATACATCCGTTCATATATATATATATATATATATATGTTTGTAAAAGTAAAAATATGCGACCGATATTGAGGGCGACCCGAAAGCTGTCTTCAGGAGCTACTACACCTTGTAGATGAGAGCGTTACTCCTTTCCCTGGATTGGTCCCACTTTACCCATGATAGGTATCTTATAATTCTGAGAGTTAAGCAAGGGAGTACCAAACACCATTTTTGAATCTTTGGTATAATTCGACCTGAGATTGAACGCCGGTCACACGGACTATTAGCAAACTATCAATACGCTAAGGCAGTGGACCAGTATATATACAAATAAATATGTACGATTTGTAAACAAATAGTTTGAAGGCAACATTTTAAACAAACCACAACTGATTTGTTTGCTCACTGATAAATGACTTCAAGTATTGATATCTAACTCGAAAGATTCGATTTAAGATCATTTATTTGTTTTCAAATATTTGAACGGTTTCAAGTATTATGATCTAATACTAACATTTCAACTTATTTAACCCATAGCTGGGAGGATAAGGGGGTTCATAGCTTTCCCAGCTGGCTTTTTTTGAGGCCACATTCCAGTGCTTTAGATATAACACCACGGTTATAACACCCATTTTAAAGTAAGAATTGACACTTGAAAATTAGCTGAAGTTTTGAACACTTTGTCAGCGTAGACAGGTGCATCAGCTGGTATTATCTTTTTATTTGTAAGATACATGGACGCTAACAAAACGGCTGGAGAAGAAACTAGATGGCAATTACACAAGAATGCTGCGTGCAATCCTCAACAAGTCCTGGCAGCAACACCCCACAAGACACCAACTGTACGGCCACCTGCCCCCTATCACGAAAACTATTCAAGTTAGGCGAACCAGACATGCAGGACATTGCTGGAGAAGCAGAGATGAACTCATAAGAGATGTACTCTTATGGATCCCCACACACGGCCGCGCAAAAGCAGGACGACCAGCACGAACGTACATTCAGCAGCTATGTGAGGATACAGGTTGTTGTCCTGAAGACCTGCCTAGGGCGATGAACGATAGGGAGGAGTGGCGAGAGAGGGTCAGGGATATCCGTGCTGCCAGCACGATATGATGATGATGATGATGATTTGTAAGATTGACTGGTTCTAATATCGGTATTCATTTAGTTCTCACTGGATGTTAATTCGCGTCAAATTTTCATTTATGTTTTCTCCCATGTTATACAACATGATGTAATATGTTTCAATCAACATTCCCGGTTTATCATTTTATCGAACTAGAAATATAAAACAATTGCTATGGGTCATCACTTAATTAAGAATAGAAATTTGAATTTGAAATAAATCTTCAAATGGATAAACATCTAAAAGGGTCCATTCTTTGAATTCAAAATATTTTTTGAAAAGTTCGTTTTTCTTTTGTTTCAGAACAATATAAGCTTCATAAATATAGAAATAAAGTCAATAAGTTTCTTTTCTATTCTGTGAATTTTATTGTAAAGTTCAACACGTGCTTCTGGCGTGACGTAAAACGCCAGAAACACGTGTTAAAGAAAAATGAATAACTTAAAAACAAATTCTCCTGTGGAACTGTTCATTTGAAAGTACATATATATATATATATATATACAACTATTTATACACACACACACACACACATACACATACACACACACACATATATATATATATATATATATATATATATATATATATATATATATATATATATATATATATATATATATATATATATATATATATATATATATATATATATATATATATATATATATATATATATATATATATATATATATATATATATATATATATATATATATATATATATATATATATATATATATATATATATATATATATATATATATATATATATATATATATATATATATATATATATATATATATATATATATATATATATATATATATATATATATATATATATATATATATAATTTCTTATATCTTCATGAATAGCACAATATACCTCCATGTCCTCGCGGTGTAATGGTTAAAGCGATGGGCTGCGGAATCGTAGTAAGCGAGTTCGTACTCCAGTCGCGCTATTACATTCACTTTCGGGCAAATACCCTTGGGAAAGGTATGAACCCCCTTATCCTCCCAGCTATGGGTTGAATAGTACCACTATTGTTCTTCTAGGAGAATGGCTTTAGCATAAAATAACCTACAAAGGTTGATATGCCATTAAACAAAGAAACCAAACCAAACCAAAACAAACCTGGAAATATAAGTCAAACTGGAAATATAAGTCAATCATATAGGATTTCTGCTTAGTTGAGAATAAAAACGTGAATTTAAAAATATGTTTAAATGGATAGAACTCTAAAGTATTTTTCCTTTAATTCGAAAATACTTCCCTGTAAATTTTGACGTTTCTTGTTTTTCTCGTTCAAAAATTTATATTTCATAAAGTAATATAACATAAAATTAGGAATTCTGTGTTCTATTATGGAGATTTAAAGCTTATTGAGATAAATACTGTTCCAGATGATCAAGCAAATGTAACTGTCTACATGTGTCTACAATTTTTACTGTCAATTGTGGACATCTATAGACTGGTACCTGAATTATTATTAATCATATCTCAGTAGGATTAGCAGTTATTAAACTCGATATCGACTTTTGGGCGCGAAAACATAACAGTTTTTTTTCTACATGAGAATTTGTGCAATGAAACTTTATAACAAAATTTCATATATGTTGTCAGCAACGTTATTTAACTTGATGTAACACGTTTAAACAGATATGCCCTCTGCGTTATTTTTTGATTTGGCGCCAAGAAATTATGAATATACTTTTCAAGTTGATAATATAGCTTTTTTAAAATTAGGAACGGAACATATCTTTCAAAAAATTTGATGTATAAAAGATATAATGTCATCTGGACGTCGAACAAGATGAAAGGCATTCGGAGTAGAAATGATAATATTCATGCTGTTTTCAATCCGATAGAGACCAAAGTAATTGGCAATTTCAGTGCAAACCTGGATATTTATATTTTCGGGTTGGTTCCTGATGTGGGTTAGTTTGACTGTTCTGTGCATAGTTAATCATATTCTATTTTTTGATTTATAAAAAAAAAATCAAGATATACTGGGTACTTCATAAAAGAAATAACGCCTAGGATAAATGTCTCTGTTGGCTGGACTAATAATGGACAAGAGAGGAACTCAGAGAAATGGATCAGAGGACAAGAAAGTTAATGACGATGCAGAAGGCCTTCTATTCAAAATTTGGCATCGACAGACTAATTGTCAAGAAAATAAGGAAGGGGGCTCACTAGTATTAAAAGGCGTATCAATGCACAGATTCGAGAACAACTTTAAAAAGTTCGAAGAAAGACAAATTATAATCGTCAGTAACAGCACTGACAATATAAGTACAACCAAAACAACAACAAAAATCAGGAAAAAAATGGGAAGAAAAAACCGAACTGAAATTTATGACGAAAACCTGGTCAAATTTTATGCGAGAAAACTTGGACTTTGCTACGAAAGAGAACCTTAAGAGAAAAAATGAATTTCATCTAATATTAGCTTAAAACAACGCCATAAGGAGTAATTATACAAAATTCTTTGCAAAAGATTACAATTTGACCATACAACCAAATGGTATATGCACAAACCAGATTCTGTCCGAGAAAATGTAACGCATACAATTCTCTAGGATTTTGAAAGAAGTCTAGACATAGCGTTAATAATCAAGAAAAAACTTTTCATCTACTTGATGTTGCCGTCCCTTGGACTGCAGAGTAAAAATAAATGAAAGATTAAGAAATACTTGGACCTTACAACCCCCCCTCCACCAAAAAATGTTGAACATGTGAGTGACAGTAACACAAATAGTAATTGGTGTGTTTGGAACAGTTCACATGGCTTTAAAAAGAGACAGGATGAAAGATGTGAAACAATCCAAATTATAATACGGATCCTCTGTGCCCTGCAGAAAAGAGCAGTACGGTCGCGGGCCCGGTGGGAGTCGACTCTTAGCAACCGATTAAAGCTTCAAGGATTTAAATCGTCGAGTACCTACGAAATACCGTTCTTCGACCTGTACGCCGAGAACGGGTCGCGACAACAGACCGGAGTGGAAGTGCGTCCGATCCTGACCATGCAGTTTGAGGAGAAAACTGATGATACGTATCCAAAAAAGTAACAGGAAAAGAACTCAAGAGCATTCAAGATAGCGTCGATGTATCCATACAAAAACTAGTAGAATACATTAAACAATGTATAGGAAAACTGATTGCAGCCACCAGAAACAATTCAAGCAACCAAAAACATCAATAGAACAAAAATGGACAGAAAACAAAAAGGAAAGAAAAACAACTTTCGAGAAACAAACAAGCGAAATCTTACACGAGAAAACTTGCGCATGGCTAAGAAATAGGACCCTTAAGAGAGAAACTGAATCTCTTCTGATAGCAGCACAAAAAAACGCCATAACGACTATGTCAAAGCAAAAATAAGCAAAATATCAGATGTAGGTTATGTGGTGATAGAGATGAAACGCTCATTCACATAATAAGCGAATACAATAAATTAGCACAAAAAGAGTATCAAACCTGACATGACTGGGCGGGAAAGGTGATCCACCGGCAATTTTGCAAGAAATTTAGATCTGACCATATTAACAAATAGTATATGCAAATAGTATATGCACAACCCGGAATCCGTCCTGGAATATGAGACGCCCAAACGTCTCTGGGATTTTGAGGTCGAGCGAGTCGGCCAGACGAACACATCTAGTTATAGTCAAGAAAAAAAAAAAAAAAAGAAAAAAAAAAAAAAGAAAAAACAAAGCGAACCAGCTAAATAGTAGACTTTGCCGTTCTGGCTGACCACAGAATGAAACTGATGGAAAGCGAAAAGAAAGACAACACTTTGCCAGAGAAATGAAAAAAATATAAAACATGAAAGTGACTGTGATACCATTTGTAATTGGTACGCTCAGCACAGTCACCAAAGGGTTGATAAAAGGACAGGAAGACTTGGAAATAGAAGAGCCAATAGAGACCTTCAAAATGGCAGCATTGTTAAGATCGGCCAGAATACTAAAAAGAATCCTGGAGACTTAAAGAGACTTGCTGTCACTCAGACTCCACTGGAAAATCATCAGTTAACACGTGTGTGAAAAAATCTTTAAAAAGTAAACTAGAATTAATAATTATAACAATAGCTAACCATGGAATCCTGGAGAATGGAATTGACAACCGAAGAAAAAATCTTAGCAGAGGTAAAGATCCAAAGACGTATATTCCAGGGAGTTGCTGAATCACCATTACTATTTGAAATAGTGATGATACCACTCAAACACATTCTTAGAAAATGCACAGCCGAATAAAATTTATTAGGTCGCAATGAAAAGATCAACCACAATGTTCATGGACAACATGAAACTATTTATAAAAAACGAAAAAGAATTGGAAACTCTAATACAAACTGTGTAAATATACAGTCAAGATGTAGGGATGAAATTTGGCATAGAAATGTGCCATGCTAGTAATGAAAAGGGGCAAACGATACATGATAGAAGAAATCGAACTACCAAATCAAGAAAAAATCAGAACGCTCGGAGATCAGGAAACTTACAAATACTTGGGAATATTGGAAGCTGACACCATCAAAAATGTAGAGATAAAAGAAAAAATTAAGAAAGAGTATCTCAGGAGAACGAGAGAGCAACTTGAGACAATACTATATAGCAAAAACTTTATAAAAAGGGATAAATACGTAGACCATGACCCTCGTAAGATACTCGGGACCATTCTTTAAGTGGACAAAAGAGGACCGCAAACAAATGGACCTGAGAACAAGATAACAAATTACCATTCACAAGGCCTTGCTTCCCAGTGATGACGTTGACCGACTATATGTGTCAGGCAAAGAGGAATGAAGAGGACTTGCCAGCATTGAAGCGTTTACGCATCAATACAACGACTCGAAGACTATACAGCGGCGGAAGAGTGATCACAGCCACCAGAAACCATACTGACGACACGAGAATCAGCAGAACGACAATAACCCGAAAACATAAATGAGAAGAAAAACAACTCAATGGACGTTTTAAGCGACTAACAAGTGACATCTGTGACGAGAAAACGTGGATGTGGCTAAGAAAGGGAAGCCTTAAAACAGAAACGGAGACCCTTCAAATAGCAGCACGAAATAACGCCATAAGGACCAACCGTATCAAAGTAAGAACAGATATGACGCAACCAAACTGCATATATAGGTTATGTGGGATTTTGAGATACAAACGGATCACCAAATATTGGCCAGACAACCAGACCTTATAATAATAATAATCAACAACAACAAAAGAGAAATCGCAGAACTGTGGGCTTTGCTGTCCCAGCTGACCACAAAGTAAAACTGAAAGAAAGCAGAAAGAAATATAAGTATCTGAACCTTGTCAGGGAATTGAAAACAGTTGAACATGAAAGTGACGGTTGTACTAATTGTAATTGGTGCTCTTGCTACAGTCATCGAAGGAAGTACTAGAGGACTTGAAAATAAGAGAACCAGTGGAGACCATCCAAACTACAGCATTGTTGAGATCAGCCAGAATACTGAGAAGAATCCTGGACACTTGAGGAGACTTTTTTTTACTCAGACTTCAGTGAAAGACCATCAGCTAACGCTGACGTGAAAAACTTTCAAGGAGGAAACAATAAGTACCAGACTAAAGGTTGAGAAAGAGAGGTTGATAATTGCTGCACAGGACCAGAATCTACCAATAAAAAAACATCTTGCAAACATTATGAAAAACGATTCAAGCTCACTATGTTAATTTTTTGAACAAAAGCTGAATAAATTGCCTACTTTGTATCCAATTGTCTAATACTTATACAAATAGAATATAAAGAAAGTCATGATAAAACAAGACATCATATTCGATGGAAAGTTTGTAAATACCAAAGAATATTGAATCGTGAAACATGGTTTTAACCAAATTTACCAACCCCTCCGCTCGGGCAGGATATGACACAAGGTCAATTTTTAAGCGGAGTTTAACAGGTTTGAATTCAGAGTTTTCCTTCTCCTAGACTAGTTGCCTCACCAAGGCTGAAGAACCTAGTCTGCCCTACTATTTATCCATAGCTGAAGGGAGAATAATTGGATTCATACCTTTCCCAAGGGTATTAGTGCTATGTGAAATGCAATCAGTCTCGTTGAGGATTTGAACTCGTGTTGCCGTGTTCATTTCCTACGACGATAACCATTACACCACAGGCACATGGTTTTAACACCAATCAGAACCATTAGAGAACCAAAAAGAGATACGATTTTTTGAGACTTTGCTATTAAAAGTTATTGAAAAATCAAAATCAATACAGGGTTTAAGGATTATAAAGATATCTTTTAATTGATATGTCAGTGTCAATACATGGCATAACTGTCCACGAAGACTATAAAATAGGTAAATACGAAACCTAGACATAGAAATTGAAAAGAAACTATCATGGTTGTGGGAGCCCTGGTTATGGTCAAGAAATGGACAGATTAACCCATAAATAAAATACTAGGCATTTCCAGCCCATATGAAATGCAAAAACAATTTCCTTTACGGGACAATTCATCTCTTTAGGATACTACAATCAATGTGACTCCAAAGTATTACCTTGAAGAGATTGCAAAATATTAATTCATAAAATTCAGATAATATCTACCTTCCCTTATTCTAGGTGTTGGGTAAATACCCAATGAATGATTGTAAGATAACAAGAAGACGATCAATCATGAAATTAGCGAATGCAGAAAGAGTACAAGACTTGTCACGACTGGGTCGGCAAGTGATTCACTGGAAAATGTGCAAGAAATTTAAATTTCAGCATACCAATAAATGGTATATGCACAACCCAGCACCTGTCCTAGAATATGACATGCATAAACACCTACGGGACTTTGACATACACACGGATCACCTAATCCCGGCCAGAAGACCAGACCTTATAATAATCAACAAAAAAAAAAGGGGGGAATTTGCTGTCCCGGCTGACCACAGAAAAAAACTGAAAGAATGTGAAAAGAAGGATAAGTACTTCGACCTTGCTAGAGAATTAAAAAAAATTATCGAACATGAAAGTGACGATTGTATTAATTGTTGTTGGTGCTTTTGGCACAGTAACTAAAGAATTATTAAAAAGCCTGGAGGATTTGAAAGTTGGCAGACGAGTAGAGACCATCCAAACGACAGCATTATTGAAGACGGCCAGAATACAGAGAAGAGTCCTGGAGACTTGAGAAGACTTGCTGTCACTCAAACTCCAGTGAAAAACCATCAGTTAACGCTGATGTGAAAAACTCTAAAAGAGTATATAATAATAATAATAAAAGCGAGAATAGATAAGACGCAACAAAATAGCAAATGCAGGCTATGTGGCGACAGAGATGAAACCATCAATCATATAATAAGCGAATGCAGCAAATTAGCACAGCGGGAATATAAGGCGAGACACGACTGGGTCGGTAAGGTGATTCACTGTGAAATGTGTAAGAAATTTCAATTCGACCATACTAACAAATGGTATATGGACAACCCAGCACCTGTCCTAGAAAATGACTCGCATAAACTCCTATGGGACTTTGATATACAAATGGATCACCTAATCCTGGCCAGGAGACCAGACTTAATAATAATCAACAAAAAAAGAGAACTTGCAAAATAGTCGACTTTGCTGTCCCGGCAGACCACAGAATAAAACTGAAAGAATGTGAAAAGAAGGATAAGTACCTCGACCTTGCAAGGGAACTGAAAAAACTGTGGAACATGCTAGTGACAATTATACCAATTGTAATTGGTGTGATTGGAACAGTAACTTAGGGATTACTAAAGGGACTAGAGGACTTGGAAGTTGGCGGACGAGTGGAGACCATCCAAACGACAGCATTGTTGAGAACTGCCAGAATACTAAGAAGAGTCCTGGAGACTTGAGGAGACTTGTTGTCACTCAGACTTCAGTAAAAAAAAAAAAATCAGTTAACGCTGATGTGAAAAACTCTAAATGAGTATATAATAATAATAATAATGTAAATAATAATAATAATAATATTTGAAAATCAGAGGAAGAATCGAGACCCTTTAGATCACAGCATTATTGAGATTGCCAATAAAATAATCTCCGAGTAAACAGCATTTAAAATTCTCTTCCATGTAAGTACAATTATAATGTCAATGATGTGCATATATTCAATATATAACCATTATGTCTTATTAAACTGTCATAACTCCAATAATATATGGGGAATATAAATTTATTCTAAAATCATAATCATAGTAGGCATGTACTAAACATCTAAATCTCACATGTTAGAGCTTTTGGTCCAAATAATTTACAATCAATGGCCCAATCATGAAATTGTTTAGATAAACAACCTACCTTCATTTTCTGACTGACTGATTGCCTGGATGTTGTGATTTTTAGCTCTGTGTTTACATTCAGAGCACAAGCTGTTCAAAACGGTGTGTGCTATAGCATTAATATGAAATTTAATTTTTATTACAGATTAGTTATCTTTTCCAAGTCTCTGCATAAATATGTTAAATATGTTCAAACACATGTCTAAGTTGGAAATGATTGTATCAGTCGGTTGAAGTTACAGTAAGTGGTCTATATCAATTGTTAGTAGTAGTGTTCTATTGGTTGACAACACTGCGATAAAGGTTTATATTTTAACCGTGCCGAATCAATCGACCCCAAGTTTTGTCGAGATTCACAGTAATGGAATCCTCTAAAAAGGCATAAACAACTAAATGCCTATATAAAAGAAATTTAATGAGTATTAATCAAATATTTCTTAAATGTGAGCAAATTAATGTTTAATCAATGATATATACCAGCGAAATAGTCATTCATGAGGATTGAAAAGATCTTTGATTTGTTATTTCAACGGAACCTATTTTGTATTTAGACCTTATAAACGTTGGTGGAGAAGGATAATATTTCAGAATGAATGCTTACACTGTAAAAGAAAACCGATTTGCTAACATCATTTGTGATGATCATATAACTCGATCAACTAAAACATCTGCGCGAAGGCTATCTTTACAGATTGGCATGTCTAAACCAAGTGTTTTTAGGGCTACAAAGAATTTTTTTAAAGTTTACATACAGATTGTCAAAAGAGATGCTTGCGCCCATTTGCAAACACTCGATTGAAATAGTGATCTTGAGTTATGGTCAAGACTAGCTGAAAGCATTAGTTCCCACTTGACCACTGGAGTTATAGGGCTTTCCACTCCTTTGGGCAGTATGCCACTTGTTCCCACAACAAATATGGCGGACGCACATATATTCAGTCTAGGGAAACCGTTGGCCAGGAGAACCACGTGACCTGCGTAAAACTACGTCCGCGTAAATTTCGTCCTGAGTTTCAAAGGCACGTATTTTCAATAAATACGTCGTCTTCAAAAAATATTTCTCTTTTTCCCAATTTCCATTGCAGCATTGACACACACTCTCTTCAGTGTGACATTCTTTTCATTCATCAACTGCAGTGAAAAGCAAAAAAATGGATAAGCCTCGCAGACATTCATTTCTTCAATATACATTGACTATGAGACTTTTTCCAGTCTCAGAGAAACCGACTGTTTCGAACCACACAAAGAAATAGACATTTCAAATATGTTATCCAACTTAATAGGACGTTTCCGCCATTAACCTTTCTGTAGTTTAGTTGTGTTAGTTACACACACACACGCACTCGACTATTTTTAATGTATCAATGTCTGTTTTATGATAGTGTATAAATTTGTTTTGTTTGTCGCCTTGTTTTGAATGTTCCTTTTGTCCGCGCTGTTTCATATCCTTTACTCATTTGTTGCATATCCTACACTCATTGTCTTCATTCATTTACTACCTTTTTCCATGTGCCTTTTTCCAAGCCTGACATATACTAAAGAATAACATATAACAAAACACAACATTAAATTTTGGGGGACTAAGCATAACTACCAAAACAACATGTCTCCCTACAGGGTTAAACAACGATGTGCTTGCTTAGAACTTGGCTGGTGGATCACTTAAACAAACGGCGTGTCGTGTAAGGAATCTGAAGTTATGATGTCTGAGAAAGCAATAGTTAATACATTCTGAGTCAAGAATGAAGGATATGTTCACTTTGGTCGACTGATATTAAGCAATACTAATCCTATACTGTTGGATGACCAATTAACTAACGGCTCGTACTGTAATCAATCTGAGACCTATATACATGAGTAAACAATAGTTAATTAATTCTCAGTCTAGAATAAAGTATCAGTTCCTAGTGGACTGCCAAAGTTAAGCAACAATGTGCCTGCTTAGAACTTGGATGGATGACCACTTAGCAGAATGTTGTCTGAGTAAAGAATATTTCAATCAATTCTGTAGCTGTATCAGGAGTACTGTACAGTTGCACCTCTTTAACCAAAAGAATAAATCAATTTAGATTTTACCCAGTTGGCTGGGGCTGTTGAATACACCAACTGCACCTCTGCAGAGGGGTAAGAACCCACCCCAACAAGTGTCCAAGATATTACACAAAACAATCTGATGGTGAGGTTTGTGGAATGCTGAGTACATCTTCATTGCCATCGCTCCCCGGTCAACTCTGGCACGGACTGGTAGCACCTGATAAGGGTCCTGTCTATGGGTTAAATAGAACTGAACCGTGGTTTGAATTTATAGTTTTTTTGCATTAATTCTGCGTATTTATGCAGAACTGAATTATTTAAAATAGAACTGTTTTAACATTTAAACTGCGTACTTATGTTAAATTGGATTATCTGAAATCAAATTGTTTTGAAATAGAAATGTTTTTGACAATTAAACTGTACTTACATTTAAACTGCGTGCTTATGGTAAACTGATGTTTGAAATAGAACTGTTTTTGACATTGAAACTGTACTTACACTAAACTGAATTGTTTAATATAGAACTGTTTTGACATTTAACTGCGTGTAAACAAAATCTGTACTTATACTAAACTGAATTAGCTGTATTATAATTGTTTGAATAAACTGAATAGCTTGAAATAAAAGTGTTTTTGACAATAAAACTGTGCACTCATGCTAAACTGAATTGTTTGAAAAGGAACTATTTGCACAAAAATGGAATTGGCGTTAAATAACCTTCGAAAGATGAAATCCCATCAAATCCAACCAACTAACCTCAACTTAGGTTATTAATCATGATTGAAGTTAAGCAACTATGAAGGAGTTCACATATCGCATGGGTGACCACATAGCTTACTGCATGCAATTTGAAATTACAGATAGTACGATCTGTGTCAAGAATGATCCAATTAATTTTCTTTTTCACTCATTTCTGTTTGAAGTAAAATGTATGAAATATTTTTGACAAGTCTTAAAACTTTCACCACTCTGCGATATCAGTTCCACCTGTAATTATTTTCCTGTTAATGAGGTGAAAATAAATTTACCATAGTAAAACAAGGAAAAGAAAACACACCTTTAATGAAGAAAAAATCTTTGTGTATTTTTAATTAGAAGTTGGTTATCGTGTTCGAATGTATTGTTTTGAAAAAAGTCTTAATATCTTGCTTGAACTTCTACGGAAAACTGTTGTTTTTAGCTGACATTTGAATATGCATTTACAGACTAGAATAAGGATGAACTCAATGTTCACTTTTAAATAGAACCCGCGTTGTTTTCCCAATATCAAATTCAGTTAGCCATGAATTATTGCCTTATGGGATCTGAAACAGAAACTACCAAAGTTTAGTTTTAAGGGGTTTCCTCTCTAGGCAGCTATTTGCAATTGTATCCAAAGAGTAGGGTCTTGATCTTGGATTCGGTACCTCTTTACATTTGAAAGTCACATTGAAATTAATCATTCAATTTATTAATTAATTCTATTTTGTATTTAACCAAATCCTTCACCAAGGACAGGATGTAGCACAAGGCCAGTTTCTGAGAGCAATATTACTAGATTAACTTCAGATTTTATTTTCCCGACAGGTTGATTTACAAAGGTTAAAGATCCTGGTCTGATAAACAATTTATTTATAATTGGGATAGGAGGGACGTATGGATTCAAGCCTTTCCCGGGAGTATCACTGCGAAA
>OY757928.1:90631437-90636437 GCA_963585895.1 Sepioteuthis lessoniana
TGTGATCGTCGTCGAGCGGAAATAACTGTCATGCAGTTCATAGGTCAATCTCTTCCGGCGCATCACTTTTTTTTACGGCACAGTGGAAATGCCACTGACCCGATTTGAAAAGTGCTGTTCTCTTCCAACGGAATCTCTTCCTGAACTCTCTTAAAACCTCAACATAGTAACCCTAACCCTAACCCTTTGGCCAATCAACTCCGGTGTATTGACTTCCTTACTCCTCCCACACCTCTCATCATCCCTCACAGGCTCCCTGCCTTCTATGAATCTCTTATGCCACTCAAAAACTGAGGCTTGATTCATGCAAGATGCTCCAAAAGAAGTCTGAAGCATTCCATACATTTCTGAGGCATTTTTTCCAAGTTTATAACAGACTTTTATAACACATCTTTCTTATAAGGTGTCCTCACGTTCACATTGCATTTTTCATATTCACCTGCTGTGACAATCAGGCTTTAGTAGGGTGTATTCCAATTCCTTCTGTAGCTGTTCCTTTGAATCTGAAATCATAAAAATTGGTCAGTCATCTCGTAAGATGTATAGCAATAACATAGTGAATTTTCAAGAGGGTATGACAATTTTAAATGCCTATACAAAAAAGTCTGGAAACTTAGTGAAAGCACCACGTATATCGTAACTTGCTTTCTTATCTAATTCCGAATACTTCCGTGTAAATAGTACATATATATTTTTTCTTTTGTTTTGTTCACTGCAGAATATAAGATATATTCCTTTAAGATATGCCTCGTTTTGTTGTCTGTCACATGGCCTACTCATTTCTCAAGTAGACAGGAGGTTCCTTGATAAACAATCTCAGAAGATAGAAATAGCTTCTAACATTATAATTCTTTGTTTTTATATGTGTTGCACACTATGAGAGTGGAGATCGGTACTACACATGGGGGATCTTACCGCGTCCTGTAGGGAGTTTGACTCTTTTCTTACCCCCTCACAAACTCATCGGACCGAAGTTATATATATATATATATATTTATATATATACTGTAAGGGAGATAGATGACAAACTGGGAGAGTCATAAAGAGATTGACAGACAAGCATAAGGAAGATAATGTGAAGATACAGATGGGGGGGTTCGAGGCATTTGATCATACATAATATTAGTTGTCAACACTTTCGGAATTCCACATATCTAGCTAGTAGATACAAAGTCTATTAAGAATAAGAGTGAAAACTGTCTGTTGATTGTTTCTGAAATTACTAGATAAACTTTGAAAGAAGGATGTGCATTATGTCAAGTCATATTCTTCAACGTGGGAAATACCTTAAAGGGCAAGAAACTATTCGTTCGCTTTGCTTTTATCTTAGGAGAAGAAAGAAGGCAAATTAAAGTAAAAGAGAAATTTCATGAATCACGTGTGCACATTAAAGACTTCTCAATTCTAAACCCACTACAAGTTCAAACATTAAATTTCCATTAGCTAAACATGATGTTGCAACGCTAAAACATTAAAAAAATAAACAAAAATTTATAATTGCCCTCGATATATTTAGGCTCGGCACGTGAAAGTGGGAGTGTATTGCTGAAATAATTATCATGAATTTTTATTTGTTTTTGAAGTTATTGTTGTTGTCGAGGTAAAAAAAAAAGCGAAGAAATCAGAAGCGGCGAGTGAAAGAGAACGGAGAACTAAAACCAAAAAAAAAAACAAAAAACAAAAAAAAAAAACCCAAAATTGCATCCCTCCACACACACACACAGACACATACACATACGCACGCATATACACGTAGACAGACATTTCCATTCCCCGCACACATACATATAGTTCTGTTTATAATTATTTGAACAAACAGATGATTTCGGCTTGACTAACTGTATCTCCAGGATTTGGCTAAGACTCCTCCTCAACAAAAAATGTGCCCTGGGTATGACACTAAACTGCATTTGATGTTGGGATTTCAATTCTGGAGGTCAGTAGGACGTGATTTATCCATACATTATCATTAATCCCAGGTTTACTCTAACTAAGCTTGATACTGCTGATTAGGGTCTCATCGATGAGTGAAACATATCTGATTGAAAGCCATTACATTCCTTTAGGAATACTTCATGCCAAGTAAATATAAATCATTCTTATTGAAAATAGTTACTTGAAAACAATAATTGTTTATTTCGAATCATTATTATTAATAACTTGAAACCATATAGCTGTGTGCAATTGAATAATTATTATTAAATAATTACTTGAAACCATATCATCATCATCATCACGTCGCGCCATCAGCTCGGATATCCCTGACCCTCTCTCGCCACCCCTCCCTTTCGTCCATTGCTTCCTGCAGGTCTTCCAGGCTACACCCCGTATCGGCACAGAGCTGCTGTACGTAGCTTCGTCCTGCTATTGCTCGTCCATATGAAGGAGTCCACAGGAGTGCATCATTATCGAACTCGTCCCTACTTCTCCAGCAATGCCTCGCAAGCCTGGTTCGTCTAACTTTGATAGTTTTCGTTATGGGAGGTAGTTGGCCGTACAGATGCTGCTTTGTTGGGTGCTGCCTCCAGGACCTATTCAATATTGCTTGCAGCATTCTTGTGTCGTTGCCATCAAGCTTTTTCTCCATACGTTTCGTCAGCATTCGTGTAGTGCATCCATATAGCAGTATTGACATGATCACTGCTTGGAAGAAACTGATTTTTAATTGTGAATAAATTATAAGCATTCAATAGGATTACCTTATATTATATGAGTGATTAGGACTTAAAGAGAATGGCTTCGAGCTGACAAAGAAAAGAAGCAGAAGGTACCCCGCAAAAGGAAGCAGTGTCTCATCAACCGAAAAAGACATCGACACACGGCTAACGAATGCATGGACTGCTATCGATAAACAATCAATCATATGGAAGTCAGACCTGACCGATAAAATGAAACGCAGTTTCTGCCAGGCAGCGGTTGTATCGATACTGCAGTATGGATACACTACTTGGTCGCTAACTAAACGGCTGAAGAAGAACCAAGATAGCAATTACACAAGAATGCTGCGAGCAATATTGAACAAGTCCTGGAGGCTACACCCAACAAGGCACCAACTATACGGCCACCTATCCAAGTTAGACGACCCAGACATGCAGAACACTGCTGGAGAAGCAGGGACGAGCTCATAAGGGATGTACTCTTATGGACCCGCACATATGGCCGGGCAAAAGCAGGACGACCAGCTCGAACATACATACAGCAGCTATGTGAGGATACAGGATGTAACCAGCGGCGATGAAAAATAGGGAGAAGTGGAGAGAGAGGGTCAGGGATATCCGCGCTGACGGCACCACATGATGATGATGATATGAGTGATTGCAAAAATCCCTTAGCATCTCCACAAAAATATGAATATACGTACACAATAAATGTGAGTCCTTAACCACGAGGCAAAGAATAAGATTTGAAGCGATGACGTGCCGTTAAAATCAACCAATCAATAATCAGCTAATTTGCTTCCGTTCCCGAACTTTTCAGCTTTAAAATAGTTTTTTTTTTTCTCTCAAGGACTGAGTTTTACGTTCCGGCCATATCATGTAAAAGAACCGGTCACGGCCAGCTTATTTATGCTCAGCAACAATGAAACTGTTCAATATTCAGATGGGTGACAATTAAGATGTACCATGGGACCAACGTGTTATGCGGTAAAGAAAGAAGTCCGCAGAAAAAGAAATACTGAGACTCGAAGGTTAGGGAAGAAAATATAGCAGTCGTTTATTATTCACTTCGCTATGATCGTGGCAACTCGAAACGTTCATTTTAGTTACGTTCTTCTTCTCCCTTCCTCTTGGTGGCGTCAGCGGTGTGGGTGAGAGCTGACTGTTGACACACGCCTGACAGAGAGGTTGTAGCAGACTTGGGTAGGACGGGTCATAGCCTCGGAACCTTTAACGCACCCGTTTTGACAACTGCCTTCAACTCTGCCAAAATCTCCTGGCTTGTTTTCTTATATAGAGATTTTGGGGAGCAAATCGAAGATCCCCGAATGTTCGATGTCACCTGTGAAACTGTCGTAAAACACATGATAATTCATCTGTGATTATTTTAAAATTACGTCTAAATTTGCGGGTCATTCTGCCAGCACGCGCAAGTCTCGTGACACCTTCACTGATTGACGACAGCGCCCGTCCGTAATATTACAAAAATAGCAACTTTTCAATGAACATTTTTTACAAAATTCAAAACTATTCAATAAAATGATTAGGAACATTTAAATTTTAGTCAATGTTGCTGAAGCAAAAAACCTTCCCATAGAATATGTTCTTAAATAAACTGAACAGTAAAACAATTAAGTAAAGCTATTAATAATATGTAACGCTTGTATTTACCTGAATATCGGTGGCTACATGGCATTAAATTGAATCAGAAAGTACCGGAGTTATTGCGTGTATATATATTCAGGTTTATTGACGACTGTTTATAAATGAGTCGTCTGCTTTAGTAATGATGCAAAACTTATATCTACAAGTATCTAGTATACATCCAAAATGAGGTTTCACTCTATTGAGCGTCAGTCGAACGACGTAGCTGGAGGTCAAAGGAGAATAATATTACAAAGATACCAAACATTTTTAATAGATGTTCTGGAATTAAGCATTATTGATTATTATTAGCAATCTTGAACAAGTCCTGGCGGCAACACCCCACAAGGCACCAACTGTACGGCCACCTGCCTCCTATCACGAAAGCTATTCAAGTTAGACGAACCAGACATGCAGGACACTGCTGGAGAATCAGGGACGAACTCATAAGTGATGTACTTTTATGGACCCCCACACATGGCCGGGCAAAAGCAGGACGACCAGCTCGAACATACATTCAGCAACTATGTGAGGATACGGGATGTTGTCCGGAAGACCTGCCTGAGGCGATGAACGATAGGGAAAAGTGGCGAGAGAGGGTCAGGGATATCCGTGCTACCAGCACGACATGATGATGATGATGATGATTAAATTTCTGAATTTAAAATCAGAAGGGAAAAATTAAGCGTTTTATAAAAA
>OY757928.1:90641437-90691437 GCA_963585895.1 Sepioteuthis lessoniana
TGAATCATGTTTAAGATATATTTTGCAGATGTTGGGCTTATTGCTAGGTATTTAGAATTGTAGAGATCATCTAATGTTAAGCACAAGACACTTGAATATAAAAAGATTATTTTCATTCAACGAATTGATTAGCACCGTAATCAACAGCAATTTCGTAGCTTGTTTTGCGGCACATAAACCTTTTTAAAAATCTATTTTTAAATTTAAAAAAATCCTCGCAAAAAACCTTATCTTGACGGTGAACTAAAGTCGAAACTATTTGAGAAGAATTAAAAAAACAGACAGTAGCAAAGAAACATTACTATTTTGCTTATATATTTCGTTTACATATATATATATATATATATATATATATATATACCTGATTATTGTTGTTTTGTAAAAACTCCATGAAATCCAGGGGTTACAGACTACATTCCATGACACTAAATATATAAATCTATTATATATCTATATCTATATATATATATATATATATATATATATATATATAGCAATTACTTACGTTCTTATCACTGTTATTATAATCTTTATCAGATAAGAGATGTGTAAGGAAAAGAAGTGCTGTAGGGGAGAAATAACTTAGTGAGTTAAATAAAAAGAAATCTCCTAACTTTTACGAGCGCCATTCCATATATAAGGGTTTTTTTAAGAACACATTATTTAGGATTGTTTTCAATAATTTTAAAGTCTGCATTGTTGGGAATTGCTTTATAGGAACAATTATTTTAATCTCCGAACAATATTTATTTTATGACTATTCAAAAAGTTGGGAATTTAAACAGACAACTTAAAAAGAACTCTGTCATCAATGTTTTGTTGGCTGAGAAGTGTAAACCATGTGAAAACTACCTAAGAACCCAGGATGTGTACAGAGGAACATTTCTTTGTCATAAAGATATTTACAAATTGGCAAATATAGAATTTCCATTTTGAGTCATTACTCTCCGGTAAAGAAAACGTTCTGTGCTCAGTGGTCAGTAATAAAGATCATGCTAACAGTATTCTGTAATATAAAAGGACCTGTTGATATTGATTTTCTTGGACAAGGTGGAATAGTAAACAATGGTAACAGGTGCCAACTATTTTGGCAATATTTCGTCTTGTTTATTGATTGACCATCTTAATAACAATAACAAAAAGAGAAAAATTGTTTTTTTTTAGGTCACATGCAGCTCATTTAGCGATTATCTGCATACTCTAATTTCATTGTCCACGTTTGCTTTTCGGATTAATTCTTATTATCGTTTATATATATATATATATATACGATAAAAAAATTAGCTCAAGAAAGTTTCCACAAATATTTTTACCTGATATTTTTACCGAATTTCTGATGAATATATTGGAGGCAGTAGAACAGACCAGCATAAATTCAAAATTTTTCCAACGTCAACCTTGTTGAATGTGGCCTTGTGTTATCATGAAGAACTTCAATATTTCTTCAGTTAAAGAGTGTGAGGCGTTTTCTTTAAAAGTTTTTAAGCACCTGTTACTGCTGTTGAGAGTGTAAGTCTACATTTAGTGTGTAATTGTAGTTTATACAGTCAAAAAGAGTAGTACCGTTGTGATTTCACTATATAAACATCAAAATTTCCTTTCAAGAAGGGGGTGTCCTCGTGGTGTAATGGTTAAAGCGATGGACTGCAGAATCGTAGTACGCGAGTTCGAACTCCAGTCGCGCTATTACGTTCCCTTTCGGGCAAATACCCTTGGGAAAGGTATGAGCCCCCTTATCCTCCCAGCTATGGGTTAAATAGTACCACTACTGTTCTTCTAGGAGAATAGCTTTGGCATTAAATAATCTACAAAGGTTGACATGCCATTAAACAACCAAACCAAACCTTTCTTTCATGAAGGTGTAGGCTGCGGTTATTACTTTTTGTCAATCCACTACCTTTTGTTTGAACATTTTCTTCTTTAATAAAATCATTTCTGCTTGCGTTTGGAATGTTGAAATATGTTGTTTTAACTTCCTTTTAACCAACGGGAATTAATCATAACTCAAACCAATATATATATATATATATATATATATATATATATATATTGGTGTGAGTGTGTGTGTGCGCTAAGTCTCACTCAGAAAAAAGAGGTATAGCTGAACATATGTGTCGTGGTAACACATTACCACTTATAAGAATAAAAATAGAAAAAGAACATAAAGATTCTGTGTAAATTTTTGTACCGGGGAAAACAATGTGATATGTGTGACAAACTTAAAATTAGATAAAACAGATCCCAAAGCAGGTATCTGCAAAAGAAACGTATGACACTCAAGGAAATCAATGAGCAGATACATGCTGAGGACTCCTTTTCTTATTCAACTGTGAAAAGGTGGTCAGTGAAATTTAAGCGAGTAAGGGACAGAAGAAAACATGACCTTAACCACAGATAAACAAGTTGATGCCATACACCAAATGGTTTTCGATGAAAGACGTCTGACTACGTAGAAGATACTTATTAGTTCTGTTTGTTCCTTACTATCTGAATTCTCCTGACTCACTTTTCAGCTAACTCTGAATATTTCCATTGTAGCTTAGTAACTCAAGATTGAACCTGGGTTCATTTCTTCAAAGATAAAAAAAAAAGCGTGGTAAATACGCTGGTTCTTCACCCCAAAGAAGTTCAAGCTGGCAGCGTCTGTTTGTTTGGTGATTGCTCCTGTTTTTTTTTTTTATTCTGAAGGTGTAATCATAATAAATTACCTGGAAAAGGGGCAAAATGATTTATAGAAAATACTATGCGACAGACTTAAGACAACTTAAGGAAACAATCAAATCGAAAAGCAGGGGGAAGCTGTGGGCAGGTATTTTCTTGCTCTAGAGTAGCGGTTGCTGAATTAACCAAGTCTTGATTTGAATTGATACCTTATCCACCGAAAAGAGCTTGGAATACTGCAAAGGAAATAGGACAGCACTCTTTTACAACATATTAAAAAAGTTTCAGGAGAAATCGGACAAAGGGAAATTCACTGTATCAAATATACTGAATGCCAAGAAGAATATTTTTAAAAAAATCAATAGATCCTTCTTAATACTTTTTACCATGCATATATATATATATATATATATATATATATATATATATATATATATATATATATATTTGTCTGGTTTTGTCGGCGACGCCGCAAGCATTGGCCTCCATGTCAATGCCCACAAAACTGAATACATGTGCTTTAATCAAACAGGTGACATTTCCACACTAGACGGAACCTCTCTGAAACTGGTAGACAAGTTCACCTATCAAGGAAGCAGTGTCTCATCAACCGAAAAAGACATCGACACGCGGCTAACGAAAGCATGGACAGCTATCGATCAGCTATCGATCATACGGATGTCAGACCTGACCGATAAAATAAGAAGCAGTTTCTACCCAGCAGCGGTCGTATCGATACTGCTATAAGGATGCACAACTTGGATGCTAATAAAACGGCTGGAGAAAAAGCTAGACGGCAATTTCACAAGAATGCTGTGAGCAATATTGAACAAGACCTGGTGCCAACATCCCACGAAGCACCAACAACACGGCCACTTACCTCCCATCGCGAAAACTATCTAAGTTAGACAAATTGGACATGCAGGACACTGCTGGAGAAGCAGGGACGAGCTCATAAGTAATGTACTCCTATGGACCCCCACAAATGGCCGAGCAAAAGCAGGACGTCCAGCACGAATATACATACAGCAGCTCTGTGAGGATGTGTAGCCCTGAAGACCTGCCAGAGGCGATGACCGATTGAGAGAAGTAGCGAGAGAGGGTCAGCGATATCCGTGCTGGCGGCACGACATGATGATGATGATGATATATATATATATATATATATATATATATATATATATATATATATATATATATACACACGCTCCTGCATGGGGGTTGAGCACTCTGGCGAAGGAATTTACGGCTGCCGCTCGCATAATTCAAAACTCTTCGAACGAATTGAGCACTCTAGTATCCGGTAAGGTATAAAATGTAAAAAAACGAATGCGACTACTTAATATCTTATAATTCCTTCGCTGATGTAGTACGCTTGTTGGCCGAACGGTCTGATACTAAGTCTAATATGAAGTTGGGCGGGTTTCGATCCCAGCATCAAGCGTCCTACGTATCTAGCCACAGTGAAGAATTGTGATACAACGAAACAGTCTGTCTGCGAATGACAATATATATATATATATATATGTATATATATGTGTGTGTGTGTGTGTGTTATTTGCTGTTGTATTAGTAGTTGCTGTTGTTTTTATGCACAGGAATTAAACCCTGTAAACCAACATACAATTATGAAGCCGTCCAAAAATAAGTACACCACACTTAAAAATCTATATTGATTTATTATGGATTATATATATATTGTGTGTGTATGTGCGTGTGTGTGTGTAAAGCGAGAGAGAGAGAGAGAGAAAGCGAGAGAGAAGTGGGGTATGATAAAATTGTCACCATCAAAGAAATTATTTCAACATGCGATTTTGTTTCAGTTTTTTTATCTATTGTTCATCAAAAACTAATATCAGTTGGAAACTGTCTGTGAGGAAAGCAGCACCACGATGCAATTCCCTTTAGCAGAAATTTGGAGACGGTATGCTGAATGGCTTGGTATCAAACTCGGCATTGGGCTCGATAGATTCAATGCGAACGTTTCACAATATTTTGGTGTCAATTTGTGGACAATGCTGAGAAAAAAATTGTTAGAATCCAGTGGTGATTACAAAAATAGAGTAGCTCAAAAGCCTCAGTCAGATAGTTCTGGTTAGATGGTTGGTTTGTTTGTTTAATGGCATATCAACTCTTAGTAGATTATTTAATGCCAAAGCCATTCTCCAAGAAGAACAGTAGTTGTACTATTTAACCCATAGTTGGGAGGATCTGGGGGTACATACCTTTCCCAAGGGTATTTGCCCGAAAGGGAACGTAATAGTGCGACTGGAGTTCGAACTCGATTACAACGATTCCGCAGTCCATTGCTTTAACCATTACACCACGAGGACTTCCCCCGTTCTGGTTAAAGAATTAATCCCTAATATGTTGATAAAACATTCGCCATATTTGAAAACGATCAGATCTATGACTGGGGAGATGGGCTTGCACGAATAGATTTGGTTTATCTTAGACAAGATGATAATAGAGCAATTTTCTTATCACCTGTCATGAAATCCAAGAGTAAAAACTGCGCAGCAAAGCTTTTTTCATAAACTCAAGCTTCCCAAGTCACCAATGGATAAAATTTCTACCACGAACAGATGTTGAACTTATATATAATACTTGATCACGTGAACTTAATCCGACCATCTATACAGTTCACCATGGAGAAAGAGCAAGACAACAAATTACCCTTCCTCGATATATTAGTAACACGCACAGAGCAAGGATTAAGGTCATTTGTGTACCGTAAGCCCATCTTCACCGGACAGTACCTCAATTTCAACTCCCATCATCTATATATGGTAAAGAAAGGAATAATCCGTTGCTTACAACATCGAACAAAGACCATAAGTAGCGATACTGATGTATATCAAGAAGAAATGATTAGTCTGAGACACAACCTCCATCGTGACAACTACCCGGAGAGCATAACATCGGCTTCAAGAAACCTAGATAGGAGGGTGGAGGATAATACCCGAAAACTCACCACGGTATGTCTACCCTATGTCAAAGGATTAACCGAAAGGATCAAAAAGATATGTAGTCCATATGACATTAGGAAAGTATTCACAAGTGGTTCAACTCTCTGGAGGTATCTCTTCCGGGTCAAACCACCAACAGAATTCAACATGACCAAGAACTGCGTTTACTCTATTCCTTGCAGTTGTGGTAAAATATACAAAGGTGAGACAGGTCACCCACTAAAAGTAAGGCTAGAAGAACATCGGAAAGCAATAGTACGAGGGGAGATTGAAAAGTCGGGTATGGCGGACCATATATGGAAGGAAAATGGAAATCATCTCCCCTTATGGGGATAAAGTTGAAATAATAGATAGGGCTGAACATTGGAGGATTAGACGCCTTAAGGAATCAGCACATATGTTGGGCTACAATGACCTGCTGATTAGACCAAGTATAGAGTTGAATACAATATGGGAATCAAGAAGGCTAGATAAAAAAAAAATCTGAATATGAGCACAGGTAAAAAAAATCATACATAATAGTAGTAATTCTAGCTAAAGTAAGAAAATTAAGTTTATAATACCCCAAAATTCACTCTGAATTGTCCAGCAGGACACATGGCGTAACGGTTATAGGCGTTGGTTCCCTGAGCTTCTATGAAGACAATCCTCATTACAGGCGAGTAATATACAGGAATACTTAACACTTGAACCCGGATATGGCAAACGGAATCAGAATAGGCGACCCCCGTGGTTTCAATAAAGGACGTAGTTCGAAGTTCCGTGAAGGTTGGTGTTATTTGAGATGATAATAAAAAGTATTGAATGATTTAGTGATTTTCTGCAAAACCCAGGGCGGCTAAAATGATCAGAACTATTGAAAAAATGAACAAAATACCAAAATATTAGAGAAAATACAGAAATTGTTAGGCTTCGAATGAAGGATAATCTAAGTATTGGGGCGGTTATTGCAGAGATTGTAAACAAGTCAAAAAGTTTTGTTCACGGTATTCTTCTGGTCTACAATGATTATGGTTCGTCTGAAGCAAGAAAGTCTACATGTAAGCCAAGAATAATGACCAAGAGAGAAAATCGGGTTATAGTAAAGTTGGTTAAAAAGGACCGATTTAAAACTGCTGCTGCTGTTTCTCGGGAAAAAACATTAAACTGGGAAAACCTTTAATTAAGAAGACTGTGTCTCGTTGTTTAGCTGAACAACTTCACCTGTAGTGAAGCCACTGATATCCTCCAAGAATAAAAAGTGTCATCTTGCTTTTGCAAACGATCATGCGTTATGGTCTCATAAAAAGTGGTAAACGGTGCATTTCAATGATGAATCTTAGTTTTTGTTAATTGGCTCAGATTGGAAAACATACGTCCGTCGGAAAGTAGCTGAAGAATTGTCGCCTAAGTGCCTTAAGGCTAGTGATAAATTCGGTGGGGGAAGTGTCATTGTTTGGGGGATGATATTTGGAGATGGTGTGGGCCCTTTGGTGCGATTACAAGGAAAGGTAAATGCAGGAGTTTATAAACAACTTGTCATGTCTTGCCTGTGCTGAGAAATTCAACTAAGCAACCTTCCATATTCATGTAGGACAATGCCCCATGTCACAAAGCTATGGTAGTCATGAACTTCCTCAAGGCAAAAAATGTTACTGTTATGGATTGGCCTCCTCAAAGCCCAGATCTTAATCCTATTGAGAATGAGTGGAAGACTCTAGAAGAACGTTCTAAAGCCAGAAATCCAAAAACAAAAGAGCAATTTTGGAATGCCCTTCAGGGAGAATGGAATAAGATCACTCGGTAAGATATCAATAAATTAATTTCTTCATGCAGCCGAAGATGTCAGAGTGTGATTGAAACTAAACGGCTTCACACTAAATATTAAATAATTTCTGTATTTTCTGTAATATTTGAGTATTTTGTTCATTTTTTCAATCGTTCTGATTATTTTGGCCGCCCTGAATTTTGTAGTAAATCTCTAAATCATTCAATACTTTTTATTATCATCTAAGACAACACCAAAATTTCACAGAATAACAATTAATATCGTATTTATTGTTTGTGAAAATTATAGAATCTAAAACAACTTAGATAAAAAGTTATACCTACTTTTTCTGACGAAACTATGCCGTTCTGAACATTATGACCGCCGCTGTATGTTGATTGTTAATTCAGGTAAATTCACGGTAAATGTTTCTGAAATTGAATTATTGATTCATAAATCCACTCGCTCTAAAAATTGGCATCGAACCTATTTGCTACCTGCCTAACTAGATCGATCGATGGATAAATAGATGAGAACAGATTGGAATTGATACATGTATGGCCAATCACTCGATCAAGGTAGCTCATCGATATCAATGATTACGTTTCCATTTCCTCAGATAGAAATAGGTTATCTTATGAGGGAAAAGATATAAAGTGTTGTAGGGAATTGCTTTGAATACTAGCAACGCTATCTTGATTTGTGCTGTAGAACTCAAGATGCTCAGAAAATCCAAGACAAGTCATTAGTCGGTGTCTGCATTTGTAAAGATGCAGCAAAACTAGTTGTTGGCTTCCAGTATTTAATTCATTGTCTTCGTTCTATTCTTGTAGTAATTCTCCTGCTTTAAGTATTGAAGAAAGGATAGATTCATGCATTTTCTAATGACATTTTATGATAAGTACTAGTTATATGGATCTTTTGTCTCACATGCAACGATAGCTGATACAGGTATCGAGATTCTTGCAGATGTTAGGGTTAGGCATTATTTTAAACAGGACCTCAAAGCATCTGAAACTGCTCGTAGAACACAGGAAATAAAAGGAAACTGAACAATATTGCACTATATTACCTTAAGTGGTTTAAGCTTTTGAAGGATGGTGACTCATTTCTTAAAATAATGTCTGTAAGTTACCCGCCATCAGCTATCGATTATATTTAAAAATGCTAGCGGAACATCTGAACACTTACGCTTGAAAATTATCTGATGATCTAGGAACACAGAAAAGTAATATATTAAACCATTTTGTTAATTATAGAAGAAAAAGTATATTTATTTATTTCATAAGATCATTGGAAAAAAAAGAGGAGATCAACATAATGTTGTATAATCATCTACAGCATCACAACGACACAATAATAAAACAGGACAAAGATGTAGTGACAAGATGCAAGAAGACTTCTTTAACAATATTTTTACCTCTCACTTTATTGCAAGGGTTCGAAAGGGTTGTTCAAGGTTTAGCATGTGAGAGGGTGCTGGAGACCGAACATAAACTTCATATTTTGACCCCACTGTTATGACCGTCACGTTGTGTCTTTATTGTTCTCCTGATGTTGGGGTCTACTCCATCGGGGCTTTCCGAGGGCCCTCTCGGTCTGGTGTGGCCTTCCCTACCACATCTCGTCTCTAACCCTCTGGGAGTCTGATGGCAACTGCCTTGGCACCCCAAACTCAACTGAGTTAAATAATAACTCAACGCCCACACGATCGCCGACTGGATCTTTGAAATCGAATGTTTAATCATCATCAAGCGGAAATAACTGTCATGCAGTTCAGAGGTTACTCTCTTCCGGTGCATCACTGTAGTGGCACAATGGAACCTTCACCTTGTCCCACCTCATAAGCCTTAATCCGCCCACGCAATCTCTTTCGATTACTGGCCATTGGAATGTGTCCCTTCCTTCCGGTGTATCACCTTGGAATAGCATTTTTGTGCTGGGTCAAAGGGTCAAAACATAACAATAATTCTCTTTAACAGTTCGGTCCTGACAGGATAATTCTGCAAAAAACTGTATAAATTCAACATTAATTGTATTGGCTTGAATCGATCATTAGTTATTATTCAATTGTGTATTATTCAATTTTCTATTACGTGTTACCTCAATGGGACAAATCGTTTAAGGAACTATTATTAGTCACAGCAGAGAAAAATAGGAAACATGCATTATAAAATAGGTGAGAAGAAAATGTAGCCTCAACCCAGCAGATTCTAAACATCCTCGTCCAGGATTTCAAGTTGAATCTCCGGGTCCATTTATTCAAATAGAGTACAACTGGTTTTAATTCAGAGCTTTTCTCCTAGATGTGTTGCCGTACCAGGGCTAAACAGCCGAGTCTGGCCTACTATATCCCTATCTTCCCGCCCCTTAATTGTTTGAGTTTCACTTTGAACAAATACCTCTGAGATAGGCATGAATTCATTCCCTGTTCCTCTTAGCTACGGAAAGATAGTAGGGCAGATAAGAACCTAGCTTTGGCACGGCAACCACTCTAAGAGAAAAAAAAAAAAGAGTCTAATTTTAAACCAGCAGCAATTCTGTTTAAAAATGATCTTGTGTCACATCCTTCTCATGGCAGAAGTTTTGAGAAAATCATACTCTATTTTTATAGAGGTGTTGGGGAGAGCTGATGGATTTGTGCTTTTCCCAAGGGTACTAGTGCTAAATAAAACGTTGTCTCATCTAGGATTTGCTCTTGGTTTGCCGATCTCATTTCCTATGCGTTAAGAGCAACTCCACATTAACTCAGAGGTATAAGGACATTTAGAAAGGCTCCAACTCACTAATAATTGTCTTGGAGTTGAAACTGATAATAATTAGTTCACAGAAGGTGCCCTTGTTGGAATCTAATTGCATATGCAAATGCAGCATCGACAAACACGCGAATTTAAAAGGCACAAATGATAATAATAATAATAATAATAATAATAATAATAATAATAATAATAATAACTACTTATAACCAAAGTAGCTTTTTGAAAAGTTCACCTTTTAGGAATCTACTTTCAAGAATATTCTTTGTGCCAAAAAGACCGCTTTATAAAAGAAAAAAGACAGAAAATAGAGAAACTATTCTAGGATGAGTCAAATTTTGCTGTAAATTGGTAACGTGTGGCAGATTTCACCAGATTCAGTTACTTTTGTTGATGTTATGATCGTGACGAACCAGACTGAAGTTCGCTTAATAATATCTGAGTAGAACTCAACCTCATCAGATTTGACTCCATCGATTACTACGCACTCTTGGAACTTTACAATTTTACGCCTATCTAACGTTGGCTGATTGTAGACATTTTTGCAACCCGGACTAAGTAACCAACTGGTTACTTTACTGTGATCAATTGCGCCTTTTTCTTTCAAACAACAAAAAATTTTAACTGCTTCGGTGGCTTATGGCCCAATTCGAACTCGTGTCAGTGCACAAACTACCACGGTACCACAAACCACAGCGCTTACGTTACACGGTTTCAACTGCTTTTTTTACCAAAATATTTTTTTAATTCACTCCCCTTAGTATTTTGTGCCAGAGAAGTCGCTTTAAGGAAAATAAAAATATGGAGAGGGAAGAATCTCTGAGCGAATCTTAAGTTATCCTATTTACCCAACCCCTCCGCTCGGGCAGGATATGACACAAGGTCAGTTCTTAAGCGGAGTTTACCAGGTTTGAATTCAGAGTTTTCCTTCTCCTAGACTAGTTGCCTCACCAAGGCTGAAGAACCTATTCTGCCCTACTATTTACCCATAGCTGGAGGGCGAATAATTGGATTCATACCTTTCCCAAGGGTATTAGTGCTATGTGAAATGCAATCAGTCTCGTCCAGGATTTGAAATCGAGTCGCCGTGTTCATTGCCTACGGCGATAACGATTACACCACGGGCACCTCCATAATCGGGCGCCTCCGAATCTTAAGTTACGCAATAAAATAAATATAGATAGTCGAGATTCTTTTAGCATTCTGGGAAAAAAATTACTCATTTTGAATGATAGTAGGGGAGATATAACTGAAACATTGTCTGTAAGCACAAAAAATGTCCCATGATAAATACAGGGAAATATTTTTTCTCGACAAAAATGTTTTCAATTAATTGATTTGTTTAAACAGCATGTCCAACCATCTGGAGTTATGTTATGCCGATATATTACCGAAATGAGAGGATTGCATGTTTGCATTCTAGTATTTTGTGTATTTTATTTATATGACAGGGTGGAACGATAAAATCGTCGCCATAGAAAAGACAATTTTATCGTTCCACCTTGTATTTTTCCATGCAGTTTTATGATATCAAGTATTTCTATCTAATAAAATATAATTTGCAAATGGATCTATTTGAATGATGGATGGATCCGAACAAGTATAACCATAACGGAAAAAAGTAGACCTAGCAGTAATATCAATGAAGGAGAACACTATATTCCCCAGGACTCGAGCCTCAGAGATGCAGTTTTGTGTCTTACCCTGGGCATCCCTTTTCAGGGGATGATGTCTTATCCCCCTTTATAGATTATAATTTCTATAAGACAGAACACCTTTTGTGATATCAAATCGAAAAGTTGATTCATTTGTTGGTTATCATATTTACCCAACCCCTCCGCTCGGGCAGGATATGACACAAGGTCAATTTTTAAGCGGAGTTTAATAGGTTTGAATTCAGAGTTTCCCTTCTCCTAGATTAGTTGCCTCACCAAGGCTGAAGAACCTAATCTGCCCTACTATTTACCCATAGCTGGAGGGAGAATAATTGGATTCATACCTTTCCCAAGGGTATTAGTGCTATGTGAAATGCAATCAGTCTCGTCCAGGATTTGAACTCGTGTCGCCGTGTCCATTTCCTACGACGATTACCATTTCACCACGGGCACCTCCATTTGTTGGTTATTGTTATCCTAACTATAGTTTTTTTAATGTTTCATTGTATTTTTTCAATTCCTTTTTTATTTAACTATCATCAAACTGCAACAGTTTAATCAAACTTTCCTACTTAATACAAGTATATTGCACACACTTGTGTTTGTTTTAAGTGTTTTTTAGACTTACACTTAATACATAAAAACATGGTTTAAATCAACAATTCCTGTTTTGTAATCATTCATTCCTAAACGGTTTTATGGTTTCAAGTTTTCCGATCTAATACTAATGATATTCAAACAGATCGATTTGACACATAAATATGACTGTAACAAGTACTATAACTCCTGGTCAAAGTGGACCTGGAAGTAATGCTAATAAATGGGTACTCAATAATCCCCAGATCTACAGAACTGTAGCCTTACTGTTGGAAAGAGTCTTACTTCATTGTCAGGATATAAACAAATGTCCTTTGATCATAGTAAGTATGATGACTGTTGTCTATTTTGTATGATTTTTGTGGAGGTGTCTGTGGTGTAATGGTTATCATTGTAGGAAATGGACACGGCGACACGAGTTCAAATCTTGGACCAGGCTAATTGCATTTCACATTGCACTAATACCCTTAGGAAAGGTATGAATCCAATTATTCTCCCTCCGGCAATAATAGTAGGGTAAATAGTCGGACAGACTGAGTTCTTCAGCCTCGGTGAGACAACTTGTCTAGGAGAAGGAAAATTCTGAATTCAAACCAGTTAAACTCTGTTTAAAAATTGACCTTGTGTCATATCCTGCCCGAACGGAGGGGTTGGGTAAATATGGATAGGGTATGATATATGATTAAGATATTTTATCTCTCTACATTTATTAAAGATTTTTTTCCCGGAGGAAATAAAATTATTTCTTATATTCTAAGTTTTAAAATCCTGAAGCGGTTGGAAGTCCGTGTTGTTCTTAAAAAGGCACCCATCTAAGTACGGAACAGACTCATCTCTTCTTAACTGATGTTCTTATCTTTTCTTGGTTTGGCATACAGACCACAGGCAAATCGTTGTACTGGCAAATCGTTGCTTAACTTCGGTGATCTTGCGTAAATCGTAACTTTCAGAGTGAACTGACAGTCAGTTAAGCTTTTTTTAAATTTGTTTTGCGAGTTTAACCACCGAAAAGAAGCGGTGCAACAAATGTTTTTCATGGAGAATTAAACAATGTCTGTGAATTTTGAATAATAAATAAATAACAAGAAAAAAAATGAATAAGTAACGGCAATTAATTCTTTGCATTTGAATGGAACTTCACAATGGACAGTTGGCACCGATAATTTTACTGTAAATGTGTCTTCAGAAGGCCGGAGGCAACTCTGTCGAGGCGTTATAAACAAAGAACAACGAAAAGAAGGAAGACAGACCGTCCGCTGAATAAAACGAATTGAAGATATTTGCACAGACAGATAGATAGGAAAATACTGAGATAGATAGATAGATAGATAGATAGATAGATAGATAGATAGATATGAGTAGACCAAGATAGATAGATAGATAGATAGATAGCATTTGTGTTACATAAAATTTCATTACTTAGTATTTTTCAATTAAATTGAAACTCTTTGTTTGCTTAATGAAGGGAAATGAATGGACATTTAAAAAAGTTAATTACTTTTTAATTAGTTCCTCACAATTTCTATCCGAACCGTCCAGGACAAGAAAATCTTTTATCTTTATTCTTTGAAATTTTTTCTTGCATTTACTTTTAAGTTGCTCTTTAAAGTTATCAGTCCCTTTTAATGTACAATCATTTGCGTGTACATCTGACATTTTGAAGCTGAGAAATTAGATAAACATTTTATGTTGACTTGTTTCCCACCAAAAAAGCCAAAAAGAAAAAAAATCGCATGTAATTTATCAATCGTTGATGTCTTTGTTTTCGCTGAAGTTGGATTCTTTTTGTTAATTCAATCTTGGATAGATAACAAAACAAAAGCGCACTTAAATAGATGTATTTTAAAGGAACAGACACATGAGAATGAAGAGCGGGAAACCGAACGTGCAATGGGGAGAGAGAGAGAGAGAGAGAGAGAGAGAGAGAGAGAGAGAGAGGCAAACAGATAGATAGATAGAGAGGCAAACAGGCAGATAGATAGATAGATAGATAGATAGATAAAGACATATAGTGAGAGTGAGAAAGAGAGATATACACTAAGTATAAAGTATAAAATATTGATACATGCATTTGGAAAGAGTTATATACGTAATAATTAAAGTTTTTGCCTCGGTTAAGTAACAGTTTCGGTTTGGGATTTATTTGGTTAAATGAAGGCAAAATGATTACTTTTGATTTGCCATAAAGAAATTAGTTAAAAGCTTCCCTTGGTCCCAAAAATACCAAATTTGCTAAACCACATAAAAAGGAGAGTCAAACTTTCCAATTCAGTCTTTCTCTCTTTCTCTCTCTCTCTTTCTTTCTTTCTCTCCCCTCTCTCTCTCTCCCCAGATATATATATATATATATATATAGCGAAATAATTAAAAATATAGCTAACAAGCCGTTTTTCTTTATACGCTGAAGAATTATATAAGATTTTACCGGACATTGGCATAATGGTTAGAGTGTTCGCCAATGGCCCGGGAGACCTGGGTTCAATCCCAGGTCGAGTCATACCAAAGACTTTAAGAATGGTACTTGATGCCTCCTTGCTTATCACTCAGCATTATAAGGTACGGATCAAGGGTAAAGTGGAGAAATCCAGGGAAAGGAGTAGCGCCCTCCCCTACACCTTGGTGTAGTAGCTATCGAAAAGGGAGCCTTCGGGTCACCCTCGACTACGGTCGCCAACAACAACTATATGTTTACAAATGTTTGAAATATTATTTATAAATATCAGTCTCTGTTAACATCGATTTCAATTAAAACCTTTGAATATATTAAACAATTTTAATATGTCACACGTGCATAATTCTTTCATTTGCTATTCATTTAACTGTAAAGCCGAATGCCGTTTTTTTTAAGGAGTGACATTGAATTTCAAAGGAGACGATATTTTCCAGGAGACTATAATAAACTTACGGGAGACATATTTGATGTTCAATCATTTCGTTATAGGAAATGCAATTTTAATGAAATTAAAAAATGAGAGTACAGTTGCAATAAAACAAAATCATAACCCTTCAAATATAATTCAATCTTATTTGTATTGAATGAAAATAGTTTGTTGACTTCTCATTCTATCTATCTATCTATCTATCTATCTATCATATGAGCATATGCAAATAAGAAGTTGACAACCTATTTTCAACCAATAATTAATAAAAAAAATAATATAATTAATAAATGTGTGTGTTTTTTTTTAATTTTTTTTTCTTTTTTATGCTAATTTTAATTTTTTCTAGAGGCTATTTTATTGATAAAATGTCGTTTTGGCTAACATTCTTCTTTGAGAATTTCCTGATGATCTGTTAGGTGAAACATAGGTAGGTAGTTTTTGGCTCTTTTAGGTATATATATATATATATATATATATATAGAAAATACTTAGTCCAGTTAAACCGGAGTTGGGAGTAATTCCAGCAGGACAAGAAATTATTCGTGAATGAATATTTAAATCTTCCTGGTAAAGAGCTCAATGTACCAATTATACAGAGCAATATATATATATATATATATATATATATATATATAAAAAATATTTTCTGTTCTTTTGTTTTTGAGTTTATACAGAATCCACAATATTCAACAAAATTTAACGACAACAAAAATAGTAATAATAATAATAATAATAATTACACAAAGATTGTGTCTAGATTATGAGATGAAACAAGAAACATTTAAACCTCTAATAAGAGTATACATGGCTAAATATGAAAGATGATCCACTGAGAATTATGCAAGTGACAAAAATTTAACAATGGTTACCAATGGAATATGTAGAAACCAGAATTCATCCAAGTAAATGAGACATTCACCCAGATTGTGACAGAGTTGAAAAGGAATGTCACATACCCAGATACGGACACAGGAAATGTACATAAAATGTTCATAAAATGTTCATATATAACACAGAGATAACATAGGAATCCAGAAACATAAAAACACTTACGACTTCTTAATTCAGGTACGAAACTTTTTTATTACCAATGAGTTAAAAGGTTTTTCGACATAAGGAGAAAGGCACAATCTTTCTATGCTGACGTTTCCATCTGCATCCCCCAACACACGTGGCGCCCGTAGCGCACAAATTCGTCTGGCCTCCCCCAGGTATCAATCTCAACTTCTTCGTTCGGCCGCCAAACTCAACTAACTGACTTTTCTCAAATCTCAGCCCACGCTTCAGCTGCGTGACGTCACTCACATCCCTGGTCACATCATCTATCTGGGATTTTTATTGTGACATCTCTGAATGACACGTCTGCTCCGCGCGTACGTGAACACCAGCGCTCATGTTTGTACCTAATTAACCCATGCACTGAGCTGAAAGGTTCTTAGCCTAACTAAACCCAAAGGCAAGATATATAAAACGAGATCCCTCGGCCATTATATTACAGGAAGTGTAATATGAAAGTGATGGGGAAACCAATAATGGCTTGCGCACTTGGAACGGTCCCTAAAGGCTTGGAAAATAAGACGGGAAGAATTGGAAATCAGAACAAAAATCTAAACCATCCACACCACAGTATTGTTAAGATCTGTGAGAATGCTCAGAAGATTCCCAGCTAACAGAAAAGCAATAAAAACTAGAAAACAAAAATGCGATGAAAAACAGCTGAATGGACGCTTCAAGCGACAAACTTGGTAGATTGCACACGCAAAATGCAGGAAATTGCTGTAAAAGGAAACCTCAAAAGAAACCTCAAAAGAAAAGCATATAATAGCAATACAAAATAATGCTCTAAGAATAAATCATATTAAAGCAACAATTGATAATACAAAACCGATTTGCAAGTTTAAACCTGAGTTGAAACGATTAGTTACATAATAACTGAATGCAGCAAACTGGCACAAAAGGAGTACAAAACTAGGAAAACGACGTGATATTGGGGATTTACTGGGAAATATGCAAGAGATAAAAAGTTGACTACAAAATGGCTTATTTTATTTCGCTGTAATGTTACAACAAAGGCACAAGGCTTTGAAGTTTTGGGGGAGGGGAAGGGAGCAGTCATGCTTTTCTACATATTCTAAGGGGACCTAGCTAGCCACAGACCCATTCAACAGTACAATATATAACCATTCATCCATTGCCATGCGCGAAGCAGGTACCAAAATGCCACATTTGCTCTATAAAGAAGACCTACTTAAAACCCGAAAGTGGTGTATGATTTTATTTACAATATATGATTTATTTAAAATGGATATGAGGGGAATGGGAGAAAAAAACCCGAAAAATATATATACATGAACTACAAAATGGCTTATCCATAAACCAGTATTTGTCCCAGGATGTGAGAGGTGTAAAGTTCTCAATGATTTTGAGAGATAAATAAATCACCTAATCCCAGCCAGAAAATGAATATATATATATATATATATATATATATATATATATATATATAGTTATTCATATTATCAAAATTTAATGCTAAAAGCATTTTTAATCCGTAAAAATTATTTAGAGTGCACACTGCACGAAAATCTTGAAAAATATGAAAATATTTTTTTTCAAATCTGAAACAAGATACAAAACCGGATAAAAAATCACAGCTCAGAATTTTACACTTTTGATCCTCTGTTGAATGCGTATTAAATTTCCCTCTCTCGACTTACATCTAAATATATATATATATCTATATATATAATTGATTAATGAATTAAAATTTAAATTAATGTCAGTAATTTTATGTTCTATTATTGTAATTTGGGTGGGGGTTTACGGTGAATAACATTAGTTTTAGATTGTTTTATCTCAATTTAATGATCAAAATCTGATGTACTGAAATAAAATATGTCTCGATAATATTTTTTTATATACATGTTTGAATAATTAGACATATATTTTTGGAGGTGTAAATATTTCCTCCGTTGAATTTGATGTATGATGAAACCGGATGTTTCTTTATATGCAAAAATGTTGATAATTGTTGCTACTTGAATTGTAAGTGTGCATTTATAGGAGAAATATTTTTTTTATAGAAATCTGGTTGTAAATGCGATCAAGTTATTTAAATCCATTTTCTCGTTTGATCTGAAGAAGTCCTGTTAATTTTTTAGAGCATTGATTTATATCAATGCTTTTAAACAGGATAGAAATAAATTCATTTTCTTAATGTGACCGATTGTTGTTTTATTTTTATATGATTTGCTCTGAGCTCTTGACCGGAATTACATTTAATATCTAATTTTTGAATATTTTAATTGCCCTGCTTGGATTTGTTCCCAACCTCAGATTTCCTGGATTGCGCACAAAACGGAATATATGTGCTATAATCAAACGGGTGACATCTCCACTCAAGACGGAACCCCTCTTAAACTAGTAGACAAATTCACTTACCTAGGAAGCAGCGTCGCATCAACCGAAAAGGACATCGACACGAGGTTAACAAAAGCATGGACAGCTATCAATAGGCTATCGGTTATATGGAAATCAGACCTAACCGATGAAATGAAACGCAGTTTCTTCCAGGCAGCGGTCGCATCGATACTGCTCTATGGATGCACTACATGGACTCTAACAAAACGGCTGGAGAAAAAGTTAGACGGCAATTACACAAGAATGCTGCGAGCAATCTTGAACAAGTCCTGGTGGCAACACCCCACAAGACACCAACTGTACGGCCACCTGCCTCCGATCACGAAAACTATTTAAGTTAGACAAACCAGACATGCAGGACACTGCTGGAGAAGCAGGGACGAACTCATAAGTGATATACTCTTATGGACCCCCACACATGGCCGTGCAAAAGCAGGACGACCAGCACGAACTTACATTCAGCAACTATGTGAGGATACGGGATGTTGTCCAGAAGACTTGCCTGAGGCGATGAACGATAGGGAAAAGTGGCGAGAGAGGGTCAAGGATATCCGTGCTACCAGCATGACATGATGATGATGATGATGAAATACTGTCTTATATATATATATATAGAGAGAGAGAGAGAGAGACAGAGAGAGAGAAATTCTTGATTGGCAACTATCTGATTTCTTAGCGGCAATATGAAATATGCCCATCGACAGACTGATATTTTCCCTCTGGTCTTTTTGAATTAAAAAAGAATAAAACATTTGCTTTGATATTATGGGATCTAAATTTGTGTTTCTTTGAAGTGACAGATCCGGTTACTAGCAAATGCGACGTGACCGACTGGATTACAAACATGCCCAGACATTGAACAGCTGATCGTACCAATCAATCCCGAGGGACAATCAATCGAGAAGCGTAGTTTCGCTAAGAAACCTGCTCGGCCAACCGTGAGAGCAATCAACCGTTTTGCAATTAATCAACAGACTTGGAGAAAAAACACTTTGTTAGTACAATTCACTGCTAATAAACAGTCAATCTGAACGGAAATGCGGAAAATTAAAATCCTTAAAGAGGCTACTAAAATACGAAAGACCTGAGTTAAAGGTTTTACGATATTTTCGTGATCTGAAACAGAATTCGGTATCTTGGGGTGTTTTTATTGAGGTCGTGAAGATAAGGGACCACATTTAGCGAAATGCAAGGCTTGCTTGATATTCTCCTAGTATAACTTACTCGATTTTCCTTTTTCACACACAAAAAAAAAATGTTTTGGTTGCTTCTGTGGTTTTATGGTCCAGTTCCAACTCGTAAAGAATAAATTTCCGAATTACGAGACTTCGTAGCTCATTCATCTATGCCGCTTTCAAAACAGTGCGGAGACAAGCAATTCAGAACCTGTCAGCGCATTAAATGCTGGATACTGCCAACTATTGTTGTATATTGACCTCTGACCCGGCCAAACTGTCAAAATAGGAAATGCACCAATGTAAATAACAGGTGCATCCGGTCGAGGAATATCAGGATATAACCTTGACTGTCGAGGAGTTGAGCTGAGTGCGAAATTGTGACGCTCGCAGGAAGAAGACTGGACGTCAAATTATTATATAACCCCGGCGACAGGAAGTTCAAGTTAGTTGGAGTGAAGATGCTGGAATGAGGACCATGTTCCTGAGAGGCTTGGCCCCCCGGGCCCCCGGTTGAGCAGCCCTGGAGAACAGGAAAGAAACGCTGTTATGGCCATAAAATTGGGGTCAATATGTTGCAGTTCTGTTCAGTTTCCAACTCACCTCTCACACAGTAAAACCTTTAGTAACCCTTTCGAACCCTTTCAAATAAAGTGAGAGGTATATTTTTCTAAAGAACTGTGTCGCTCGTCTTTATTGTATCGCACATGAGAATGCAACACTATGACTTGATCAGCTTCGATTAAGTGATATACGTACAGCAAAATCATCATCATCATGTCGCGCCGCCAGCACGGATATCCCTGACCCTCTCTCGCCACTTCTCCCTATCATTCATCGCCCCCGGCAGGTCTTCAGGGTTACATCCTGTGTCCTCACATAGTTGCTGTATGTAAGTTCGTGCTGGTCGTCCTGCTTTTGCACATCCATATGTGGGGGTCCACGGGAGTACATCGCTTATGATCTCGTCCTTGCTTCTCCAGCAGTGTCCCGCGTGTCTGGTTCGTCTAACTTGTATAGTTTTCGTGATGGGGGGCAAGTGTCCGTATAGTTGGTGTCTCGTGGGGTGTTGTCGCCAGGACTTGTTCAATACTGCTCTCAACATTCTTGTGTAATTTCCGTCTAGTATTTTCTCCAGCCGTTTAGTTAGCGTCCATGTAGTGCATCCATATAGCAGTATCGACACAACCGCTGCCTGGAAGAAACTGCGTTTCATTTTATCGGTTAGGTCCGACTTCCATATGATCGAGAGCCTATCGATAACTGTCCATGCCTTCGTCAGTCGTGTGTCGATGTCTTTTTCGGTTGATGAGACGCTACTTCCTAGGTAGGTGAATTTGTCTACTAGTTTCAGAGAGGCTCCGTCTAGTGTGGCAATGTTGCCCGTTTGGTTGTAACACATATATTCAGTTTTGTGTGCATTGACATGGAGGCCAATGCCAGCAAAATCACAGGCACTAAAATCTTTTTAAACTTTGTATTCACCCAAGTAAAGCAAAACCAAAAATACTAAATTCTTTAAGCTACCTATACTTTTATTTAGTTGGTTACTTTATTTAATGGCATACCAACTATCTTGGGTAATTTACTGCCAAGCTATCCTTGTATGGTGGTGTAATGGTTGTATGGTGGTATAATGGTTACCGTCATAGGAAATGCACACGGGGCACGAGTTTAAATCCTGGACGAGACTAATTGAATTTTCACACAGCACTAATACCCTTGGGAAAGGTATGAATCCAATTATTCTTCCTCCAGCTATGGATAAATAGTAGGGCAGACTAGGTTCTTCAGCCTTGGAGAGGCAACTAGTCTAGGAGAAGGAAAACTCTGAATTCAAACCTGTTAAACTTCGCTTAAAAAATTGACCTTGTGTCCCATCCTGCCCGAGCGGAGGGTTTGGTAAATAGGATAGGATAAAATCAGTTATACATTTTAACCCATGTACCGGGATTTGGGCGGTTCATTCTCTTTTTAAAGATATTAGTCAGAAAGGGAACATTAAAGCACGACTTCGAGTCAGGAAACGCCTAAGCCATTAAGCCACTGGGACTCCACTATTATGCGATGTAGCAAACAGCCTTCTAATTCCCAGTGATCCTAGTGACTGTCTGTGTGACCAACAACCAGATATCACCCACAACTACTCTACTGATAAGTGTGAGAAACAGTCACACGACAATTACGGATTTTTAAGTGTCTTCAATTTAACCGTCAGAGGACAAATAACTTGAGTTCCTGAGCTTGCAAAACTTCTTATTGGGAGGAGGCTTCAATTTAAGGAACGAGAAGATTTTTCCTTCATCAACTCAAAAATAACACTTCATCTCTCTCTCTCTGATGTTGTGTCATACTCTGTTGGTAAATACTCAAATCAAGTGAGTGCCATTTTTCTTGGACTGCGTATCTGATTTTTGCTTTTCTATTAGTTTAGAACCTCTTTATTTCGTCTTTGTCTCCGGATACTTTCTTCAAGACAGTGGTGTCACTTTTATTTTCCTTATGCTGGGTTCACAAAATCTTTTGATTAAATAATCAGCCCGGGGCACCGGAATCGACGCGAACTCCGATGAAATAGATTTCCTAATTTAATGTTGGTTGGACAATATCCTCATCAAATTACAAGCTCATTAAATTAGTAGACCAGTTCATATACCTTGGTAGTAATATTTCATCTACGGAAAGCAACGTCAAGTTAGGCATAGATAAGGTAGGGATTTCTATTGAGACCAAATAAAAATCTGATCGATTTGATAAGATAAGATTTTTGTCAGCTATAACCGTTTAGCACTATTTTATAGTCACTTTATTTGGACTTTAACGAAAAGACAAGAGAAAAACCAGATGGGAACCAGTCATGGAAACACTAGTGTTGGTCGACCAGCAAAATGTTACACACGTCATAAAAGACCGACTGTGAACAAGAAAATGATTTTACCAATCAAAAGAAATAGTTGTTGTGTTATATTTTGACCTTCGACTCGGCCAAAAATGCCATTCCAAGGTGATGCACCAGAAGGAGGTGACACATTCTAATGGCAGTTATGAGAGAAAATCGCGTGGGCGGAAATTGGCTGATGAAATGGGACAAGGTAAAAAAATTCCCATGGTACACTCATAGACTGATGCACCGGAAGAGAGTGACCCGTGAACTGCATGACAGTTATTTCCGCTTGATGACGATTAAGCATTCGATTTCAAAGATCGAGTGGGCGTCGAACGATTATATAACTCAGTTGAGTTCGAGTCCAAGGGCAGTTGAGTTCGAGTTGCAGCCAGTTGGAGAGAGATGTGGTAAGGAAACCACACCAGGCCGAAGGGGCTTGAGGCCCTGATGAATTGGGGTCCAGAGAAGATGCTGATAAGATGCAGTAAAGAAAGCCAGCACCCAACAGAGTGGACCCCAGGGCTCCGGTTGAGCATCAGAAGAACGAGAAAGACACAACGTTGACGGTCATAACAACGGGGTCAAAATATTACAGTTTCTGTTCGGTCTCCAGGTCCCTCTCACACGCAACCCTTGAGTAACCTTTTTGTACCCTTACAAATAAAGCGAGAGATATATATTTTGTTAAAGAAGTCTTCCTGCGTCTGTTGTTCATTGCGTCGGTATGTATCCAGCATATATATGTATATTTCTGAATGAATCAGCAGATGACAATACAACAGTTGAAACAACATAGATCGTTACAAGAAGAACCAAAATTCCTGAAAAAAAAAAGAAGTCAGAAGAAATTGAGAGAGGGGAAACACTCAAATAAGAGGAACATTACATCCTCTAAGTAATGAAATAGAAAAGAACAATGGAAATATCTTTTAGAAGTGAAATATATTTACCGCTGAAATTGAGAGAGAATGTCACATTGCAAGTTGCTAAAAAACCTAAAGACTTTAAACTAAATTAATTGTTAGTTGTCTTGAGCTTAAATGAAGATCTTAGAAGATAAAACTTAGAGATTAAAACGACACACCTTAAATCAATGGTTATTGAGATGGACAAAGAACTCTCCAGTTAAATCAAGATTGTGTTCTATGAAATAGTTTTTATCCGATTGATTGATTGATGTTAACAGCATGTCAACTCGTCAAGGTTTAGTTTCAATCTGGTTGATAGAGAATTGTATGTGATGTATGCACACACTGGGTAGTTTTTTAAGATACTTTACTTCATTCTAGATGAGAATGGAAAATCTCTTTTCAAAGTGCCAATTTACGGACTATGTGTCAAGTATCAAAATATAGCTTATGGAAATAAACACAACAGATACTACTCACTGACCTTTGAACGAAATGCCGATCTACTCGTAAATAAATCCAGCTCTTTTATGCATAGTCATTTTATCTGTTTTCATTATCCATACGCTTGCAAGCATACATATCCACATTGGAACTGTACATATGTGTACATATGCATTTCCATAAATAAGCACACGTGTACACAGGTAGAGTTCCATTGAGTTGGACTTTTGTGAAACAACTTTCAATTGTAATGACATTCGCCATTCTTATATTATTCCATGACGCGAAATTTTACTGTTTGAAGTGCAGTCACTCTGAAATGCTTACTTTCTTTTAGTGTCCCTGATAAATCGCCCTCATCCCACGACATGCTCTCTCCCTCTCTTTGAAATGATCTCTTGAGCAAGTGATGTGACTTGGAACGAATATATCACGACATTTTGACATCGGATCGCTTAAGATATTACGACATGTGATAGTGGTTTTCGGTGTTGCACAATACATGCTAATAATTAAGTACAACCATAGTTATAGATATCATTTACATGCTTAGTGTAGTTTGGCACAAGACTAGAAATAAGGAGCTCCCTGTCAGAATTAATCTATCCTAGTTCAATAATTCTTTAACTGTACGAGACACCGCTAATCTTTTTAAAAGTAAATATAACTTAACTTAAATCAAAAATCAGGCAGAGAAAATCAAATGAGATATGAAGTTTCTTCTCACTTGTAATTTATAATTAACACGAAGGAATGCGGACAGCACGGATTCCTTTGACTCTCTTTCTCTCTCTTGCTACCCGTCCCTTGCAAGCATCGTACTTAGAAGATCTTGTAGTGTCCGCACTGACCTGATGAATGTATTTTTATTCTATTGGTGTGTCCATGTGTGGAAGTTCATAAAAATGGTTGTGCTCGTTAGGGACGTCCCTATGCCAATGTTATGGTGAAACCAAGGGATGTAAAGCAGAATGGATCAATCCAAAAGTTGGTGAACCACGTGCTTCAACTAATGCAGGGTGGAGAAGCCTCAGATATCTTGGTTACTTTGTTTAATGGCATATCAACATTCGTGGGTTATTTAATCCCAAAGCCATATTCTTAATAGAACAGCAGTGATACTATTTAACCTATAGCTTGACGGCTAAGGGAGTTCATACCTTTCCAAGGGTATTTGTCCGAAAGTGAACGTAATAGCGCGACTGGAGTTCGAACTTTAACCATTACGCCACGTGGACAACCACCTCAGATATCAACCGTCAGGATCAAGCTGTTTACTTAGAAAACTGCAGCTGCTCATCAAGAAGGGTAGCGTCGCTTAGTGAAAAAAAATTCCTCTCGAAACAGTATTGGTTCCAAATCAAAATTGGGGTGATTAATCAGTTTAAAGATTAGCCGGCAAACGATTAAACCACGATCTTCAATTATTGACAATAATTATAATAATCATCTCATCATCTTGTCGTGCCATCGGCACGGATATCCCTGACCCTCTCTTGCCACCCTTCCCTATCGTTCATTGCTTCCGGCAAGGTGTCCACAGGAGTACATGCCTTATGAGGTCGTCCCTACTTCTCCAGCATGTCTGGTTCATGATGGGTGGTTGGTGGCTGTATAGCTGCTGCTTTGCCGGGTGTTGCTTCCAGGACTTGTTGCTGTCAAGCTTTTTCTCAATACACAAGATAAAACCTGCTCGTGGATATGAGGATACCTCAAAAGTGAAACTGGATCTCTTTTAATAGTAGCACAATAAAAAAAAAACATAAGGGAAAATATTAAAGTGAAAACCAAAAATACATGAGTGAATAGCAAGTGTAGATAATTTGGGGAAAAAGATGAAATAAGCGAATGCACTAAACCTGTACAAAACAAGTACAAAACCCAGCATGACTCTTTTGGTGGGAAGGTGATCCACTTGGAAGAGAACAAGTGATTGATTTCTGATCATGCTAACAAATTGAATACGCATAAACTAAAATTCTTCTTAGAGAATGAGACGCATAAAATTCTCTGGGGTTTTCAGGTACAAAGGGATCGCCTAATCGCAGACCTTTTCAGAGAACTAAAAAATGCGAAACATAATGATGATATTACTATAGATTCGTTTTTGGCGTTTAGAACGGGTCCGGTGAAGGGACTGGATGAATTGAAAATCAGCGATACTCGAGATCATCCAAACTGGGATTAGATCAGCTGGAACACAAAAAGTGTATGAGGACACTTGTTGTCACTTAGTCTCCAGTGAAAAACCACTTGCTAACACTGGTGGGGATAAAGCAGTTAAGAGTACAATAATAATGATAATAAAGATAATAATAATATTAGTACTATGGTGACAGAGAAGAAACCATCAATCACATAATAAGCAAATGCAGCAAACTGGCACAGAAGGAGTACAAGGCTAGACACGACTGGGTGGGTAAGGTTATCCACTGGGAAATGAGCAAGAAATTTAAATTTGAACGTGCCAACAAATGGTATAAGCACAATCCACACATGTCCTAGAAAATGACACACTCAAACTCATATGGGACTTTAATAGACAAACGGATCACCTAATCTCGGCCAGAAGACCAAACCTTATAATAATCAACAAAAAAAAAAAAAACAAAGAAAATCTGCAAAATATTCGACTTTGCTGTCACGGCTGACCACAGAATAAAACTGAAAGAATGTGAAAAGAGAGATAAATACCTCGACCTTGCTAGAGAATTGAAAAAACTGTCGAACATGAAGGTGACAATAATACCAATTGTGATTGGTGCTTTTGGCACGGTAACTAAAGGATTATTAAAGGGCCTGGAGGATTTGGAAGTTGGCGGCCGAGTGGAGACCATCCAAACAACAGCATTATTGAAAACGGCCAGAATACTGAGAAGAGTCCTGGAGACTTGAGGAGACTTGCTGTCACTCAGTCTCCAGTGAAAGACCATCAGATGTCGCTGATGTGAAAAGGTCTAATGAATGAATGACTGAATAATTATAATAGCTCAAGTGAAAAACCATCACCTAACACACTGATGTGAAAAACTCTAAAGGAGTTAATGATAATAATAAACTGATCGCCAAATCCAAGCCAGAAGAACAGACTTACACATGATTTACAACAAAAAAAAAAGAAAAAATAAGACAATCTGTTGAATAATGGACTTTGCCATCTCAACGGACCACAAAGGAAAGGAAAGGAAAAGCCAGTACTTGAACCTTGCTAGAGAACTAAAATAGCTATAGAAGTGACGGTGATACTCATTGTAATCGGTGCCCAAACGAGTGTAAAGAGGATTGGAAATTGGAGGACGAATCAGGACCATCCAAACTACTGCATTATTAACATCGACCAGAATATTGGGGAGAGTCCTGGAAACCTAAGGAAACTTGCTGTCATTCAGACTTCAGTGAAAGATCATCAGCCAACACTGATGTGAAAAAATTGCTTCTTCAAATCTGCGCCACATTCCCGTACAATTCCCATATATTCCAACTGTATTAAGTTTGGAATAGTCGTTATTGCCTTCTAGATTCTAAAATATTGTAATCTTTTAGGAACACAATTTGGGTCGATTGATTGCTTTTTTAGCATTTCGATTTTATTACGTTATTCGATACTGAGGCTAGTTTAACAATTATAGTCTCAAATTATATGAGGTGAAAAAATGTAAATCCACAATCTAATACAAATATTTTTCTAACATTTTTTTTTGCTTACAGATTCGACGCTAACAGATACTACCACTCAAGGTCGGAGTGGAATAGGAGTAACAGAGAGGAAAGGGTACACTTTACTCCACATATCTCCAGAACAGTAACCTCACTATCCAATGCCATTTAACAAGAACATATTTTTAGGTTTGTCTTATCACTCTCAAGAGTATACAGTCATCGTTTGATAAGCCCAACAGACGGATTAGAGTCAATTTGCGCTGATATGAACAGGTTGAATGATTGTACTTTACGGCAAACTTAATTTAATGCCTAACCCTGTTTATACATATATTTGTTCGATATTTTTCATTAGTAAATGAATAATTTGTGGGCAACAACTTTTAACGAGCCTAAGTTCGTTTGTTTGTCCACAATAAAATATTTTTAAGTATATCTATCGAACATTGATAGTTTCATTTGTACACAGTTAAATGTTTTCAAGAATTGCCAACACAAATATATCATCCTCATCATCATCATGTCGTGCCGCCAGCACGGATATACTTGACCCTCTCTCGCCACTTCTCCCTATCATTCATCGCTCCTGGCAGGTCTTCAGGGCTACCTCCCCTATCCTCACATAGCTGCTGTATGTATGTTCGAGCTGGTCGTCCTGCTTTTGCTGGGCCATAGGCGGGGGTGCATAGGAGTACATCCCTGATGAGTTCGTCTTTGCTTCTCCAGCAGTGTCCTGCGTGTCTGGTTCGTCTAACTTGTATAGTTTTTGCGATGGAAGGCAGGTGGTCGTATAGTTGGTGTCTTGTGGGGTGTTGCCGCCAGGACTTGTTCAATATTGCTCGCAACATTCTTGTGTAATTGCCGTCTAGCTTCTTCTTCAGTCGTTTAGTTAGCGTCCAAGTATATCAATTCAACATTATTAATTCGTTTTCACAGAGTTGAATCGTTCCACGTGATTGCTATGTAATACTAATAATTCAATTTAACAGTCATTTGTTGACACTAATTTAAATCGTTTCCAGTAAATTAAATGATTAAATACTTCTATTTAAACCATTGATGGGATATTAATTGTAACAAACCCCACTCTGGGTCAGAGTGGATTTGGCAGCAATGACAATGAAAGAGTATTCTACATTCCCTAAAGTTTCGGGACTGAAGCCTCCCCATCAGAGGTAGTTTAATATCATATCAAGGATAATCGTTAGAGGAAGTCTTCTTTCTCAGCACAGATAGAGTCTACATATTCTAAACCCCACCGATAAGTCCATTTAGACCAACATAAACAGTTTATTCTATATAGCAAAGAAGTATTCCGTGTGATTTTCTATTCGGGTTGTTGTTTTTTTTTATTCCCTCTGTTTTTCTCATTATAAAAGAAAACTCCATATACCAAGCTAAAAATTGTTTCCCATCCTATGTAGTTTGTAATTTGCATAATTTATTGTTGTTAGAAAGGAAATATCTCAATAATCAAATTAAATTGATATTTGAAAGAGATTTTATTCAAAGATAAATGAAATGAACATTGATTTTTGTCTATAACAATTTTTTTTTTTCATTTTATACAATATATTTATCTATCCTGATTTTCCATTGACAAACAACTGCTATAAGGCAGGGTCAAAATGAGAATTTAATCTCATCATGTCTTCACCGATTCCAACAAGTATTTCGGTATTTCTTTCCTAGAATCAATAATTATTATTTTTCTTTTGGGAAAGAAATGGTAAGGTAAAACTAAAGTGGGGACAGGAAGAAAAAACTGGAAGGAAATAAGATCATGAGATGGGTTTGAATAGGCGGGAAATCAAAAGTTAAACGTCGCCAGTGGGGTTCATTGAGTTTGTCTGTGGCTATGAGTTGATGTCCTATAAAAATGGCCATTTTTCTTTTTGGCGTGTGCTGTTTTTTTTTTCTCACTTTCTTTTCATTCTTCTTTGGGACATCGAGAAGCGACCATATGTTTGCACCAAATGACATGAAACCAGACAAAGAAAGTCACTTGAGAAGAAAAATTGTAAAAACTGTATAAAGAGAGAATATGAAAAATGAACGAAAAAAGAAAAAGAAATAAAAATAACAAATATCAATGGAAGTGAAAAAAAAAAAGAAAACTGCTCGACTAGAAAAATATAACGGTTAAGCAGGAAGATTGAATGATTAATTTTAGTGTCATTTCAACTCCTCTCGGGTTATTTTTTGCCTACAAGTTAGGAAATCACATTCATTATATGTTCATATTTTCATTTTTCGTGTTGTTGTTTCCTTAGACATTTTTAGTACATGGTCCTACCGATTACAATTAATTTTCAAACATCTCTTTAACCTATTGTGAAGTCTTAACGGGTACAACCACTCCTGGTCAGAGTAGACATTAGGGTAATGACGATGAAAAGGTACTATACTCATCCCAAATCTCCTGGTGCCTCAACACATGTTGTAGTTTAGTGTCATTCTAAGACCCCCTTTTTAGGGAGGGTTTTATCAATCTATAGGGTATGAAACCAGCGTATTTTAAGCTGAAGGCAAACAAAAAAAAAAGCAGAAAAGAAAGCTAGAGGGGCAGTTGAAGGAAATAAAACCTACCATATTTACCCAATCCCTCCGCTCGGGTCAAATTTTAAGCGGGGTTTAACAGGTTTGAATTCAGAGTTTTCCTTCTCCTAGACTAGTTGCCTCTCCAAGGCTGAAGAACCTAGTCTACCCTACTATTTGGATTCATACCTTTCCCAATCAGTCTTATCCAGGATTTGAACTCGTGTCACCGTGTCCATTTCCTGCGACGATAACCATTACACTACGGGCACCTCCAAACTAGAGAACAAAATAGTTGAGTCAAAAAAAAAAAAGAAAAAAAGAGAAAGAATAGAGAGAAAAGAAAAAGGAGAAATAGAATAAAATAAAGAAAGAAGAAGGGAAAGAAAAGAAAAAAGAAGAGGATGTGGAAAAAAAAAAGAGAAACAAGGACGAAGATTAGACTGCGGAAGAAAAAAGGTTTGATTTCTTTTTTTAATGGCATATCAAACTTCATGGTTTATTCTATGCCAAAGTTCTCGTTTCAGAACGACATAAGCAGTAATATCTAACGAATAGCTGAGAAATAGGGGGTTTATACGTTTCCCAAAGGTATTAGTCCGATAGCGAACGTATTAGTAGAACTGGAGTTCAAATTCGCTTACTATGATTTAGTTGTAACTGACTGGTTTTTTTTTTTGCTTGGATGTTGTACAAGGCCACATGAATGGGGCACCCAATGAGAATCGAACTCACTCGTGAAGGTTTTCAAATCAAGCTTGCTAACCATTGCACAACCACTACGCAACGGGAAGTCTACTTTTGAAAAGAATGAAGAGGAGAGAAACGAAAGATGTAATTTATGAAGAAGAGAGAAAGGAGAAGGAAAGGAAGGAATATGGGAAAAAGTCAAAGAAAGAAATGAGAGAAAAAGAAAAGAAAAAAGATGAAAATAAGAATTGTGAAGTAAAAGAAAAAAAAAGAAAATGAAGTGAAAGAGAAACGAAAGATGTTGTGCATGAAGAAGGGAGAAATGAGAAGGAAATAGAAGAAAAATGGAAATATAAACAAAGAAAGTAATGAAAAAGATGAAGAGGACAAGGAAAAGATGAAGGAAAAGAAAGAAAAAAAAAGATAGTGTATGAAGAAAAAATAAAGAAAGATATGTATAAAGAGGAATAAAGTTATAAAGAATGGTTTTATGGCATATCGACCATTGTAGCTTATTTAATGCGAAATACTCTTTATACAAATATATTAAATATATATGATTCGGTTTGGTTGGGTTTTATGGCATATCAACCATTGTAGGTTATTTAATGTCAAATCATCTTTATACATATATATTAAATATATAGGATTTGGTTTGGTTGGGTTTTATGGCATATCAACCATTGTAGGTTATTTAATGTCAAATCATCTTTATACATATATATTAAATATATAGGATTTGGTTTGGTTGGGTTTTATGGCATATCAACCATTGTAGCTTATTTAATGCCAAATACCCTTTATACAAATATATTAAATATATAGGATTTGGTTTGGTTGGGTTTTATGGCATATCAACCATTGTAGCTTATTTAATGCCAAATACCCTTTATACAAATATATTAAATATATAGGATTTGGTTTGGTTGGGTTTTATGGCATATCAACCATTGTAGGTTATTTAATGTCAAATCCTCTTCATTACATCTATATTAGATATATAGGATTTGGTCTGGTTGGGTTTTATGGTATTTCAACTATTGTTGGTAATTTAATACCAAATCTTTTTATACGTATAAAATAAATATATAGGATTTGGTTTGATTGGTTTTTATGGCATATCAACCATTGTAGGTTATTTAATGCCAAATCCTGTTTATATATATATATATATATATATATAGGATTTGGCTTGTTTGGGTTTTATGGCATGTCAACCATTGCAGTTTATATAAGGCTAAATTCCTTTTATACATATATATTAAATATATAAATGTTTTGTAAACATATTTTGTAGATAACATTCTTAATCGAGTCTGGGGTCTTTTTTGTACACAGTTAAACGGTTTCAAGTATTGTTATATTAGTCACAATTTAACATCAGTCATTTTTGTACACGGTTTGTTCTATTTGACCCTTTGTTAGTACCCTATCAGTTGCTTCTACTCCGGGTCAAAGTGACCCTGGAATCAATGGCAGTGAAGAGGTACTCCACATTACCCAAATTTTCAGAGTTGGAGCTTCGCTATCAGATAGTTTAATACCATATCCAGGACACTTGTACGTTGGTGGGGTCTCACTCTTCTGTAGAGATGCAATCGGCATATTCTTCAGCCCTAGACGACTACGCTCGGTACAAACGAAGGAAAGATCGAATGAAAAAGAAAACAAGCAGGCCGGTAAAAGAAGAAAAATACGTGTATATGTAACAGAAAGGCATGGAGAAAAAAGAAAACGATTAATATTAAAAATGATCAAGAACACAAAAAAGCAGAAAAAAAGGAAAGAAAAAAGAAAAAGAAGAAAATGGAGAAAAGAAGAGAAAGTGAAATGTTTGAAATTGTGGCGAAGACCAAGGTTTCGAGAGACTGAAGGATAACAATATACAAGCTTCAATGTGTTAATTGTCGTCTAAATTACGCAATAATGAAAATAACACTGACATCCTACGTTAGCAGATATGTTTACCAACATTACAGGAAAATATCTTGAAATAATATAGATTAAATCTATTGAAAGAAATCTCCGTTGGGTTCAATCACAGCCTCCAGACACCTTCAGAATCTCCGGTAAGCATTTCCAGTAATCTCATTGTTTAGATTGTTTAATGCTGCAGTTATCCTTGCCTTTAATTCATCTTTGATACGGCATGAAGATTTCTTTTTTGATTTATTACTTAAATGCAACTTAGAGGGATTACAATCTGAGGAGATAGGCAGGTAGATGTTAGGGGGATGGGGGTCGTAGAAATTTTCTGACCATCCAGACTCGGTCCTTCTGCGTGTGGGGCATGGCGTAGAGTCCTATTCTCTGACATAGAGTCTTCCAGCTGCTACTCTCTTGATCAAAGCCGGTGACACCTCATCCACACACAATGTAGGCCTGTTTTGAGTCTGAAGCCATGTGAGAAGATGCATAACGTCACCATCATTAGTGACAAGCAAATCACAGTGATGTGGACTGGGTGTTTGGTTTTCCTGTAGCAATAGAGTAATTGTGTAAGTTCATCTGATCCTGGGAGATATGTTACACTTCTGAAAAAAAAACTATAGCATGTTCGATTGAGGGGATGCTTGGGTTTGTTGAAAAGATTTGGAGCGTGGTATTCTCTCTTTTCCTTCTTGGCCCAAAGTAAAAATTGCCCTTTCTCATTTTGCCTGATAAGAAAGTCAAACACCCATTTCCCTGACTGTGGACCTGATTGAGTTTTTTGAATCGTTGTCAGCTATATCTGGATTTCAGAAATAAATTCGTGAGTGCTGCTCTTATCAAAACGAACAGAGTGATGCTTGAAAGCTGCCGTAGTTCCCAAATTACATTTGAACTAATCCAACTCTTTTCACAATATATGCACTGTCCTCACATTTACACCGAATAACTGAAATTTTCGTATGGAAGCTTCCGATGAGAATGTAAAGATTAACAGCGTGCCGTTTCCAAATTTCTGGAAGAAGGAATTGCGTCATTGTGCTGCTTGTCTCAAAGACAGTGACTCAAGTTTTCTACAGAGTAGACAAAATATGTGACATACCAAGCAATTTAGAATAGGGACAATAAACCCGTTGCACTCTCTATATGTACGATGTGTGTCAGAAAAGTAATGCGACTGCTATTACAAGAAACGTATTTCTATTCCAAATCACAAAGTACATGATTTCTTCAAAGTTACCCAACTCAATTTTTCGATTGTTTTCTTCCACGCTCCTACCCACTGCTGAAAAGATTCTACTGGGATACTCCCTAGCTATGTCATTACTTCCATCTTGATAGCCTGTACACTTTAAATGGATCCCCTTGATAATCCCTTTGTGCTTTTCGAAAAAAAAAAAGAAGTCAGATGGAGCAAAATCAGGTGAAGAGGGAGGTTGTTCCAGTAAGCCGATGTTCTTCTTGGCCTGGAATGCTCAGCACACTCAATCCTATTACTTTTCAGATTTCAAGGATAATCTTCCGAACGCTGACCTTTTTCATTACCACAGCATCTGCCTAATCTGCATGACATTGACCTGCGTCCTGCTTATTGAAAGCAGGTGACTCCTGGATGACTCTTGGAGTTATCTTTCACCACCTGGTGATACTCTTTAAACCGCTTGTGTCTCTCAGAAGGATATATTTTATTTCTATGCACACGCGTAGGCATTTTTAATTGATTGTGACGGAGTTTTCCCCAACCAGACAAAAAGATTCAGCTTTACTTGTTACTCAAGGCTCATTGCTGTAGAACATAAAAAGAGCAGGTATTAAAAAATGTATTGATTGGGAAAAGGCGGCATAAAGCTAGGAATAATATTATGTACTTCTAAGATATCACGTTAATTGACAACAGAGTCCGCTTATCCCACTTTCGCCTGTAACTCACACAATACACACAGCCCCGTTACTTTTCATGCACACTTCGACTCTCTCTATCTCACTATATATTTATATATATATATATGTGTGTGTGTGTGTATGTGTGTGGTCACAAATTGTAATGACCCTGGCACGAACTTGAACAACATCTATGATGTAAAGAGTTGATGCTTTGATATGACCGAATGTGCCTAAATCTGTGCGTAGACCCATGATCTCTGGTTACTAATGGATTCCCTGGATTCCACCCGCAGTCATACTGGAATCATAATTGAGATTGTCTCTTTGACTTTTGCGTCGTGGAATGTTCTTGTTGATTTTGTGGTTCTAATTCTGCTGATGAAGATTCCTGTACGTGGTTCTTGAGACATTGGATAATTGAGTCATTTACTTGGGCAACGTAGATAATTGGTCACGTTTCAATTCAATTTTTCAATGGGGGTGGGGACATACAAATGGCGTCGACGAATTAAAGATAATGAAATTCCTTTCATTTTCATTTATTTGCCGGGGGTTCTATGACTTATGGGGAATTTTCACAGGTTTCACTCCGAATGCAGAAATCTAAAACTGATATTCTTACTGAAATAGAACATCTTATGATTGCCTTGTCGCATAGTTCAAGACACACTTCCACTTTAGCCAGTGAACTTCAAGAAAATATCCTCTCACTTAAGATCAGTGCTAAGCAAATTAATTTAGCGAACGAAAGCAAGATATAATTTTCGTAGCTTCTAATGATGAAATTGTATGCGAGCTAATCAAGCAGGCTATTTATAATGAGTTCGGATTTCTCTGGGTGCTCCATATTCTTTTACTTTTCATGTGTAGTGTAACGGTTATTGCCGTAAGAAAATGGAGTCGATGACCCGAGTTCAAATTCAGGACAAAGAAGTTTGCGTTTCACTTCGTGCTAGAACCCCTAAGAAAGGCATGAATTAATCTATTCTCTTTCCTGTGATGAGTAAATTGTAGGGTAGTATTGGTTCTACGGCCTTGGTTAGATAACCAATCTAGAAGAAGAAAAACTGATCTTGTGTCATATCCTGCGCTTAGGGAAGCGTTTAGGTAATTGAATCTACTCTCATCAGAGTGGAAGTTACTGTCTAAGGAACATAGAAATAAAGACACAAACAAGAAAATTCCCAATATTTATCGGAGAGATACTAGTGTACTTCTTGATGTTTTTTAAGGAATTAAATACTTATAAATTGATACATTTGTCTAAGATCAGATTGGTATGGAATTGGTGATATTAGTTCAAATCCAGGACGAAAAGGTTCGGTTTTCACTTGGGAAAGATATGAATACATCAATTCTTCCTACTCCTACGAGGCTCCTTTCAAAAAGTTCTAAGCCTCACGAAGATTTTAGATTTGTCGCACACCACTCACTTTTATATGGTCCGCGCTAGCACAGAAATTAAATGGAAATCTGAATAAATCTTTCTAGTTTCATAAGAAGGGGTAATGTGTTGCCACAGTAACAATTTTCAGCCATGGCTCCTCTTTCTAATTGATGCTTAAAACGTTTTGAACGACGCTTATATGAGTAAATAGTAGGTCAGACTGGATTCTTTAGTTTTAGTGTAGGGGACCAGGTGAGTAGAAAGGAAAGACTCCGCTTAAAATTGACCTTATGTCACATCCTACTTGTGGCGAAGGAGGTGCATAAATATATACGCTTAGACAAAGACAAACAGCATCGTCTATAAATAAGTACACCCTGACATTCTTAATAAAAAAAAGTTTTCTTCTGAACTCATCATCATGCCGCAAGCACGAATATCCCTGACGCTCTCTCGCCACTTCTCCCTATCGTTCATCGCCTCTGGTTAGTCTTTAGGGATACATTCCGAATCCTCACATAGCTGCTGTATGTATGTTCGAGCTGGTCGTCCTGCTTTTGCTCGGCCATATGTGGGGGTCCATAGGAATACATCACTTCTGAACTAAAAACACCATAATTTTATCATTTCCGAAATCTGCAGCAAAAATATATGCAGAAATCCAGAAATTACATCTGTTAAATATAAGGTACCTGTTCCAGCTGCAGGAAATGGAATCGGTCACTTGAATCTAAATCCTTAACAAAACTCTTTTTGTTACGTAATAGATTGGTGCGATCTATTATTGACGGGTTGTTCAGCATTTACATAAAGTCCTAAACCGTTAAACTCGTGGAAAAACACAAGTTAATCAGTATGATTGATTGCTATTCGACTCCAGGTCAATCTGAGATCACTACTTCCGTTAAATGGTTTCAATCAGTTACCCAAAACGATTCTAGAATTAGAAAAAAGTCACTTTTACACAGACGGAATTGGAAATAATCTATTAGAAATAGAAGTAATATGTGCACGTAGAAATATGGTCACGTTGTTATTGATCATCCCAGCAGAGAGGAACGCAAAACAACGGGACTTGACCACAGGATTCAACGAAACAAAAGAAGAAAGATGGCAACACCAGTGCGACACAGTTGCAATGTATAGAGATGGGTACTCACTGATCGTCGAAACAAGGGCTATAGAACAATAACTATCAAAATCCCATAGCAACCGGTGGCAGCAACCAAATTTAAGTCACCTTATGACAGCACCCAAGACAACAGAGCCTCCAAAGCAACTTAGCACATAGCAGTAACCAAGGTAACAGAACTTACAAAGCAGCTCCTCGAATGAAAGCACCCGAAACAATAAACTACCGAAGGTAAACTGTCGTGTTAAACTACACAAAGCACTCAACTAGGCAACCAAAACAACCAACAAAGTGAACAAGGTAAAAATCAATGAAAGAAAGCAATCATAAAAAAAAAGAATGAAGGCAACTAGCACCCAATGCAACAAAACAACGAAAACTCACCATATGAAAACCTCCCAAGGTAACTTACGCGATTATAGTACCCTCAACAACTCGAACACAAGGCAGTTAGTTATAGAAGCACTCATGTTAAATCGCCCTATGATAACAGCCAAAGCAACTCATACGCAAGGCAATTCACCAGGCGAAAGAAACCAAGACACAGGTCATATTAAACGCACCCATGGCAACTTAAAGAAACTCAAAATATGAAAAGCATCTTGGTCAACCCTCTTAAGCAACATCCACGTCAATTTTCCATTAGAAAATACAGTAGGCCCAGGAGAGTTGTAATTTACGAAGCTCTTTGCTTCGATGTAGCACAAGGCCAAATGAATGGGGTACCCAATGAGACTCGAACTCACTCGTGTAGTTTTGCTTGTCTAGCTTGTTAGCCATTACATCACCAGAGGCCAAGGTGAATACCTAAGGTACCCGAATCTACACGCACACAAGGTAACCCACCCACCATATTATACACATATAAAGTAAATTGCATCAAAGGCAACTCAATATATAAAAATCAGCCAAAGAAACCTATCATTTGATAGAAATAAAACGAGTTAGGCAAATAGCGCTGAATTTAACTCGCACTCATTGTAAACTTCCCATATTAAAATAACCCAACGCTTCTGACACAAAATGCAGCTGAAATCTAACTCAACTCACCACATTAAAATCACAAAAGACAACTTGCACTCAAAGCAACTCACACGTCAACTCGCCTAATGGCAATAACAATAGCCCCCAAGCTTACTCGAACCCAAAATGCGCAAAATCGAAAACACTAAACTCACCGTATATCAGCTTCTGATGAACCAAAGGAAAATCACCATATGAAACGATCCAAGTTAACTTGCTCTATGTCAACAACTACATCAACAAAGGAAACACGCAACAATTAAAATCGCCATATGAAAAATACAGAACACGCGCCATATAAAAATGACCCAAGGGAATTTGCCCAATGGTAACAGCTAAAATATCCCAAACTACTCGTTCCCATGGCAACGCGTACAAAATAAAAAAGCACAATCAGCTACACGAGTACGTACAGCAACTAGCTAGTTGAAAAGTACACAAGGCAATTCAAATTCAAGGCAACGCGCCATATGAAAAAGCATCCAGAGCAACTCACACTAAATTCGCAAATAGATTGGTGTCAAGAAACTTTCTAGTCCCTTGAACCTGTACTATACGTCGACGGCATCTCTGCAGAGAGTTAAAACCGCCAAATCAGTGTCCTTGGTATGACACTAAACTGGATTTGATGGCGTGGTATAACTTTTCATTGTTATTATTCCCAGGTCCACTCTGGACGACAGGATTTGTAATAGTTGTTAGGATCTCGTCTTTGAGCCAAATAGATCTGATCAATAATCATCTACTAAGGAATATCATTAAATATTTGGAACTATATATCAATGAACAAATTATTTATTGTACATAGGAATACTTGATGAATAGAATCATTACTGTTAGATAGCAATACTTGAAATCATTTAACTGTGTGCAAACAAATAATCTTTAACCACTCGTTTAAAAATAAAGTTACGATAAAACATTCCATCACAAATCATATATATATATATATATATATATATATATATATATATACGTAAGAAAAAGATTTCGTATTAAATAACTCACAAGGATTGATATGCCATAAAACACCACCAAACCAAATATATGTGAAGAGACTACGAATTTAATGATCCAGTTTCATTTACATAATTATTCTTTTATAAAGTTTGGTAACAAATAATACCTAAAGATATCCCTTGTGCCTGCATAATGTTCAACGAAAAGTTTCAAAATACTACTGTATATATGTTGTATATTGACCTTCGACACGGCCAAACATGCCATTCCAAAGACTGCGAAAGTGCATATTCCATTGGCGTGGGCGAGCCTAGCTGACAAAATGGGACTAGTTAAAATCCCATGGTACACTCATAGACTGATGCACCGGAAGAGAGTGACCTCTGAACTGCATGACAGTTATTTCCGCTGATGACGATCAAACATGCCATTCCAAAGACTGAGTGGGCGATTGAACTATTATATAACTTGGTGAGACAGGAAGTCAGGAGTTAGAGATTAGATGAGTTAGAGACAAGATGTGGTAGAGAAAGCCACCACCCGGCAGAAAGGGCCTTGCGACTCCCCCCAGTGAGTTTGGAGACCCGTTGGTGACAAGATGCGGTAGAGAAAGCCCGCAACCACCGGAGTGAGCCCCCGGGCCTCCGGTTGAGCATCAGGAGAACGAGAAAGACACAACGCTGATGGCCATAAGAGTGGGGATCAACATATTGCAGTTCTGTTCAGTCTCTAACTCCCTCTCACACGCAAACCTTACAATAAAGTGAGAGGTATATTTTTTTAAGAAGTCTTCGCTCGTCCTTATTGGGTCTTCATTGTGTCGTTATGATTTCGCATGCATATTATGTATATATGTATATGTAGATGTATATGCATGTGAGTATACAATATATATATATATATATATATATATATATATATATATATATTAGTACATATATATATATGTATATATATATATAGAGAGAGAAATTTCGTAATCTTATTACTCGACTAATTTTTATTCAAATAATCTCTAAATTTAACAGCAAGTTAAGAAACAACTCAAAATTCCATATGTATTTTTTCTAGTCTAGACTGATGTTCATAGTAAAAGAAAAAAAGCCTTAAAAGATTAAACGATCGAATTTTGAGTAGTTTTAGCACATGTTGTTAAAACTTCATATCATTTAAACGAGAATTGGTCGAGAAATTAGATATAGAAATGATATTGATTTTTCTGAAAGACCCTGTACATCTCATATGATATGAATTTTTTTCAATCACCCTGTATAGATGTGTCTGTGTACGGGTGTTAACGTAGGTGTATCAATAATTACGTAGCTTAACAATTGATTGATGTGAAGAGAGTACGTATATATTGATCTTTTTATCTACCTAATTATTCGCCGACGGAAAATCGAATTTAATGCACTTCCGAAAATCTTATAATTTTTCAACATTTCTATACGTCTTCACTTTATTTAAAGTTCATTTTTTTTTAATATTTGTTGTACCTAAACGATTCCTCTGACGTACAAATTTAGTAACCGATATAGAAATCCTAATAAACAGCTGAAGAGTCTATCAATAATCGAAATTTATCTTATTTACAAAATCATCAAATAGGATATTCCGATTATATGTAAATCAATGAAAAAAAAATTGGAAATATGTGGTTGTTTTACTTGAATGAATCAAAAGTTTTGCAATATCTTGGTACATGCCGGTCTGCGTCGCTTGTACACCAGACCCCAGGCTGTTCAAGCAGTGACAGGTACCCGATGTAATTGTTTGAATTCTACTAAAAACAATGCGGTAGTTGGTGCGATGACACGTTGTTCATTGTTTCACGCTGTGTGATTTGAAATTCGTACAGATGAACGTAAAACATAGTCTGAATCGGGAACTTCTGATTTATGAGTTCAAACTGGGCTATAAACCCATGGAAACAAACAAAAACATTTGTTGCGCGAAAGATGAACGTGCAACATAATCTGAATCGGGAACTTCTGATTTATGAGTTCAAACTGGGCTATATCACTATGGAAACAACCAAAAACATTTGTTGCGCGAAAGATGAACGTGCAACATAATCTGAATCGGGAACTTCTGATTTATGAGTTCAAACTGGGCTATATCACTATGGAAACAACCAAAAACATTTGTTGCGCGAAAGATGAACGTGCAACATAATCTGAATCGGGAACTTCTGATTTATGAGTTCAAACTGGGCTATATCACTATGGAAACAACCAAAAACATTTGTTGCGCGAAAGATAAAGGCACAGTTGATCATCATACACAAACTAGATTACTCAAGAAATTTTACATGGGTCGCAAGAATTTCAACGATCAAGCCAGGTTTGGTAATCCAAAAATCGTGAGTTTCAAGACCGTACTTCAAGCCATAGAGACGAATTGGATGAGTATCAGTCGAGATCATCATCTCACAGTCCAATGTGGCTCATCGCCTTCACCTCCTTATTCTTGTTTCTATTTGATTGGAATACTTGAGGTTATATAGTTTTAAAAATTATTACAATTAGATTGGAATACTAGCAACAATATAATTGTGCCAATTATTATAAGATCAGAATGCTTGGCATAACTGTGCAAATTATTAATATAAGATGATAATATTTGAAACTACATAATAATGTAAGAATAATTATTAGATCTGTATAATTGAAACATTATAATTTTGCTAATTATTACGATTAGAACGGAATACTTTAAACCATATAAGCCTGTCATTCATTACCATGAGATCAAATTACTAGTGGTGATATAATTGTGCCAGTTATTACTATTAGATTCGAATACTTGAAGCGATTTAATTCTGTAAATCATTTCAGTGAGCTTGTTATATATAGGGATGAACAGACAAAGATTGTATGAATGTATATAAATATAATCTACTCCTTTTCTTTTTCTTTTATTAAGCAATGTACAAAACAGCGGAGAGAAGGAGAGAATCGAAGACGGCTAAGATCATCTAATACGACCAAAAACAAATCTTCAGCGAACCGCTTCTTCAATCTACTTTCGCCAGACGAGCACAGGGCTAACTCAGAATGCTTAATCGATTTCGTTTCTACTTGTTTCTCGACTTTTGGACCTTCTCAAGATACCCTTCTTCTTTCTTCTGGGATCCTACCCACTTTTGATTTCAGCAAGTTTGTTTCTTCACGCTTCTCATTTTCGCGTACAACACCATATCAAGACCAAATCACTTTCAGTTTCCTTCACTTCTTCGCTTCCGCGAGTCTGGCATTATCTCGAGGCATTTAATCTTAATTTCCAACCTCTTCTCTTCTTTCACGAACCTTGTAAAGCTCAGGCCTTTCTCTACCTCTCGACTCAGGGTAGTCTGGCGCAAGGCCAGCGCCCAGAGTGGTGTGACGTCTAGTGACTTTTCTGCCGGCTTCTTTGTTCGAAAATTTTCTGTGGTTATAAAGTTTTGTGGACACAATCGTCGGGGTCACACTTCCTTCCATTATGCCACCCACGCAATTCCTGTGGCATTTCCGCCGTGTTTTGTTTACCTTAAGACACAGGTTCACATTCTGTTATGACCTCCCCCAGTGTCGAGTTCCTCAAAATACCTGAAACAATATAAGTAGGCCAATTATTTGCATGAATTCAAACTATTTCATACAATATCATAATGTAAGTTATTACTATTTAATTGGAATACTTGAAACCAAATAATCGTTAACATTATCACTGTTAGATTTGAATATTTGTGTAAATCATTACTGTCAGATCTAAATACCGACTTTATTCATGATAATATAGGCTTAATTCTTATATAAAAACGTTTTCTTAAAAAAATGACAGTTTTCACATGACACACCGGAAAAAGGTTAAACGAACTGTGTCACGATTGGAAGCAACATAATGTACGGAACTTGTGACTGAAACAAAAATAATTGAACGAAAATTGTAACGTCAAAGGATAACCTAAAAAGTCTTGTCAGAACTGAAAGCAAATGCCTGTATCAAATCCCATGAGAAAGTGACTGTGGTTTGGATAGGTCACCATATTTTCCTTTTGCATTGAAAAGAGGAACAATGGACTTTTTTAAACTCGAAAGTCGGCAAACTTGCAAAATGAACGAATTGCAAATTAAAAAAAAATTTTTTTCACATACAACGCGTTTTCTGTTAGATAAAAAAAGAAAAAAGAAAAAGGAAAACAAAGTTTTATTGAATCACGTGACACTATTATCTGTTTGGTTAAAAATAATTTTTCAGTGCTTAACTGATAGAAATATTTCTATCGGTTAATCATGGTTTTTGATGTTGCCCAAATGATTTTTTTATTAGTTTTCTTATTTCCTAGGGACTTAAATTACTTCTATTTGATTTTATTGATTTCATAAAACAAATAACATATACGATTAACATGATTCTTTGTTCATGTATATATATATTTATATGCATCAAGTTGGATTTGGTCGAGAACTTTTCAGATGATTACAATACACGTGGAACCACGATTCCCGTTTGATTACATAAGAAACGGTTACTCTAAACCCGTAATAACGTGATCGGCCGAAAGTAAACGCATTTTTTTAAAATCACAAACTACCCACAAAAATAAAGATTAACGTCCAATGTAGTCTCTGCTCTTAATTGATCTAGCATATATATATATATATATATATATATATATATATATATATCATCATGATGTCGTGCCGCCAGCACGGATATCCCTGACCCTCTCTCTCCATCGTTCATCGCCTCCGGCAGGTCTTCAGGGCTACATCCCGTATCCTCACATAGCTGCTGTATGCATGTTCGAGCTGGTCGTCCTGCTTTTGCTCGGCCATATGTAGGGGTCCATAGGAGAACATCATTTATGAGCTCGTCCCTGCTTCTCCAGCAGTGTCCTGCATGTCTGGTTTGTATAACATGAATAGTTTTCGTGATAGGAGGCAGGTGGCTGTATAGTTGGTGCCTTGTTGGGTGTTGCCGCCAGGACTTGTTCAATATTGCTCGTAACATTCTTGTGTAATTACCGTCTAGCTTCTTCTCCAGCCGTTTAGTTAGCGTCTTAGTAGTGCATCCATACAGCAGTATTGATACGACCGCTGCCTACCCTGTCCGGTGACAAAAGCTGCATGGTAGCGCCAGGTGTGGCAGTACCGCCTTGAGCTACCGAAACAGTGTTATCACCCCTGGTTCGTGGCTGATGAGGGCAGGGTATCGAACGGGCTTTCACACGTTGTATGTTTTGTTAAAAAATACTGAAGACTACTTTTTATGATCTTATATTTTTTCTTTTGTTTTCTGGCTAGTTCCTTTGAATAAGGATCAATTTGATAGAGAATTTTCCCAAAGTTTTGCTCTAAAGCTCTTTCGATCAAATCGATTGAGCCTCTTCAAAGATTTATTTGTGGTAATAATTTCTTTTATTGTTTGTGTGCGAGGTATTTTATTGGAAGGATTTCTTATTGCGGACAGTGTTTTTGTTTGTATGCTAGTTGTTGAAGATGTTTAGTTTATTAATAACAGTGCTTAATACTCGTTTATTTGGGGAGTATAATATAATTATTTATTGATGATGACTTCCAGGATTTGTTATCGTTTTTAATAATTCCGGTTCTCATCAGATGATAATTAAGAATTAACGGTAAATCTCTAAAAATACTTTATTGAAACGTGATTTTTTTAAAAAACATAATTTTTTTTGGATTAAAAGAATGACTTTCTATATATATATTACGTTAGGTAAAGTAAATCGATTCCTATTAAATCGCCATATAACTGTTTAGGAACCAGTGGAGTTGGGAATCATTTTAAATATTATCACTTTGACTCATCGATGGAACTCAAATAGGTACGAAAACAAATGCCTATACAGTCTAATGTATGGGTGGTGTCACTTCCTACTTATAGTTGAGTGGTTTGGTGAATACACATTCTGTTACGATATTTTGAAACGTTAAAACATTTGGAAACTGCACTGAAATCATTCTGCTATTTAATAATCAGAAAATTAATTTTTCTTAGGGCAATGGTACCTTCAAAATATTCCTCTTGAAAACAAACACACACACACACATACACACACACACTCATCATTTCAAGGGGTCTTTATCAGTTGCCCAATCGGAATATTTTTTTCAATTACCGTTTTAGCATTTGGAAAAGGCAGAACTCGGGATAATGGAAATTAGGATTCAGGTGAGTGCGGTTAACAAACATGTTCATCAATAGCATTTCGATTACTGCTATCTCCGGAGGGGATGTTGGGTAGTCATAGCAGCTAATCAATTTATGTTGCGTTGTTACCAGAGTGGAATCGTTTTGCGTGGTCAGCAGTGAACTGGTATCTCCGTGAGGATAATTTGTTTAGTAAAAAGCAACAACAACAAAACAAAAACAAAAAAAATCGGCTTCTAGTGTTGTATAGTACACTGTGTCGTTATTAAAAACGAAGAACTCGTATGTATATAAAAATATAAAATTATAATTTTATACTTGGCGATGATACTTGTGTGGAACAGAAAAGCAATCGCAGAGAGTTCGTGCACACGAAGGAATTATCGGGAGACGGAAGAACCAGTGAGCAACTGACTTTAGCCGAAATTCGGGTAGCGCCCTCCCCTACACCTTGGTGTAGTAAGCTATCGAAAAGGCAGCCTTCGGGTCACCCTCGACTATGGTCGCCAACTTTACTTACATAGTCTACAACTCTCGCGTGACCTGCAGCAATTCCTCTTTTTCGTTAACTATGGTTACGTCAACGTTTCACTTCTTTGCTTTCCATTGGTTATGTTGTCAGCTTCCCATTGGCTACTTGCCCAAGCCCGGTTCTGTGGGCGTACGAATCTGCCACCGTCACCAAATTCAACCACGTCCACAGGTCAAGGTGATATTCTGATATCTTTGACCGGATGCACCTGTTTCAACATCCGCCGTATTCACACCCACAGGTCACGGTAATATATTACACTAGTATTAGGTTTATTTGTTTGGTTTATTTTTTCGACTGCATATCAACTCCTTATTGGTTATTTAATGCCAGAATTTGATTTATCTGAACATCTTTCATTATAACATATAATCATTTATATGTTAAACATTCCAATATTATAATCTTTTGCACTTTAGTTGAATAGCATCAAGTATTTGTGTCTAATATGAGCGATTTTTTAAAGAGATCTATTTGGTCACTTCTTTCTCACTTTTGTTATATGGTATAAAATATTCATATCTAATACGAGTGATTTTTAAAGAAATCTATTTGACCTATTGATGGGCACCTAACAAGGGTTATCACTCCGGTTTCCAGTGATGGGACCTTACATTGTTTATTCTTTCTTCCTTTGGTCTCTAAGGCTGTAGAAAGAGGAATAAGTGGACACTGGACGACACAGAGTAGCTTCATAATTTGCAAGACCCGCACGCTTTCTAAACTAGTCTAAACGAACAAAAGAAATTGTGTCAACAAGGGATATAATATTAATTGGGTATAAAAATGTAACACTTTGGAAATTAACGAAAAGCGGGAAGAATTAGATAGAGAGATAAAATCAATAATAAAAATTATTCCTGAAGTTATTATAAAATTCTCTAAATATAAAAATCTTTTATAAAAATAACATTTGGACCTTAATCGGCAATCTCGTAAACGAAAAGAAAAAGATAAGAGCTTGGAAAGAATTTAAAAATATACAAAGTTTGGTAAACTATCAAAATGCCCCCAGTAAGAAAAACGAATAAGAAAAAGTGGAAATAAATGAAAATTTGAAGCATAGAAATTAAATGGTTAAAAATATTTAATAAATGTAAAACGTACCTTACATCACTGAGTGTTAAGCAAGGAGGTACCAAGTATCATTTTTAATGTCTTTGGCATGTAACACAAAAAAATAAAACTCACACCAGCGTTAATGCAGTAAATTTGGTAAAACAGATGAATTAACGAAAACATTTGTTGAAACAGTAAGTTTACAAAAAAGATTGGGGCTGGCGATAATGATGATAGCCGAGAATCATAGCAGAGAATCATATTTTGTCTACTTTATCGAGGGCAAATGGAATATACGGATAGATAATTGAAACTTTATTTCAGTAGAGGCAAAAGTTTAAAAAAATACATAAAACCCTCATAAGACCTCATATCGAACTTTTTACTCAGGCCCGGGCATCTGTGTCCAGACATGGAGATTACATTGAATCATCGAGACTTAAGTACGTATATGACACTTTCATTTAAGTGTCAAGGAGTTAGTTCAGGAATTCGCCGTTTAAAGAACCAAATCCGTTGCCATTGCATTCGCCATTTTGACGCTGCCTAATTGCACTTAAGACTCCGCCAGTTCACCCCCAGTTCGCGGTATTTCATGAAAAATTATTTAAACAACTGTGTAAATAAACGTTTGTTACTGTTTATAACAAACGCCTTTTTTTCGTTATTTTTCAAAATTTGCCTGGCAACTTTTCTTCTCTCCAACACGAATTCCAACCTTCATCGACTGGACCACATCCATCTTCTCTTTCCTCGGATCTTAAAGCAACGTGGGCGTGGAAAGAAACGGAGATAGACCAGTCGATACATGTGGTAATCACGAGACCAGCGGCCAACTAGGTGTCGTGAAGTACCACACATATGTTGTGACAAAAATAATAAAAAGAGTAAAATATTACAGTTACCGGAGGAGTGGGAAGAGTGTTCACCAATGGTCCGGGAGACCTGGGTTCAATCCCTCGACGCGCCATACAAAAGACTTTAAAAATTATCCAAATGAAAAAACATAAATAGATATTAACAGTTTAAATTGGGAAATTTAGATATTACAACCACCGTCAATCATTCAAAAATCCAACATAAAAAATCAAAATGATCTATCTTCATACAACTGGTTTTTGAAAGAACTGGGGCTAACATCTATTATAAATTGGAAAATAATTAAGAGTTTTATCGACAAACAGCTTACATGTTAAGTGTAATTTATACTTAGATGAAAAAAATTGTATATTGAAATATAAATATTATATAAATACTAGGAAAGAGTTGATATTTGAATATAAGCATAGAAATAAATTCTTAGAATATTTTAATTTCATATCTTAATTATATTAAGATTTTTACTTTACCATATAATAAAGCGATTTACAATTTAATACTAAATATGAAATATTGATGTATAATCAAAAAATTGATTACGTAATTCAAATACAACTTTTTTTCAATAAAGAATATATTGATTTTTTGAATAAGATAAAATATGAATATAACTCTTTGAAAAAAAATGGATAATAATTTTATGTAATATGTATTTAAAAAGGATTCAAACTTAATATTATTGTCCTAGGGGGACCTATTCCATATACAACACCATTTTAATATATGTAAACAAATACTTAACAACTCGATTAAATAGATTTATTTTTGAAACGGCAATTTGGTTTAGTAATGATATCAAAAGTTCATATTTTTTAGATGCATTAATCCATACGATATTAATCTATTATTTATTACGGTTGGCATAACAATGTATTAATTCTTCCTATTATAAATAACGGGGAATTTGTTCCTATATGTTTCATAAATAGACGTTTAATTTAAATAATATTATATCAAATTATATACATTTAGATTACATGGATGCTATTATTTAATCTATATATTAGACAATAACTAGAACGAAATTATGAATTAATTTTTATTTCTATTTATCATATCATATTTACCCAACCTTTCCGCTCGGGCAGGATATGACACAAGGTCAATTTTTGAGCGGAGTTTAACAGGTTTGAATTCAGAGTTTTCCTTCTCCTAGACTACTTGCCTCACCAAGGCTGAAGAACCTAGTCTGTCCTACTATCTACCCATAGATGGAGGGATAATAATTGGATTCATACCTTTCCCAAGGGTATTAGTGCAAAGTGAAATGCAATTTTTATTTATATGTTAATTAATTGAATCTCAAGTCACTATTAATATTTTCACTATCAATATTTTTATTGATATTTTTTAAAATTCAGTAGTAATTTAAATTGTTAGTTTTCTTTTAAAAAGAAGAAATGCACAAACATTATATTTGTTAATACATAATAATATTTCTACACTTACGTTTTTTTTTAAATCAGAGAATTTAAAATCTTAATTTTAAATTCTCTATCCACCAGAAGCAATGTAAACATGTCTACATTATATTCAAATACAAAACTGTATCTTATCCATCTGAAGAAGGTCATTTTATACATATGAAATAAATTCACAATGGAACTAGAAAATTGAATTTTTCTCGTTTAATTTTATAAAATATGTTTTCGCTTTTCACGCGAGTTTCGATGTATTTTTAATCTAAAATTAATTGCACATTCGAGAGCTGTTGACATTTAGCGCTGATCTGGTATTTCTATTCCCCTTGGATTATTACTTAATAGTCTAATCTTTCGACTATTTTCCTCGGAATATATATATATATATATATATATATATATATAATTTTGAAATACAGACACACAAACACGCACACATACACACACACACACATACACACACACATACACACACATACACATATATATATATATATATATAATTTTGAAATGAACACACACACGCACACACACACACACACACATATATATATATATATATATAATTTAGTTATGCACACACACACACATACAGACACACACACACACACACATATATATATATATATAATTTTGAAATGCACACACA
>OY757928.1:90693937-90733160 GCA_963585895.1 Sepioteuthis lessoniana
AGAGAAACATTGTGATCTAATTTTCCCCATCTTCAAATCGTGTATACATTTGCTTGGAGGGTAGAAGAAAAAGATTTAATGCTTACAAAAGAAAAAAAAATACTAAAAAACCTGGTGGATGGTTTAAAGTTTTTCTAAATTGCGAAGTTGATTACTGTGAGCAAATTCAATTCTCATTGGATGCTCCATACTTAAATCCTTGTGTCAAACTCCGCCAATCTCAGTAAATGACTACTCTAAATGTTTATAGTTGTATAAAAATAAGCAGAGATAGCAGTCTTTTCTGTGTGATTGAAGACTGCAAGTGCATGATGTTCCATTTTAAAGCAAATAACATCTTAACGTTGACCAGTAAAAGCTTTCAGGGTTCAAAATTCAAATAACCTGAGGTGAAAAGATTGAAAATTGTTGAGTCCCAATAGAAAAAGATGGTTCTGACACAAATCGATATATGGATGATCAATGGATCAATATGAACAGACTGAGATAATAGATAGGTAGGTTGATAGATAAATAGATATGAACCGATTTTGATTGAAGTAAACTGAAAAAGATAATAAGCAGATGGATATATACTCACTAGTTGAGAAAGATATGATCTAGCTGAAAATAAGTTGATAGACGGATAGATATGAACAGACTGAGACAGAAATGAACTGATTGAGATAATAAGTAGATAGATAGATTAAGACAGATATCTTTTCGTGTTTTTTATAGTATCATTATCTTCCAGGCAGCGGTTGTATCGATACTGCTATATGGATGCACTACATGGACGCTAACTAAACGGCTGGAGAAGCTAGACAGCAACTACACAAGAATGTTGAGAGCAATATTGAACAAGTCCTGGCGACAACACCCCACGAGACACCAACTATACGGCCACTTGCCTCCCATCACGAAAACTATACAAGTTAGACGAACCAGACACGCAGGACACTGCTGGAGAAGCAAGGACGAGCTCGTAAATGATGTACTCCTATGGACCCCCAAATATGGCCAAGCAAAAGCAGGACGACCAGCTCGAACTTACATACAGCAGCTATGTGAAGACACAGGATGTAATCCTGAAGACTTGCCGGAGGCGATAAATGATAGGGAGAAGTGGCGAGAGAGGGTCAGGGATATCCGTGCTGGCGGCACGACATGATGATGATGATGATAGGCGTAGTGCTATATGAAAACACGAAGGTTGGTCAGCTCCCCAGATGGAGACACAGACTACTTCGACATTGTAGCTAGTATGCTGCAAAGAGACACATTAGTCCTATACTTGTTTATCATCTTCCTAGAGTCCGTGCTTAGAACGTTTATTGATATAATGAAAGATAACAGTTTCAAGCTGGCAAAATAAAGAAGATACTCCGCACAAACAATTACGGACAAGGACTACACTGAAGACAGCGTTTCTAGCAAATACCCACACCCAAGCCTGCTACATAGTCTAGAACGAGCAGCTGCTGACATAGGCCTCCATGTGAACGCAGATAAGACGGAATACATGTACTTTAATCAAACAGGCAACATCTCCACACTAAATAGTAGTTCTCTGAAACTAATGGACAAGTTCAACTACCAAGAAAGCAGTGTCTCATCAACAGAGAAAGACATCAGCTTGCGACCAGCAAAAGCATGGACAGCTAGCGATAGACTATCGGTCATATGGAAGTCAGACCTGATCGATAAAACAAAACACATTTTTTTCCAAGCAGCGGTTGTCGATATGGATGCACTACATGGACAGTAACTAAACGTATGAAGGAAAAGCTTGACGACAATTACACAAGAATGCTGTGAGCAATATTGAACAAGTCCTGGAGGCAACACCCCACAAAACAGCATCTATATGGGAACTTACCATCCATCGTGAAAACAATCCAAGTTAGACGAACCAGACATACTGGAGAAATAAGGACGAACGCATAAGTGACATACTCCCGTGGATCCCTTCACATGGACAAACAAAGGTAGGATGATCAGCTAGAAGCTATATACAACTGTTCTGTGGCGATACATGATATAGCCTGGAAGATGTCCCAAGAGCAATGGACAATAGAGACAAGTGATGAGAGAAGGTCTAGGAGATCCGTGCTGGCAGCGCGACATGATGATGTTGATGATGATGAGACAGATATGAACCAATTGAGATCGATATGAAATGAATGTGATTAGTGATAGTTATTTGTCGCTGCCTCCCACCAGACAGGACTTCACACAAGGTCAAAAGCCCGAAGGCCGATTAAAGTGGGGATAAAGGGGAGGGGAAGGTCGGGAATGAGCCGAGACTCGAACCCTGCTAGTCATTGACCAGCTAAGTGCAATGTGGATCTAATAAGTCAAGCCGTATCACGGACCTAAATCTAGGTCCGGGCACGTATGCCAGAATATAGCTTAAACTAGACCGTGAGGTCTAGTGCTATACAAGGCGTGCATACGGATCTGAAAAGCAGCTCGCCCACCCGAAGGTTGCCCAGCCGAAACTGGGGGCCTATTCGGCCCCGAGTCTGCTCTTGGTTTCGATCACCCATCCGGCACGAATGCCAGACGGCCCAGCCAAAAGGCCGGGGAGCGATGTGATTAGTGATAGATAGAAAGATAGATATGAACAGGGTCGCTTATTCCATTTCCAATGACGATAAACGTTGTGCTATACGAACTTACAACAATTCTTAATACAAATAATTTTCTGTTTATTTGGTTTTGTTAGGTTTCTTTGTTTAATGGCATATTAACATTTTTGAGTTATTTAATGTCAAAGCAATCTTTGTAGAAAAACGTTGGTGATACTATTTAACCCATAACTAGAGGAATAGGGCACCTTGGGTGGTGTAATGGTTAGCAAGGTAGACTAGCAAACCTACACGAGTGAGTTCGATTCTCATTAGGTGCCCAATTCGTGCGGCCTTGTGCTACATCTAAGCAAAAAGCTTATTAAATTACCATAACTAGAGGAATAGAGCTTCCGTGACTTTCTCTATGATATTGGTCCAAAAGTGGACGTAATAGCGGGACTGGAATTTGAACATGCTTACTTCGAGACTTTCGGCATAATACCACCAAGACCCGCCCTTGATCCGTATATAGGAGTGTAACAGGTAATAACACAGCGAGTCAAAGTAGACCTGGGAGTAATTGCAACAAAGTAGTTATTACATAAATCCTAGAGTTTCTGAACTGGAACCTCATCACTAGACGCACTTTAGCGTCATAACAAGAACTCTCTAAAATATTGCTGTACGGCATGTTAGCCATAAGTTACCCTGGTAATGTTGCACAAGTCGTCTGAACAAATCTTCAATAAAAATAATCTCGTAACCTTTCAATCAGCTTCATTTTGTTTCTTTTCCTTTGTGGACCCAATTTGTAGCCTTTGCAATTCTTACTTATATCAGCGCCCATCTTAAAAAAACAAACCTATACAACGTGGTGATAAGTTAGCCGACGAGTCTGGTCACGACTACCATAAAGTGAAGACTAGGTTTAAAGAAATAGGTGTTGTTGGTCACCTTCAAACAACCATAAGATGACCGTCGAATAGTCACTAATGACTTCCATTTGCATGATTTTATTCATTCATCAAGATTTTATTCATTCATCAAGAAAAAATATGACTTTAAAAAATATTAATCCTAGCCAATATTTTTTGGCTGATTTATGCCTCAAACGTAAGAATCCTGCTTGTTTTTTTTTTCATTTTGTTGTGTTTATTTTTATTGTGGTCAAAAGTCGTTAGTATGATCAGTTAACTAACAAGGAAGCGTTCTTTGTGTAACAGTTATCGTTGTAGGAAATGGTATCAGAATCCGACTTCAAATACTGGACGAGTTTGTTTGAGTTTCGCTTTGTGCTAATGCCCTTGAGGAGGGCACAAATCTATATATTCAACATATTAGTAAATAGTTCTACAATCTGGGCTAGTTAGAATTGGCACAGGAACCGGACTAAGAGAAGCAAAATTCTGAATTCAAACTAGCTTTTCAAATTGCCCTTGTTTAAATGTAAACCCTGACCGAATAAGAATAAACTCCTCAAGGGATTCACATGTTTGCCGGGAACTGAAATGATACACAACTATCAATATCAAAAAAAGAAAATAAGAGATAATTTACAGTCAATTCATTCTCTGATAAAAAAAAATCAAGTTCCCCAAACCTCCAGTGAGGTGTGAAATTTTTATTTTCATTTGAAATCTCACAAGAAATCAGTTCGTAGGTTTGTTAATAGTAGCAGAGTGGGAATAACTATAGTAGGTTTAGAAAGTAAACAAAGTATTACAGATAATTGATGATGTTCGTCTCTGTATATGGGCACAAAATTGGAATTAGTTGAATGTAAGTATAGATATTTGTGCTGTTACACATTTTGACAAATGAATTGGATAGTAAATAGCAGAAAAGGGAGCAATGACTGAATAAAGATATCGACAAAACATAACGACTTCAAATTTTTATTTCTAACATTCCGAGGTTTGAGTAAGAGAGAAAAAAAGAAAGGAAAAAGAAATTAAAGAAAGAAAAAAGGATAAAGACGAAAAGAAAAAGAACAATTAAAAAGAACTCCAGGCGACGAAGACGTAAACACCGGTTAAGTTATTTGATAGAATGGCATATCAGCAATTGATTATTTAATACCAAATCCTATTCCAACATAAATGACTTTTAAGAGAATAACACTGGTTTACAAAGAAATTGAGGCAAGCACAAAAATACCCGTTTTTACTTAATTTGAGGGTGCTGAATTAAAATTTGAAATCCGTTTTTACTCATCACCTCTAGTTTTTTGGATATGCATCGTGTGCATTTTGTGCATATACGGTACATAAAGGCGTATATGAATTCAGGGTTAATTTTAATATTGTGAGACTTATGGCTTATTTTTTAGTTATTATGCACTAAATATAAGTGATAGCATTACATTATATATATATATATATATATATATATATATATATATATATATATATATATATATAGTTATATATCAAGGCGGATTCGGACAGTTAAGGCAGCAGGTCTCAATCCACACTCTGGCAGTCATTGGAAGAGGTTGTCTCGCAGGCGGCGCAGGAGGTTGGTGTCCCTCAACTATCGTGTTACACATCTTTTGGGTTACTAAATATTAGTATTACATTTTCAAATGTACATTTGGTTTTACTTTCTTATATTTTCAGATTACCCAATGGCTTCAAGCACGTCAAAATGTCGAGGATGCCTCAACAAGGCCAATTCTTTCTGCTACGTGTGTGGGGACTTCACAACAGTTGCACAGCGTCGAACCATCCCTTCCCTCCTCTGAACCACCTACTTTCACTATAAAATTGGTGATCAGGACAAGTCTTGGGCTCCACACATCTGTTGTAAACCCTGCTACCATGGACTAACTGCATGGTTTAATGGCAAGAATGCGGCTTTCAACTTTGCAGTCTCGATGGTTTGGCGAGAGCCGCGAAACCACGCAGATGATTGTAATGTTTGTTTAACTAATATAACTGGTTTCAATGCATCTCCTTGGAAAAAGATCAAATATCCCAACCTTCGATCTGCTATGAGACCCGTTCCCCATTCAGATGATCTTCCTGTACCCACACCTCCAGTAAATAAGGATCTTCTTTCCTCATCAGATGAAGAAATGCCTTCAAGGTAAGATTTTGCCGAGTCAATATCTTTTGAAGATATTGAGTCTACATATTCAGGAACAAGTGGCAATGAGCCACACTGGATAACGCAAGAAGACCTGAATGATCTTGCTCGTGATTTGTATCTGTCAAAACAGCAGTCAGAGCTCTTGGCTTTTCGGCTTAAACAGTGGAACCTAGTCCAGGAAGATGTAAGGATCACCAGTTTCAGGAATCGGAACAAATAAGGTCATTGGTATTCTTATGGGTATGCAAGCGGGTTTCACAAAGTACTGTTGTTTTCTCTGTCTCTGGGATAGTTGAGCTGTATCCCAGCATTTCAAGCAGAAAGACTGGGGGTCTAGGAGCTCTTTTGTTCCTGGCGAACACAGCCTCAAGGAGAATCTTCTGGTGGACATGAATAAGGTGCTTCTTTCTCCTCTTCACATCAAGCTTGGTTTGATGAAGAATTTCGTGAAGGCGTTGCACAAAAATGGTGCTGCCTTCCAACACTTGTCTACTGTGTTCCCAGGTCTTAGTGCTGCTAAGCTCAAAGAGGGCATCTTTGTCGGACCTCAGATCCGAGAAGTGCTGAAGGATATTGATTTTGAGGAGCTTCTTAACTAAAAGGAACTGAGAACATGGGAAGCATTCAAGTCAGTCTGTAGTGGCTTCCTTGGTAACACACGCGTACCAGATTACCAAGCCTGTATTGAGAAGTTGCTCTTGCGTGACATCCCGGAGGCGAAATACACCAGATCTAAGAAAACACACTTTTGACTGTCTGTGGTACTATGAATTGTGTAATTGTGTCATCCAAGTATATTGATTCAATCAGTGTTCTTTATCTATCCTGTTTTATCTGTTATAAGCTGCTGCAACTCTTGAAATATGCACACATATTCTCTGTTTATACTAAAATGAGACTATTTAAAAGCCAAAAAACTAGAGGTGACAGAGCAAAACTATTTATAAATTTGAATTCAGCACATCAAAATTAACCAAAAAACACCTATCCCCATTCTTGCCTCAGACCAAAAATTAATTTTTGTAAACCAGTGTAATTTGTTTGTAACATTATTTTTTAAAACGAGTCAGAGGTCATGTCTTTACACACTATTAGATATATACCTGTATTGCTATTTATTTATTGAACACAATCAAATGGTTTCAGGAATGGATTTTAATTGTTTGTACACTGTTAAATGGTTTCACGTATAGTTATCTAATACAAATAGTTCCATATGCACACAGAAAACGATTTCAAGTAAATGATTAAACATTTCTATTTGGCACATAGATGGAACCCTAACAAATACTACCAGACGGAGACATAGTGGACCTGGGAGTAATAATAGCAAAAGGACTACTCCACATTCCCTACAACTTCAGAATTGGAACGTCATCATCGGATGAAGTTTTGCAGTTTAGTGTCATATCCAAGATTTCGTTGAGGGAGGGGTTTAACCCATCTGTAGAGTTGCAGTCTGCGTATACTTGGGATGCAAACGACTGGGCTAAAAATGAGGTCTGAAGTATAGAAATCTGTACTGAGTGAAGAAAAAAAGCACAAAGTGAAAGATATATGTATATATACACATATATAATTATAAGAATAATAAATAAATATATATCAGATTTATATACTTAATGACATGGAAGTAAAAACTCCATGAAAACCAGGGGTCAAGACATACTTCTATGGCATTAAATATATAAATCTAGTATATATTTATTTATTATCATTATATAATAACTTTATCCTAGATATTGAGCACTCTCCATATTATATTGCACTTGGTTCACCACAAACCCACAAAGTGATTTAGTGACAACCAACACTGTTATAATCATTATAATATATATATATATATATATATATATATATATATATATATATATATATAGAGAGAGAGAGAGATAGGCAGACAGTGTGTGTGTGTGTGTGTGTGTGTGTGTGTGTGTGTGTGACAGTGTGTTTGTGATTAAATTGTGTAACCTACCAAGAAATACCTATAATGGAACAAAGTATGTGTGTATGTGTGTGTGTGTGTGTGTGTGTGTATGTGAGAGAAAGAGAGAGTGTGTGTGTAAGTGGTTAAATAGTGTAGCCTATCTAGCAATTACTCGTAAAGGAACAAAGTGTATGCATGTGTGTGTACAAGTGTGTGTGAGTGTATATGTATGTGTTTGATGAAGTACTTTAGCCTACTGAGATATCACCTGTAAAGAAAAATCATGGATATATTTAAATTTTTAGAAAACTATTTTATCTTTTTTTTTATATACTTACTGCATGTTAAATATGTATTTTATTCAACAAGTCTAGGAGAAGGAAAACACCCGATTCAAACCAACTTTACTCCCTTAAAAATTGATTTGTACCACAACATACCTGTGCTGAGAGGATGAATAAACACATACTTGTGATAAAAATGTTTCTCGGCCTAAAATATTAATATATTGATATATCACTAAAGTTCACAAAAATTTTAACCAAGTTAACACTTTACCACTCATTTATTTTAGTTTCTTCGTTTTAATGGCATATCAATCTTTTGGGGTCATTCAAAACCAAAGCCATTTTTGTATAAAAACAACAGCAATACTATTAAGAACATAGCTGGATGGATAAGGGAGGTCATAGTTTTATCAAAGGTGTTTGTCCGAAAATAAACGTAAAAGCGCGACGTCAGTTCGAACTCGCTTACTGTCATACCCCAATCCAAAACTTTAGCTACGAGACACCTCCGTTTATGTTAAGTAGCTATATCAATGTTTTAAAAGTCAACATTTTAACGGAGTTAAAAATTTTTTAAAACAATAATCTCATATTTATTATATCTTTAACATGTACCACCATTCAGAATCAGTGAATACTTTTTATCATTAAGGGTTTTCGAACTGTTATCTTCATCTTTATTGTTATTTCCACAACATTTCAGTTGATACGTCCGCCGACCTTCTTCAGGTGTTTGTTGTACTTTGGAACCTTCACGGAACTTCGAACTACGTCCTTTATTGAATCCACGGGGGTCGCCTATTCTGATTTCTTTTGTCATAACCGGGTACAAGTGTTAAGTACTCCTGTATTGTTACTCACCTGCAGTCAGGATTAAACCTGCAACCTCCAGATGATTGTCTCCTTAGAAGCTTAGGGAACCAACGCCTATAACCGTTACGTCATTTATCCTGTTGGACAATTCAGAGTGAATTTTGGGGGCTTATAAAACTTGCTAGTAATGCCGATAAAGGTATGACTCAATACTTCCCAAAACTCCAAGACAGGAACCTCACCAATAGATGCAATTAAAAGTCCTAACAAGCACACACCAACATTTTCGGCATTCTCTTGTATATAATGACGTCAGTATAACATGATATTTGCGTGTTTTCTAATGAGTCAAATGTGAATAAGAAAGCCGAGGTAGTTTTCATTTTCTTGAACAATGGTCATCGTGTTTAAATTCATTTCATTTAACGCATAACAATCTCTTCTTTAAGGATGAGCATTCAATAAAGAAATAAGCAGCCTCTTTGAAACATTCTCAAAACTGGAGACTTTAATTCGACGTCCAGTGAAGTGTTTCAAGTGACGTGTACTTAAAAACGGAAGCCATAATATCAAGGGAATAGGGTAGCGGAAATCAGAGAGAGAGAGAGAGAGAGAGAGAGAGAGAGAGAGAGAGAGAATAATTCAAGAACAGAATATGAAAAATATTTAATAACAGCCAGACAATATGTTTGTGTAATAATAAATGAAGGGGATTAAATTTACGCAAAAGAGAATCAGTATAAAAAATTACCAAGAAAATAGCTCATAAAATAATCACATAGGCGGAAAAAAACAAACAAAAACAAATAAATAAGGAAATGAAATGAAATAAAAAGAAATAACAAGTAGATATGAAACAAGACAAGTTTAGAAATTCATTCAAAAGATGGCGGTAAAATTGAGAAAATGAAAAAAAAATGATTAGGAAAAACGCGGGAAAATGAGAAATGTAAATACCTACATAAGCATGTTTACTAGTAATCTGTCAGGTGGTGGGCATGGTGTAATAGATACGACGACACGAGTTCAAACCCTGGACGAGTCTGACTGAATTTCACTTTACATTAACACTCTTAGGAACGGTATGAATCCAATTATTCTCCCTCTTGCCATGAGTAAATTGTAGGGCAGACTGGTTTTTAAGCCTTGGTGAGGCAACTAGTCTAGGAGAAGGAAAACTCTGAATTCAAGCCTATTAAACTCTGCTTAAAAATTGACCTTGTGTCATATCCAGCCCATGCCGAGGGGGTATGTAAATTCGTACTTGTACTCTGACAAATCTTGCTGTATAAAAAGTTTTCTTATTCGCCTTACTGTATATATCTATCTATCGACCTATGAATGTATTTTAGTCTTTCAATATCTTGCCCAGTCGGCTGGGCTTGCAGAATACACTGACTGCATCTCAGCATAGGGGTTAGACTCCTCCAACTAGTATCCTGATTATGACACTAAACCAGCAGATTGTGATGCTCCACTAATGCCGGGGGTTTGGCGAATATTAAGTACCTCTTTACTGCTATACGCTGTCAGGTTCACTCTAGCCCGGAGAAAAAAACATCTGAGAGGGTCCTATCGATGGGTCAAATAGAAATAAACTGTATTCTTATTCTAAACCGAATTGTTCGAAATAAAAGTACTTTGACATTTAAATTGTGTGCAAATAAAGACTGATATTTAATTGTTTCTTCGTTTGTTTGGGTATTATAGCATATCAAACTTTGTTGGTTATTTAATGCCAAATCCATTTTTATAAAATAAACAATTCTATTTCAAGCAATTCATTTTAGCATAAGTACCCAGTTTAATTCTTAAAAACAAGCTATTCAGTTCAGTCAAACAGTTATAATTCAAACAATTCAGTTTACCATAAATATAGTTTTTGTTTACACACAATTAAATGTCAAAACAGTTCTATTTCAAACAATTTAGTTTTACATAAAGAGACTGTTCCTTTCAAACAATTCAGTTTAACATAAGTATGCAGTTAAATATCAAAACAGTTCTATTTCAAGCAAATCAGTTTAGCATAAGTACGCAGTTTAGTTCTATCTGATCTATTGATATGACCCGATCAGGTGCTTCCACTCCAGGCCAGAGTTGATCTGGGAGCAATGGCAATGCAGAGGTACTCCGCATTCCCTAAAGATCCAGCATTACCGGAACCTCGCTATCAGAGTTCAGAGTTATATCAGGACACACGCTGTTGCAGTGGGGTCACCCCTCTGTAGAGAAGCAATCGATGCTTTTACAGCCCCAGCCCACTCAGCAATTAATTGAATTATTAGCGATGCATAGCAATACTTGGTCCATTTAACTTTGTTGACTAAACTGAATAGCTTGAAATAGAAATGTTTTTGACATTTAAACTGTGTACTTATGCTTAACAAAAGTATTTGAAACAGAACTGTTTGTATGCATGACATAAAACCAAACCAAATCTTTCAATATCGATCACCCTCAATCCGTTGATATTTATCTCAATTCATCAATCACTTTGAGCGAGTCTCATGGTGTAATGGGTAAAGTTCAAGACTACGGCCTAGAAATAAGTGAATTCGAACCCCAGTCTCCCTCTTACTTTCAAATTAACAATACCTTAATAGGGACCCTTTTTATCCTTTCAGATAAGGCTTAAATAGTGTAACTTTAGTTCTTTTACAAGGATTGCTTCAGCATTTAATAATTCACGAAGGTTGATGTGCCATTGAACAAACTAAACATGTCATATGATTGTCATACTTAGGCTGGATTACTAGAAGCTCGATAAAATGAGGAACCGACACGCTATGTTCAAACAGTGGAGGGGGGATTTTAATCTGTGAAAAACTGCTTGCAGATTGATGATTCTAGATTAATGGTTGACGAAACTATAATGCAATCTGACTTCCGTGAGATGTGAAGAAGCACATTTTTCTGAAAGATGAAAGACATAAGTCATTGCACTTGCAAAGGAGATAATTTGACATGACACAGTGTTTGAACTGGTAATAAAGAAAATGCAGATTCTTTTTTTTTTTACCTGTTAACGGAACAATTTAGAAAAGCAGAAACAAAAATCTAAAGATATACTTTTTCTATGAACAATTGAGCGTTTTGAAAGAAGCTCACACAAAATCGATGCAACTTTCATCTCATCTGAATGGATATGGGGATTCTTTTTTTTTTTGAGAGTTTTGTTCAAATGCTTTACATTAAAATACACCTTTCTCTTAAATGTTGTATTTAAAGTTTGGTGTATTTATCATCAAAGTGTTCTATACAAAAGACATATCTTGCAAATCAAAAACAAAATAATGTTTCGACAAATAAGATTTATTGATTGATTTTTAACAGCATGTCAACCCGTCTGTTGCTATTATAAGCCTAGAGATTTGAGAGTCGCATGTTGATTTTTACATTATTTTTTTAGTTGTTGCTTAAGACTTTCTTTTAATTACACACAGTCCAATAAGATATTAAAAATTACTTTTGATTGATATTAGTAGTTATGATTATTATAGGGTACTGTTCATTATAATTATAGAACGTAACTGGTCATAATTATTTGAACAACTACAATAACTGTGGTTTTCGGAGATTTAAAAGGAATTTGTGTTGGGATTTATCCAGATTAATATATTATTTTGGCAACTCTTCCAAATAGCAATATGAGCAAGGATATTCATCGATTTTCTGAAAAAAGTTTAGAAGAATAAAAAAGCTTCTTTTATTCAGATCGATCGATTTATTTTAACGGCATGTCAGTCAGTTAAGGCTTATTTTATGACAACAGCTTTGGGAATTGCGTTCCTTAAACTTTTTTTTTATCTATATTTTCATGTAGTGGTTCTGAGTTTTCTTTGTTTTGGCACATGATCCTATTGGATACGTTTAATTTTTACACACACACACACACACAAACACACACACACACACACACACACACACACACACACACACACACACACACACATATATATATATATATATATATATATATATATATATATATATATATATTACACCGATAGATCTTATGTTGTGTAGCAGAGAAAGACAACAACGCTGATGTATAAAAATATGATCTGTTTCTTTTATTTTCCTTTTATTATCCAAAATGTACGCATGGCTAAAGTGAGAGAGAGAGAGAGAGAGAGAGAGAGAGAGAAAGTCGACGATGGCTGAGCTGCTCTCACAGGGGCGAGATACGAATCTTCAGTGAACCGATTCCTCTTTGTTCTGCTTCTGCGAGACTGGTAAACGACCACCTCAAGGCATCGAATTCTCTTAATTGTTCCTCACTTCTTCACTCTCGTGACACTGGTATAAGGTCATCCCAAGGAATCGAATCTACTCAGCTTTTCCTCACTTCTCTACGTTCACGAGTCTAGCATTATCTCTGATTCCACTCTCCGCCTCCAAACTCTTGTCAGTCAGGCGCAAAGCCAGAGCCCATGGCGATGCATAGTCGTTTTCTTATTGGTCTTCTTTCTTGAGTCAAAATCTCTGCGGTTATATATTATTCTAGACGCCCTTGCAAATTCTCGTACTCACCCATCCAGTCTGCCATACGTTGCACATGGACGTGCCTCCTAGTATACCATCTACGCAGCTTGCGAGGCACTTCTGAAGAGGAAACACCTGCGTCATGCTTACCTTAAAAAACAGGTTTATTTCCTTTTATATCACGTCAAAAGACGTCTTCCAGTCACTATTCAACAGTTACCCTAAAACATACTACACTTACGACTAAGTATTTACCTTGGAGTTGAGGCGTTAAAAGAAAACTACATACGCAAGAGAGCTCCATAACTCGAACATTTACATCAAACATATTTCAATACCATACTTAGCGCACCCCGGGAGGGTTCGTAATCCCCTGCAGAGGATATATTCAGTATATTCTAAGCTCAGACGATAGAGTGATAACTTCATTTCTACAAATAGTACGTAAAGAATATATAGAGAGATAATGAAATAAAAAAGAAGCGTAACCATACAAGGAATAATCTGAAAAGTAATATATGCAATAGTTGTCTAATATATATATATATATATATATATATATATATATATGGGGGGGTAGCGTACACATAGAGTCAACGGTGCACGGTAACTATCTGTTTCTCGCCAATGTGATCATCAGACAATATGGTTTGTCATTGTGGGTTTCAATTCATAGAATGTTGGTTGGGGCAGAATGGGAATTAAACTTATTTTGTTTTGATGGCATATCCAATTCCATGGGTTATTTAATGCCAAAGCCATCCTTGATGAAAAATCGTAGTGGTACTATTTAATACTTGGCTGAGGAGATAAGGGACTCATATATTTTCGACAGTGAACGTAATATCACAAGTTGAGGTCAAACTAGAACGATGTCTGATTTAAGCATGTTATCCACTACGCTACAGTGACTCAACCACCGGTTGGGAATGTTATACTAGTTAGGCATTCAGAAAAAAAAGTGGTGTAGTTTACGAGAAAGTGACAGTCACCAAGCGATTTTGACTATCTATGTTATCCAAACCTAGATCTATATATACTTGGTATCGATTTTCAGCATTCTTTCTTTATAGATATAGCAAAATCTCCCTCTCTCTCTCTCTCTCTATATATATATATATATATATATATATTTATATATACGTTTGTGAATGTGAATACATAATGTTAGATATCAAAACATTGTAAATTACATCAGATGTAGTGAAAGCAAAACAAACATCAGGTTGCAACAAGACCGTCAGTAACAAGATTTTACTTATTTGGCTGACTTTTTATAATCCAAAATTTTTAGGTTTCTGTTTTCGTTTCAGACCATTAAACACGTAACTAAAAATTGGTATTTTATAAAAAATTACCACACACACATATATGTGAGCACATATATAGATGTACATCTATACATATGTACATTTATGCTTATATATATATATATATATATATATATATATATATATATGTGTGTGTATATCGATATTGGAATTTGGGTAGCCACCATGTTTTTAGTAAAACGATACAAAAGAGAGTCCTTCTAAGTAACAAGTAATTTACTAAACTTTTCGATTCGATGTGGCACAAGACCGAATAAATGGGGCACCCAATGAGACAAGACTACATTATAGTAATTTACTAAGCTCTTTGCTTCAATGTGGCACAAGGCCGAATGAATGGGGCACCTAGTGAGACAAGACTACATTATAGTAATTTACCAAGCTCTTTGCTTCGATGTGGCACAAGGCCGAATAAATGGGGCACCTAGTGAGACAAGGCTACCTAATAGTAATTTACGAAGCTCTTTGCTTCGATGTGGCACAAGGCCGAATAAATGGGGCACCTAGTGAGACAAGACTACATTATAGTAATTTACAAAGCTCTTTGCTTCGATGTGGCACAAGGCCGAATAAATGGGGCACCCAATGAGACAAGGTTACATTATAGTAATTTACTAAGCTCTTTTCTTCAATGTGGCACAAGGCCGAATAAATGGGGCACCTAGTGAGACAAGACTACATTATAGTAATTTACGAAGCTCTTTGCTTCGATGTGGCACAAGGCCGAATAAATGGGGCACCCAATGAGACAAGGCTACATTATAGTAATTTACAAAGCTCTTTGCTTCGATGTGGCACAAGGCCGAATAAATGGGGCACCTAGTGAGACAAGACTACATTATAGTAATTTACAAAGCTTTTTGCTTCGATTTAGCGCAAGGCCGAATAAATGGGGCACCCAATGAGACAAGGTTACATTATAGTAATTTACAAAGCTCTTTGCTTCGATGTGGCACAAGGCCGAATAAATGGGGCACCTAGTGTGACAAGACTACATTATAGTAATTTACGAAGCTCTTTGCTTCGATGTGGCGCAAGGCCGAATAAATGGGGCACCCAATGAGACAAGACTACATTATAGTAATTTACTAAGCTCTTTTCTTCAATGTGGCACAAGGCCGAATAAATGGGGCACCTAGTGAGACAAGACTACATTATAGTAATTTACGAAGCTCTTTGCTTCGATGTGGCACAAGGCCGAATAAATGGGGCACCCAATGAGACAAGGCTACATTATAGTAATTTACAAAGCTCTTTGCTTCGATGTGGCACAAGGCCGAATAAATGGGGCACCTAGTGAGACAAGACTACATTATAGTAATTTACAAAGCTTTTTGCTTCGATTTAGCGCAAGGCCGAATAAATGGGGCACCCAATGAGACAAGGTTACATTATAGTAATTTACAAAGCTCTTTGCTTCGATGTGGCACAAGGCCGAATAAATGGGGCACCTAGTGTGACAAGACTACATTATAGTAATTTACGAAGCTCTTTGCTTCGATGTGGCGCAAGGCCGAATAAATGGGGCACCCAATGAGACAAGACTACATTATAGTAATTTACAAAGCTCTTTGCTTCAATGTGGCACAAGGCCGAATAAATGGGGCACCTAGTGGGACAAGACTACATTATAGTAATCTAAGAAGCTCTTTGCTTCGATGTGGCGCAAGGCCGAATGAATGGGGCACCTAGTGGGACAAGACTACATTATAGTAATTTACAAAGCTCTTTGCTTCGATGTGGCACAAGGCCGAATAAATGGGGCACCTTGTGGGACAAGACTACATTATAGTAATTTACGAAGCTCTTTGCTTCGATGTGGCGCAAGGCCGAATAAATGGGCCACCTAGTGAGACAAGGCAACATTATAGTAATTTACAAAGCTCTTTGCTTCGATATGGTACAAGGCCGAATGAATGAGACAAGGCTACATTATACGTAGTATTTGCAATTTGCCATTGTCTCCTCTGGTTGGCTAATTTACTGCTTCTACGGATGGGAAAGTCTATGAATATTTGCCTGCAATTTGTAGTTTGCCAATACAAATCCGGGTCCCCACCAAGCAATCAAACAATCGGTAATATCAGGATCTCTTAAGAAAGCAAATATTCTTTCTAAGGACGTTAACAAAATATATTTACATTAACCAATTCAATGTGAAAAGGCATTGTTTTTTTTATTATTAAGAAAGCAAATATTCTTTCAACGAACATTAAACATTAACGAAAATACATTTGTAATAAACAATTCAACGTGGTGAGAACCGAACAAGAAAACCCGTGGTTAATGCAGCCACTAATCGACTTGCACAGCTTGGCATTGGATTCTTGCTGCAGATGCTTGGAAGGTGGTTCTAAAATCCAGATTTTTCTTGTCGTACAACAGTGCTAATGTGTTGCCATGACAAAATTTTCCAGCTAGGCTTTTCTTCTTGGATTTGGCTAAAAACGTTGTAAGCGACCTTCTCATATATATAAGAGTAAAATTGGTATCCGAAGTCGAAGGCGACCCAAATGCTCTCCGATTGCTCCATTTTTAGTAGCTACTACACCAAGGTATAGGGAAGGGCGCTACTCCTTTCCCTGGATTGCTCCACCTTTGCTTTGATACGTATCTTATAATGCTGATTGTTTAGCAAGGAGTTATCAAGTAATATTTTTGAGTCTTTTGTATGATGCGAACTGGTATTGAATTCCGTTCCCCAGGCCATTGGTAAACACTCTACCTCTAGGACAATGGGCCGAATTGTCATTATATATATATATATATATATATATATATATATATATATATATATATGTGTGTGTGTGTGTGTGTGTGTGCGTGTGCATTCATTATAAATAAACACATATAAATAAAAAGTTATAAATGTGGTTAATATTATTAGTTTAACAATGAATGAGTGCACGTATGTATTTTTGCGTGCCTTTAAGTTAAAAATAAATAATGGCAAATAGTACCTAATAGAAATACTTTTGATTGTTCAAATTTCTACGAGAAACGAATCGTCATTAAAATCAGAAAAGTAATAAATCATTTAAAACGTCTAAAAGTAAATTATTCGTAGAGTACAGCTGGAGTCTTTGGCATGTGGTGATTTAAATTACTATTAACCTACAAATAACGAGGAATATCTTTTGGAAAGGGACTTGTTCGTGATAACTTTTAATTATCAAACTTGCCTCTGTAACTATTACAAGGAACTGATTAATATTTCTTGTCGATAAGAAAGCAAAGAGAATGTACCTGTGAAATAAATAAGACAATGAAAAATGCTCATTTTCAAAGATGAAAAGATTAATGAAGTTCTGAAAAACGATTATTCTGATAATAGTCTAATGTTTTATTCCATTATTTGTTTTTTTACAAGTCTTATTCTTCATTGACGCTTTTTTCCTTTACTTCATTTAAATACTTTTCATGTTTCTCAGGGAACAAAACATTTTAAAAATTGTTATGCATTTATTTTACTTGTTCGAGAGTTCTTCGCTGCATCGTTAGCTGATGGGTTTCCATTGGAGTCTGAGTGACAGCAAGTAACCTTAAGTACTCTCCAGGACTTTTCTTAGTATTCTGACTGATCTTAATGTTGCAGTTTGCATGGTCTCCACTCGTTTTCTTATTCTCAAATCCTCCAGTCCTTGTACTAGTCCTTTGGTGACGGTACCGAGTGGGCCAATTACAATTGGTATCACTGTCACCTTCATGTTCCATAGTTTTTTCGAACGTCTTGCAATGTTTAGGTACTTATCACTCCTTTTGCATTCCTTCAATTTTACCCTGTGGTCAGTCGGAATGGCAAAGTCCACTATTCAGGTTCTCTATATTTGTTAACTTACTATCATTATTATTATTATTACGTCTGTTATAATTATTTTACTATTTTCAGCTTTTTTTTACACTAGCCTCAGCTTATGGTCTATGATTGGAGTTTGAGTGACAGCAGCAGATGTCTTCAGATCACCAGAACTCTTCTCAGTATTCTTGCCGATTTAATCAATGCAGAGAACTGGATGGTCACAATTTGTTCTCTGATTTCTAATTCCTTCAGTCTTCTTTATAATACTTCGGAGACAATTCTGAACGCGCCACCGACACCCCCGTGTTCCTCAGGTTTCTTTGCTTTTTGACGATTATAATTTTAATTATTATCATTAGTAGGAGTTTGGTTTCGCTTGGTTTCTTTGTTTAATAGCACATCAACCTTTGTAGGTCATTTAATGCCAAAGCCATTCTCATAGAAGAACAGTCTTTGTACTATTTAACCCATAGCTGGGAGGATGAGGGGGTTCATATCTTTCCCAAGGGTATTTGCCCGAAAGTGAACATAATGGTTCGACTGGAATACGAACTCGCGTACTATGATTCCGCAGTCCGTTGCTTTAACCCTTACACCACGAGGACACCCCCCAGAAGTAGCAGTAGTTGTACAAATACTAGTGTTAGTAGTGTTTCATTCCTTCCAAGTTTTTTTTTTACACCAGCTTTAATTTGTTGTCCTTCATTGGATTATAGTTGACAGCAAGTCTCCAGAGATTACCAGAACTTTTCTAGCGGATCTAAACACTGCTGTGGTCGGAATGGTCTCGATTCTTCATCTGATATCAAATTCCTCAAGTATTTTTATGCCTTTGGTAACCATTCCAAGCACGTCAACTAAAATTAGAATCACTGTCACGTTCATGTTCCACAGTTTTTTCAGCTTTCGGTCAAGACCTAAATATTTGCTTATCTTTTGGCTTTCAATTTCAGTATGTGATCTGCTAGAAAAGTGAAACCGGATTTTTTCCTTTTTATGTTGCTTAACAGTAAGTTTAGTCCTCGGTACGGGATTTCATGATCGATTTGTATTAAAAAATTCTAGATTGTTTTATAGTTTTACGACAAATTTTGGTTTAGGCTTAAACCATTTGTTTGCATGACCAAATCTTAATCTCTTGTTCAATTCTTAGTAGAATTCTTACCTTTCCCAAAAAATTGTGTCTGTTATTATTCTTCTTATTATCATTATTAATATTATTATCGTTATTATTATTATACTTTAAACACACACAAACACACACGCACACACACACACACACACACATATATATATATATATATATACAAAATTAATTAAATCGCGAGTCAGAATTCTCCTACTAAAGTTTCACCTTACCGGATCATCAGGGAGTCTCATACTCATATGAGACTCCCTGATGATCCGTTAAGGTGAAACTTTAGTAGGAGAATTCTGACTCGCAATTTAAGTTAATTTTGTAATTGGCTCCACTCGTGTTGAGCACTCTTGTAATTTTGGCATTGCAGCGTTTTACGGTGGGTTTTATTTTTCTTTTGACCAACTGACTGCATATCTCATGATTTTTTTCAACTGGTGTGACGGTGTTAGCCTTTTCTTTCTTTTTGTCCTATGATATTTTTTCTTTTTTCCCCCGGGCGGTGATTCGAGATATTTTTATCTCTTGTTCCTGGTGGTTTTTTTCTTTTTTTCTGGTAACCGTGAATGCTGGTCGATAGTATATATATATATATATATATATATATATATATTACTGCTAATTTTGTTACTCCCAGTTTATGGTATTTCTTTCCTAATGAAACCATCCAAGCTAATTGAATTTGTTTCATTGCTAATTTTAGATGTAGTGAGTTCCCATCAAAAGCAGCTCTGCCCTAAAAGACCCTGAATAACACCATGACGATCTCGTGAATCTGGGACCGAATATTCATTACCTGCTTGTCAGTAATATTGCTTTTCTGAGTCTCTATTCTTTGTCAAAATTCTTTATTGTCGGCATCGGATCCTTTGATTCTGATTTTGTTTTACTGGAAACGTGTAATAATGGTTTGAAATGGATAAAGAATGTTCACAAAACTTTCATTCATTCATGAAAGGTTCGCGTTGTCTTCTATCTTTACGAAAACGCTTCGATATACCACTTGAAGATTGTTGATGTTTTCAGGGACTTTGAGTAGTTTGACAATATGACAGAACATAACTATCGATTAAATTGTCTAATTAATGACCTGGTACGCAGACTTCAAGAGCAATAACACTTTCTTTGAATGTAGTTTGCCTCTGTACTATATCTGCCTTCCTTCCGGTTGATTTCTAGTATATCTGTAACCTTACTTTCTCTTGAAAATCAAAGCGAGTGAATTTGATTTCTGTTCGTTCTTTTTTTTGAATCTGATCACGTTAAGTGTTTGATCGGAATAATGATCTTCCCTTTTAAGAACTTTTAGAATTAAATCTGAGATAAATAGTCATCGGAACTTGCTTCATCTTTTATTTTCAATCGGTTGCATTGCCAGATCTTTGTAGGAGCGGCAATTTTTCTGTTGTGATACACTTGACTTGCGTAAAATTATTTCCCTGATTAGCCGAGGTGGCTATAAGAAAAGCTGTGATATAGGAAATCAGTTATTTCTATTGAGTTTAGCATGACCACCATTTTATGACTGCTAAATCGTTCGTTTTGAGTTTGAAGTTTGTTGAGATCACATAAGCTAAAGAGGTGATACAATTTGCAATCAGAAGATAAATTTTCTGTAAGACAGAATGTCAATCCCTGAAAACATTTCTTTCTATCTTTAAAAATTTTCAAAGAAACTGAGAATCTATTTCATCAGAATTCGTTTTATGTTTTGATACTAAATTAATTGTGTAAAAACGGCACATCACAAAGAAAACAATGATAGCGTAATACGTTAACAACGCTATAACTAAGAGAAGAAATCAATACCAAGTAACATTCACTCTCACCCCGATTAAAATGTATTCGAAGAAAAATAAATATTATAAGGGAAATATAGAGAAGATGACGTTATTTATTTTTTTGTTAAATTAATGTGATATATTTCTTATAAATTTAATCACCTGAATATCGACTTTAATTGCCTCCAACTATTTAATAAAGTTTAGTCTCAGAATAGCTAGATCAATTCAATGTGTTTATTTAGGGAAAATAGGAGTGTAAAAAATCATACACTCACTCATTCAAACGTATATATATATATATATATATATATATATATATATATATATGTGTGTGTGTGTGTGTGTGTGTGTGTGTGTGCATATATATATATAAACCTCATTGATAATTCACGCTACCATTGAATAGAGTTTAACTCCATGCTAACGCTCAAATACATACACCCACGTGCACATACACATCCATACATACACACAGAGGCACGCACACACACATGCCCACCGGCTAGCTTAAAAGAACCTCTATATATGGAGATGAATACATTCTCACTCATATTAAATCCACTCGATGTCCTAAGACATGTATTTGTGTACGAGTATATATATATATATATATGAGACTACACATACCAGTTACCAAAACACGCACTTATACAAATAATATACACATCCAGTGGATTTGCCATACTCACAGTTACACTCATACTCACTCAGGATAAATATATTTGCACAAAAACATTAATAAAAAGATATACACATACTTGAAAAAGAGATAAGAAGTGGCAAAATTTAACATAACGGAGGGAAGGAAAAAAACCATGAACAAAACTGCCGAAATCATCACGTACAATTGACTCTAATGGGACAGCCACAGACATTAAAATTAATGTCAAGTAAAATTGACCAAAACATTTATGAACGTCGGACTATTATTAAGATATTCAACACACAGCCAAAGATTTAGTCAGTTGGAGAGGACTAGAATATCGGAAACACGTGTCGATGAAATATACTCAGAAAGACGCACAACACACAAATACAAAGAGAGGGGGAGAGAGAGAGATAGATAGATAGATAGAGAAACAATTATAAATAAAATTAAATACCACATTTGAATTCATTTGTGGAACTTTTCGTTTTATCCCACCATATATATAAATATATATATCCCAATCAACTCTGGTGTATTGACTTCCTTACTCCTCCCACACCTCTCATCATCCCTCACAGACTCCCTGCCTTCCTTGAATCTCTTATGCCACTTAAAAACTGATGCTCGATTCATGCAAGATACTCTAAAAGCAGTCTGAAGCATTCCATACTTTTCTGTGGCATTTTTTCCAAGTTTAAAACACAATTTTATTGCATATCCTTCTTCTTAAGTATCCTCACGTCCAGATTGCATTTTTGAAATTCACCAGTTGTGACAATCAGGCTTTAGTAGGGTGTATTCCAATTCCTGCTGTAGCTGTTCTCTTAAACCTGAAATCATAAAAATTGGTCACTCATCTCATAAGATGTGTAGCAATAAGATACTGAATTTTCAAGAGTCTACGACAATTTAAATGCCTGTACAAAAAAGTCTAGAAATGCACCACGTATCTATAACCTGAATATGTATATAGGTATGTGTGCGCGCAGTATTTTGACTGGTGTTAGAACTCACATAGTACAATATCACAGTTCAGCACGTTAGCAACTAAGCTACAGAGACTCTCTTCAAGAGTTGCGTGCCGTAAACGCAATCAAGCAACTAAAGAACATATAACATGATTTTGTCTTTTTTTTATCCACTGTTGTTGTACTGGTACAATATTTTAGTCTTTTCTTAGAATTTGATTCTGAAATGTTATCATTTTTGTTCCAGTAGAACATTTCCTGTTAGTATGCGTTCGTTATAACATTTCAAAATCTTAGGTTAAACTGCTGGGGAATGTGCGCGGCACTGTTTCTAACATGAAAATGAAAGAGGAAAAGGAAACTTTATGTGTTATCAAGTGCAATATACTGGGAGCAGCATTCATTTTTTGATCTTTCGATTTCAGTCGTGCATTTTGATCAAGGTTATTAGTGTGAGGTCACCATAATCGCATAAGGCGCCTCTGGTGGTGTAATGGTTAGCAAGCTCGACTAGCAAACCTACACGAGTGAGTTCGAGTCTCATTGGGTGCCCCTTTCATATGGCCTTGTGCCACATCTAAGCAAAAAGCTTAGTAAATTACCACCATAATCGCATAGGGGGTGTAAGTGGAATACTATCTGCATCATGTTGAATTATCCTTGCTGTGTTTCTCTTTCCGTATTATATTCTTCGTTTAGTTCTACGCAAGGGCAGTTTAACAAGTAAGAATCGAACGGAACATTCAGCTTAAGATATTCTTGGAAACAGTGATGCATTTTACGAATGATTAAACTGACATTTTCTAAAATTAATCTATTGACATCGGCACATTATATTTTTCTATTTTCTCTTTTGTGATGATAGGAAACTTTCAAGTTAGATATTAATGGTCCTCTGTGGTCATTATGCGTTTTTATATTTTATGTAAATTCTATTGTTCAAGGGTTTGGTTTGGTTGGTTGATTGGTTGGTTGGTTGGTTTTATGGCATATCAACAATTGTAGGTTACGTAAACGAAATCCATTTTTATTCATATAAACAGTTCTGTTTCAAACAGTTCAGTTTAGTATGAGTACACAGTTTAGTTCTATTTGACCTATATATAGGACCCTTTTAGGTGCAAAAACGTCGGGTCAGAGTGGACCTGAGAGTGATGTTAAGGAAGGGTTACTCCGTATTCCATAAAGCTCCTGTATTAGTGAAGCCTCACCATCAGATTGTTTAATGTCATATCCATGACACTCATTGGTGGGTGTCTTACCCCTCTGCAGGGATACAGTCGGTTTATTCAACAGCCCCCTCCCCAAGCCGACTGGACCATATTTTTCTAGGGAAGTGCCCGTAACGTATAGACTAGAGTGCTGAAATGTAAAATGATATTAAGTGAGTTCGAACCCCAATTGTTTCTTTCATTTTCTGACTTATACCCGTAACTCCCATCTGTGGTTTAAATCGTACCGCTTCCTTTTTTTTACAAGAATGTATTTGGTATTAAATAACCCATGAAAGTTGATGTTCCATTAAAAACAAGAATGTATTTGGTATTAAATAACCCATGAAAGTTGATGTTCCATTAAAAACAAAGACATCCAGAAACCATGTAGAGTTCCACTTCACTGCCTGTACAGGATTTTAGACAGAAATATTTGTATTTTCTTTATTAACCATTTTTTTCGTTATCTAAACCTTGAATTAATTTTTTTAACAAGCAAGTTTTTAGCTTTAAATAACTAAGTTGTTTGAAAATTAAAGTTTTAATCAATTATTCTTGAAACAAACAATTCTAATACAGATTTATGTTTTCAATTATTCAATATTTCTAATATTCAAACTAATTATATAGTTTCACATAATTGATTGTAATCATTGTAAACAATTATAACAACGAATAAATATTCATAATAACAAATATTGGCAAATGTTTATATTGTTTGAAATATTCCAATCTAATTCTAGTAATTTGCTTTCAATTACAAGGCTTTATGTATTCCTATTAGATAGTAATCCCGTGGTACTATTTACCAACCCCTCCGCTCGGGCAGGATATGACACAAGGTCAATTTTTTTTAAGCGGAGTTTAACAGGTTTTGAATTCAGAGTTTTCCTTCTCCTAGACTAGTTGCCTCACCAAGGCTGAAGAACCTAGTCCGTCCTACTATTTACCCATAGCTGGAGGGAGAATAAGGGGGTTAATACCTTTCCCAAGGGTATTTGCCCGAAAGTGAACGTAATAGCGCGACTGGAGTACGAACTCACGTACTACGATTCCGCAGTTCATCGCTTTAACCATTACACCACGAGGACACCCCCCTAAATAGTAATCCCGTGGTGCCCGTGGTGTGATGGTTATCGTCGTAGGAAGTGGACACGGCGACACGAGTTCAAATCCTGGACGAGACTAATTGCATTTCACATAGCACTAATACCCTTGGGAAAGGTATGAATCCAATTATTCTCCCTCCAGCTATGGGTAAATAGTAGGGCAGACTAGGTTCTTCAGCCTTGGTGAGGTAACTAGTCTAGGAGAAGGAGAACTCTGAATTCACACCTGTTAAACTCCGCTTAAAAATTGACCTTGTGTTATATCCTGCCCGAGCGGAGGGGTTGGTAAATATGATTAAATAGTAATCCTTATCGAACAAATTTACTTTACTCATAGATTATAAGATTGAACCTAGAGTAAATACAATCGAGGGGTGATACCACTTTCTTTAGAGTTCAAGTACTAGTTCCTAACTATCGGACTCAAGGTCATCAATATTACTCGGTATTTAAACTTTTAGCATAATTTACTATAAGTATAGTTTAGAATACGAGAAGACTTAGAATCTAACAACATTTTTTTTTCCAAATACAATTTACCAAATCTCTGTGTCTGTACAGGTTTGTATAAGTTGGCGATCGTAGTCGATGGTGAACAGAAGGCTCTCATTTCAATAGCTACTACACCGAGGTGTAGAGGAGGGCGCCAATCCTTTCCCTGGATTGTTTCACTTTACTCTTGATACGTACCTTATATTACTGAGTGTTAAGCAAGGAAGTATCAAGTACCATTTTTAAAGTCTTTGGAATGATGCGACCTGGGATTGAACACAGGTCTCCCGGACCATTGGCAAACACTCTACCGACGAGCTGATTATGAAATAACTATTCTCTCGCCCGACATTCCCCTTCTCGTTCTCCCTCTTTTTCTCTCCCTCTCTCTCTCTCTCCCTCTCTCTCTCCGTATAGTCTGCATACTGGCTAATTTTCACATGTATAAAAATTCCAATTTCTTATAGATTATCAAAAAAAAAAAAAAAAAAAAAATGAAAAGCATTATAATTTATTCTTTTCCAATTGAAACCACAAATATTGTACTGAATAATTCCTGCCTTTGGCTGGTCGAAAAATAACATCTTCCTTTGGCATAAATAAAACCGATATGTTTTTTTTTTCAAGATAGAAACAATACGATGTAGGAAAACCAATGATTCTACAATTACAGATATTACTCTTGCACAGATCTTCACAATCTCTCTTTTTTCGTTTTTAGCCAGATTGAAATAAAGTTCAATTGAGAACTTTATGCAGCAGGCGTTTAATAAAACTTGCACTACTTTCATCAATTGAACTGTGTCGACTTTATCTATCTTTCTTTCTTTTCTTTCTTTCTTTATTTCTCCTTGGGCTGAATGAGAGGCAGCGAGAAAGAGCTTGCAAAGTACAAAAAAGAAGTTACAACCAGAATGTTTTGATTATCTTAAAGATAAAATATTTTAGTTTTTGGCAATGTTATGGATATAAAGATCGTTTCTTTAGAAGAATAAAAACGAAAATTTTCAGAGAGAAATGAAAAAAAAAAAAATGCCAGGAAACAAAGATGTAATTATCGAGGTTTTCACAATACTGACTGCTTATCAAAAAAAAAAAAAAAATTGTACAAAAATGTCCTTAGCGTTTTTCAAAATGAAATTGGTATCACAGAAATAAAACGTTTGGATTCCAACGAAGTTTAGCCTTGTCGATTCTGACCAGAATACGAATCGTAACCAATAGCTCGTAGTGTAGTATCTGCTCATTCCTTTTTTCCCTTAGACGGAATTAGTCACAGTTTCTGCCTGTTGAAACCAACATAAAATCAAATTAAGTGTGAAAGAATTCGGATATATGTTGTTTCGTCCATAAATATATACTATCTAAAATATGTATTTAAATAAAAGTTAATTTTTTTCCAAAATTAAAGAGACCAGGATTTTAATCCCATGCATACGTAATAATTTAAAACTATGTATATTCATGCAAATTTATTTTGATGAATTTTATTTTTCATCATAGGTTTTTAATGACGTGGAGTTTTGCATTTGAAAATATTGGTAAAAATAGCCCTCCTTATTGAATAACGTACCATAAGAAAAAATCTTGATGGTTTTAGTTTACGAGAAAATTAATTTTTTTCTAAAATAATTGTTTGGGTGAACTTAATGAGAAGTGTCCGGAATATGGCACTAAACTATATCTTTGCCCAGCCGACTGAGGCTGTAGAATACGCCGACTGCTTCTCTGCAGGGGGATAGGACCCCTCCCACAACGAGTGTCCTAGTTATGACACAAAACAATCTGATGCTGAGGCTCCTGTAATGCTGGAACTTTGGGGAATGCAGTATACTCCTTCATTGCCATTGCTTCCAGGTCTACTTTGACCCGGAGTGGTAGCACCTGATAGGGTCCGATATGTAGGTCTAATATTACTAAAGTGTTTCCACATTTCGCACGAAATTGTTCACCGGATTTTCTGGTCATGGTAATTCAATTCACAATATAATTCCTCTACTTAAATAAAGAAATATATACATATAAGTAATTATATACGACATTTTATTCAAAAAATTAATTCAATACGTATTTATCTAACACCTTCACAATAGAGAGGATGCAACACAAAGTCAATAATTTTCACTTGAGTATTGCTTGTTTAAATTCACCGTCTTCTATCCGAGACTGGTTTCCGTCTCAAAGCTAAAGAATTCAGTTTGTCCTACTGTTTATTCATAGCTAGACGGATTTAAGCCTTTCACGAGACAATTGACTCAAAATGAAACGCAAACAACTTCGTCGAACTCGACTCGTCGTGTTTAATGTAGCAGCAACCATTTTCGGTGAACCTCGTGACCGATTCAAAAGGTTCAACCACGAGAACTATCGCACCAATTACGAGAAATGTTCACACTAATATTGGAGATTGGGGTAAGGATCAGTCTGTCAGTCAGTGACCGTCTGAGAATAAGTAAGGAGTTTAATTTTCAGAGCTAACGAAACTTCCCCTACATTGGCGAAGTCAACGAATTATGGAACAATCGGATCTTCCTTTTATCTTGTATAAGAATCCGGCCCGAAAGGAGGTTAAAAAATATTAATAAAATAAGAAGTAAATTTTCTTGTATTAAGTGTCTGATTTTTTCTTTTTCTATGAACTTGTTGTCATGTCAGCTTTGTTTCCGGAAAATTACGTCAAGACCCGGCAAATAGAGACAGATTCTCTTTTCGAGATTACGTCAAGACCCGGCAAATAGAGACGGATTCTCTTTTCGAGATTACGTCAAGACCCAGCAAATAGAGACGGATTCTCTTTTCGAGATTACGTCAAGACCCAGCAAATAGAGACGGATTCTCTTTTCGAGATTACGTCAAGACCCGGCAAATAGAGACGGGTTCTCTTTTCGAGATTACGTCAAGACCCGGCAAATAGAGACGGAACCTTTTTCTAAATTATGTCAAGACTCAGAAATGAGACTTCGATCCTTTTTCTAAAACGACAACAGTTAAAAACGAATTTAGACTTGTTATTATCGCTTCATTTTTGGGATTCCTTTCAAAACATTTAAACTTACGGCTATTTAAACACCCCCACCCCTCATTTTAACGCAATTAAAAAAGAATTTTAAAAAAGAGAGATAAATACTTTATTCTACTGAGAAATTTCAAGAATACAAACAAAAGCAAAAATGAAATCAGAGGAAGAATGAAGATTTACTTAAAATCTAAATTTGATCTGTTTTTCCATAGCGTTTAGAAACCATTAAAAGCAGCTGGTGTTTTTAACCAGGTTTCGGTGAACCAAAAATAATTAAAAATTACTCTTACCAAAATATTATCTTTTATTTTTGCGCTGTTTACTCGCTGCTGTAAATTAACGATGTACAAAATGCAGCTGAATATTTCATATGAAAGAAAACGCCTGCCAAAAATTGATGAACAATCCATTAATTGATATAAATGTATTCGTTTTTCAATGTGTAATTATCATATTTGTTTTGACATTTCAATTACGAAAAGCAAAATATCAAACTTGAACGTAAAATCGGTCTAAAACTACCATTAACTTTAACCCGCCTATAATCAAACGCAAAGGGTGATATGCTTTTGCAGAAAGAATTATCCAAGAGGATATGCAATTAAATGATCTTAGAATGAACACGCAGTAAACAAATTTATTATTTTTAATGACCATTTTCAATGAACATTTAACTGTTCCGTTAAATGAAATTGTAGCATTCTTGTTTAATCACATGAAGATGCTTCTTTAGTCTTTCTGTTTCCATCGGGAAGTTCTCGAGGAGCCATGAAGTCGGTATCCTGTTGTTTGAATCTTTTCTTTCCCCAAGAAATTGTTATCCACAATCAGCTTGCTAAACCTGCTGTAGACATTTTTTTGTTAATTGAACTATTTCCTTCTTTTTTTTTTTTTTTGTTGCTAGATTTCAATCGTGTAATCAGCCTTCTTCAGATCAGGCTGCATTAATTCAATTAGAGGTGGAGTATTCATTTGATTTTAAATGCAGATGCAATTTTTTCCATTTTGAATTGTTTACCATTTGTTAATATGAGGCAGTGTCGTCACGACCTGTTTCCTCTTCCCGGCTTGAGATCTTTCCCCCAAAGTTGTGGTTTCTTTAAAAAGAAGAATTATCAACAATTGTATTTGGTCAAAAATCTGCATGTCCAGAAAAGAAGCAAAAACGAATCATTCAATATATATAGACCAAAAATATAGATGAAAATTTCTCACCTTTTTTTTTCGTTCGGTGTATTTGTTGGAAACTTCTTAAAATTTAATTTTACCAGTGTTTAACAGACAACGTAACTGACAGTCTCTCAGATTGTCGTTGTCACTGGATTCAAACTGCTCCCTTGAAAATATAGCGTTGTGATTTCCGAAAAAAGAAAGTCACTTTCTGACCGGAAGCCTTTTGGAATTGCAATGCATAAAAACAAATGAGATCCTTATCTCCTAACCTTTGATCATACTAGCGCCGAATACCTCAGTGCATTATGGACATAAAAACCTCTTCATTCTCATCGAGAAATCCTTAAATTTTTTTCATCCTATTTTCATCACGACCTCCACTATTCTTAGCTTTAAAATTTACTAAGCTTTTTGCTTAGATGTGGCACAAGGCCATATGAAATGGGCACCCATTACGCGCAAAGTTTTAATTGTACACTCAAAGAGATGCGCTTGAACTCACCTGCCTAGACATACCTATAAGCCCCGCCTCTACGTTTACATATTTATATTGATACATTTACTGCGACACTCATTAGTATTATTACACCTAAATGTGAAAATCTATCGACAAACGGCTTATACTGTCACAAAAGCGTACTCCATCTAGAATCGACCAGATTCATGTAGTTTAACTGGGCGAGACGGTTTTAGTGGGATAACCACAGTGTTGATCCTGGATCTTACGTCAAATCCCAACCACCACTACAAGAATATTTACCAATTGCCAGTTTTCGAACAAATCAACTTTTTGGTCTTTGATAAAATTCAGTCGGGTGGGAAAAGGAGTCCCCATGGCGTTACTGCTAATATGATGGACTGTGACATTGTACAAAGCGAGAACGATCTCCAGTTGCACTATCACGTTCACTTTCGGACTAATATCCTTCAGAACGGAATGAACCCCCTTATTCTTCCCAGTAATAGATTAAATAGTACTACTAATAGTCTTCTTCTACAAGGATGGATTTGGCATTAAATAACCCATGAGTATTGATATGCCCTTAAATAAAGAAACCAAACTAAACCTAGTAATGTTCATTAATAAGTGTAATGGGTCCTTTTTTATCTATGGAAGAATTTGTATACTTTCATAAAAACGAGTTATTAATCAGTTGCTATTTCCAGTTCTGAAGATTTGAGGAATTATGAGAACTCCTTCATTGCCATTAATATAAAATCCACTCTGTTCCTGAGCTTAAGTACTTGTTAGAGTTCCGTGTATAGGTCGAATGAAGTTTTCAGCAGATCTTCTGTTGAAAAATCATTTGTACGTGACAGCAATACCAAATATCGACTAATTGTAAATTATTTGGTTTGGTCTCGGTTTCATTGCTCAATTGCTTATCAAACTTCTTGGGTTATTTAATACCAAAGCCATCTTTGTAGAATAACAGCAGTGATACTGTTTTACCCATTTATAGGATAATAAGGGGCTTTATACTTTCTCCAAGAGTGTTGATGTAATTGCAATACTGGAGTACGCTCTCTCTTAATTCGTGAACTTAGTCCAGCACCTTAGCCATAACACCACAGGGATTCCTTCTGTAAATTATTTTCATTTAGAATAGTTACTTGAAGCTATTATTACGATTCTTCTTCTTCTTCTTATTATTATTATTATTACTATTATTAGTGGTAGTAGTAGTTTGGTTTGGTTTGGTTTCTTTGTTTAATGGCATATCAACCTACCTGGGTTATTTAATGCCAAAGCCACCCTTCTACAAGAACAGTGGTGGTGCTATTTAGCCCATAGCTGGGAGGATAAGGGGGTTCGTACCTTTCCCAAGGATATTTGCCCGAAAGTAAACTTGATAGCGCGACTTAAGTATGGCCTCGCGTGCTACGATTTAGCAGACCATCGCTTTAACCATTACACCACGAGGACACCCCCTGATAGTAGTAGTTGTTGTTGTAGTCGTAGTTTTAGTATCGTTTACTTGAATCCATATAACTATGTTCAAACAAATAATAATCATTAAATAGAAATAATTTCTTGAAACTGCATAATTATCAGTATTAGATATAAATACTTGAAACCATATAACTATATTAAAATTATTTGTATTAAATAGAAATACTTGATATCATATAAATGTATGCCAAAAAAAAAAAAACAACCTCTAAAGTAACAACTAGACAAAATGTGAAGTCGAACAGAGAATGAACGTGTTTTTCTAATCGTTTGGAATAAAATGACCGAAGACTAATTAAATATGTCGTTAAATCAGTGACTCACTCATATCACACAGATTTGTCCTTTCTCATTTCTAAACTTGCCCAGTCGGCTGGGCTGTAGAATACACTGACGGTAAGACACCCCAACGAGTGTCCTGATTATGACATTTAACAGTCTGGTGGTGAGGTCCCAGTAATGCTGGGGCCTTGGGGAATACTGAGCACCCCTTCATTGCCATTGCTCCCTGGTCCACCTGATAGGGCCCTATCTATGGATTAAATAGAACTAATGGCATACTTATGCTAAACTGAACTGTTTGATTAAACTGAATATCTTGAAATAGAAATGTTTTTGACAATTAAACCGTACTTACCTATTGGCCTAGCTGTTAGAGTGTTTGCCCGGGAGACCTGGGTTCAATCCCAGGTCGAGTCATACCAAAGACTCAAAAAATGGTACTTGATGCCTCCTTGCTTAACACTCAGCATTATAAGGTACGGATCAAGGGTAAAGTAGAGCAATCCAGGGAAGGAATAGCACCCTCCCCAACACCTTGGTGTAGTAGCTATCGAAAAGGGAGCCTTTGGGTTACCCTCGACTATGGTCGCCAACTTTACTTACCTTTTAAACTGCGATCTCATCCTAAACTGAATTATTTGAAATTGAACTGTTTTTCACATTGAAACTGTACTTACACTAAACTGAATTGTTATATATAACTGCTTGAATAGTTTGAAATAGAAATGTTTTTGACAATGAAACTGTGTACTCATGCTAAACTGAATTGTTTTATATAGAACTGATTATTTACATAAAATGGATTTGGCGTTAAATAACCTACAAGGGTTGATATGCCATAAAACCCACCAAACCAAACCATTTCTAAACGAAGAACATAGGCATTTTATTAATGAAATATTGGAATTGATTTCCTTGGTAAAGGTGGGAGGATGAATTCATAATAGGATTCCTAAGTAGAGCCCAAGTAGCTTCGTGGCCAACGTGCTGGACTATGACATGGAGTAAGCTAGTTCGAACTCCAGTCGCATTCAGACGTTCACGCTCTGGCGAATACGTTTAGAAAAGCTATGAACCACCCTATTCCCCACCCCCAGCAATAGGTTAAATAGTACAAATAATGTTCTTCTACAAGGGTGGCTTTGACATTTAATAAACAAGCAAAGCCAAGCAAACAAAACCAAACCAATTCTGTAGTAAATTAATCTTTTCATAATTAATAATATCTTATATAAATTCCTTAATAAACTAATTTCAATGAAACTCTATAATAAAGTATTTACAATTTATTTTCATCGTAAATCATCGTCAAATCAATTCAATAGAGAAATGTTTCCTTTCAAATTCTCAAAGAAATATAAAAACTTTAATACAATTTCATCCTAAATTACTTTGCATTCATTTCTAGATTAATGTAATTCTCTAATAAGACAAATTCCAATGCATTTCTCTCGTAAACCATAGACTAAAATTTTCTATAGTAAAAGATTCCAAATGAAATTCTATCGTTTTTCTATGAATAATGACGTTTTAGTAAATGATTTTCTCTTAATTTTTTCCGATAAATAAAAGGCAGCCTAAAACATTACCCCACACTCATTCGTTATGTAACTGATTTTCATTGTTTCATGGAATGAATATCTCAAAGAAAAACTTTATAAATGATTCTTGATGCATTTTCAAAGGATTTCCGCTGATATTCTCTCTTGTGGGATTTCCATTTATAGTTCTTGGAAATATTTCCCAATGCCATTCTGCACTGTGAGCCATAAAAAAATATTTTCTATATTTTCTTTCGAGCACTGTATAAACTTGAATGATTATCGGTGGAATCTTGATTTACCTAATCGTTCAAAATAATAGTGGGTATCGTCGTAATTTAGCGAGCGTGAAGTCAAGTATATGACTAAAGCAGTTGTGTGTGTGTTTTTTCATAAAGATTATTAGTCTGTTGGTTTTCCGGCGTATCAACTGTTGCTGGGTTATTTAATGCTAAAGTCAATCTTTTATTAGTAAAATATTCATATAGTTTCAAATAACTAATAAAGACATTTGTAAAAGACGACAGCTTCAAGGACTAATTCTTAGTACAAATAATTTTTCCTATCTAATAGAAATAATTTGTTGACGCTTGCATAGTTTCAAATATCCCTATCTAAAAATAATGTTTATATAGTTTCAAGTAATTATTGCTAGTTAATGATAGTTGTCAGGCACCCCATATACACCAGAGTAAGGCACACATTCTTCTTATTGTGTGTATTAATATACTAAGATTTTTACGTAGATGTGGCACAAAGCCGTATGAAATGGCACCCAATAAAACGCGAAGTTACTCGTGTAGCTTGAGTTGCTTTCAAACCATTACCCCACCAGAAAAAACCCACTTTTCTATTTTATTATAGTCATTTGCTTGCACATAGTTATACGATTTCAAATCTCTTATAATAATCTGTAGTTGGTTCGTTGGGTTTTATGGCATATCAACCTTTGTAGGTTATTTAACTCTAAATCCATTTTTTGTAAATAATCGGTTCTATTTAAAACAATTCAGTTTAGCATGAGTACACAGTTTAATTGTCAAAAACATTTCTATTTCAACCTATTCAGTTTATTCAGTTATATATATAACAATTCAGTTTAATGTAAATACAGTTTGAATGTGAAAAACAGTTCTATTTCGAATAATTCAGTTTAACATAAGCACGCAGTTTAAATGTAAGTACGGTTTAATAGTCAAAAACATTTCTATTTCAAGCTATTCAGTTTACTCAAACAATTCAGTTTAGCATAAGTATGCCGTTAGTTCTATTTAACCCATAGATAGGACCCTATCAGGTGCTACCACGCCGGGCCACAGTAGACATGGGAGCAATGGTAATAAAGGGGTACTCCACATTCCTCAAAGCTCCAGAATTACTGGAACCTCACCATCAGATTTTTTCGTGTCATATCCAGGACACTCGTTGGGGGGTACCCTCCTGCAGAGAAGCAGTCTGTGTATTCTACAGCCCCCTCCAGTCGACTGTGCAATAATAATCTTTAGAAAACAACTATAATTTCAAATAAATTTCCTTGATACAAATTATGAAGTGGCTAATGTGCTGGACAGCCGCGCGATGACATCCACTTTCGGACAAATACTCTTGGAAAATGGATGGACTATTTTATTACAACAGCTTTGTTTTAAATAGTACAACTACTATTCATCTAGCATGATTGCTTTGGTATTAGATATGCCACTAGGGTTAATATACTAGAAAAAAATGAAACTAAATCAAACCAACTACTCAACAGTTGAATGATAATCAAACCTGACCGATAAAATGAAACGCAGTTTCTTCCAGGCTGCGGTCGTGTCGATACTGCTATATGGATGCACTACTTGGACGCTAACTAAACGGTTGGAGAAGAAGCTAGTCGGCAATTATACAAGAATGTTGCGAGCAATATTGAACAAGTCCTGGCAGCTGGGGCTGTAGAAAATGTCCTGATATGACACTAAATAATCTGATGGTGAGGTTCCAGCAGTGCTGGAGCTTTGGGGAATGCAGAGTACCCCTTTATTGCCATTGCTCCTGATAGTACCTGATAGGCCATATCTAGGGGTTAAATAGCACTAATAGCATACTAATGCTAAACTGAATTGTTTGAATAAACTGAATAGCTTGAAATAGAAATGTTTTTTGACAATTAAACCGTACTTACATTTTAACTGCGGGTTTATGCTTTGGCCTAGCGGTTAGAGTGTTCGCCATTGGCTCGGGAGACCTGGGTTCAATCCCAGGTCGAGTCATACCAAAGACTCAAAAAATGGTACTTGATGCGTCCTTGCTTAACACTCAGCATTATAAGGTACGGATCATGGGTAAAGTGGAGCAATCCAGGGAAAGGAGTCGCGCCCTCCCCTACACCTTGGTGTAGTAAGCTATCGAAAAGGGAGCCTTCGGGTCACCCTCGACTATGGTTGCCAACTTTACTTTACTTACTTATGCTTAACTGAATTATTTGAAATAGAACTGTTTTTCGACATTAAAATTGTATTTACACTTAACTGAATTGTTACATATAACTGCTTGAATTCTTTGAAATAGAAATGTTTTTGGCCATTAAACTATGTACTTAGGCTAAACTGAATTGTTTTAAAAAGAACAGATTATTTACATAAAAATGTATTTGGCGTTAAATAACCTACAAAGGTTGATATGCCATAAAACTCAAGAAACCAACCAACCAATACAAATAATATGCACATTTTTCAAGTATTTCTTATCTATTTCTAATAATATCAAAAACTTCTGTCATATAAGACCCTAAAAGATATCAATGTGGGAAAAAGTGGACCTGAGTGTAATGTTAACAAAAAAGTGAGTACACACTCTGCAGAAGACCATACCTAATGCCTCAAAAATAGACGTGGTTAAGAGTTATATATTCAGGGCAACCTCCTTTATTGGATATCTTGCTCCTTCTAAAGGGATGCAATCAAAATGATCAAGCTTTGCCGACGAGAATACCCGATTCTTTTTTTTCTTTTAGAAGACTTGATAATGGACGAGTGTACATTTCAGTTTTGCACAAATGCCTTTCGGTATGATAGGAATCCAAATCTTCTCCCTCAGCGATGGGTAACCGTGGTCTTTAGCCATAGAAGACAACCGATCTAGAAATAAGAAAAAAATGAATTTAAGAATTAGGAGATTTTAGGGTTAGGAGTTCTATCTCGTAAAAGCCTATTTGCCCTATAACAGACAAGGCGTGGGTAAAGCACAAAGACCACGAACAGACAGGACAATTAAACAAACGGAGGTGATACAGTCATATAAACTCATTAAGATAAGTTTATACAGACAAATACATGCATAAAGTAAAGTTGGCGACCAGGTGTCGAGGGCGACCAGAAAGCTCCCGTTTCAATAGCTACTACACCAAAGTGTAGGGGGGGCGCTACTCCTTTTCTTTGAATTGCTCCACTTTACCCTTGATCCTTACCTTATATTGCTGAGAGTTAAGCGAGGAGGCATCAAATACCATTTTAAAAGTCTTTGGTATGACGCGACCTGTAATTGAACCTAGGTCTTCCGAACCATTGGCGAATACTCTACCTACTAGATTAAAAATTTTTTATAGACATAGATACGGAGAAAAAAAGTTACGCACGCACGCACGCGCACACACACACACACACACACACACATATATATATATATATATATATATATATATTGTAGGTCCTAAGAGAGAATAACAGTATTTCGAAATGAGTAAGTCTATGACGTGAATTGTATTTTTTAGGATTTGCTTATTTTGTTCTTACATACGGAAGTAAGAACAAAATAAATAAATAAATCCTAAAAATTACAAATCTCTTCGTGGACCAACTCATTTTAATATATATATATATATATATATAAGAGAGAGAGAGAGAGAGAGAGAGAGAGAGAGAGAGAGTATTAATATACAGAGGTGTGCGCACAGGCCGACACATATTGAATAAATAAAATAATTTATGTATGCATCATTATCATCACCGATTCCTTTGACTCTCTGTCGCCATCCACCCCTACAAGCCATCGCACTTGGTAAGTGTCCACTTTAGCTGATTAATATGTTTTTCTTATTCGGTCAACACTGTTATGCCCATGTGAAGACTTCATAAAAGAACGTTGCTTTTAGTTCGTTATTTCTTTTCCAGCAGAGCCCTGTATATTTGACTCGTCCACTTGATTATTTTGTGATATGGAACGTAAGTGTCCGTACAACTGCGGTTTAGTTGGATACTGCTTTCAAGATTTGTTCAAAATTGCCCGCAACAAACTTGGATAGTTCACATCCAACTTTTTCTCCGTATGTTTCGTGAGAGTCCAGGGGTGAAAATATACAATAATACTGATATAACTACATCTTGAAAGAATTTACATTTTTATATATGTATAACAGTATTCAGCAAAAAAACAAACGTTATATTTCGCCAGAGCATCGACATTCAAAAACATTACATATGCCACACAATTCATCCATTTTGTATGAGTAAGAGAAATAGTTTCTTCAAAAATTCCTTCCTCTCCGAAAAAAAATTAACAAAAGCATGCTTCCTCTCCGAAAAAAAATTAACAAAAACAATTTATATATATATATATAATATATATATATATATATATATATATATATATATATATCATCATGTCGTGCCGCTAGCACGGATGTCCTCTTGACTCTCTCTCTCGCCACTTTTCCCTATCGTTCATCACCTCAGGCTGGTCTTCAGGGCTACATACCGTATCCTCACATAGCTGCTGTATGTATGTTCTAGCTGGTCGTCATGCTTTTGCTCAGCCATATGTGGGGGTCCATTGGAGTACATCACTTGTGAGCTCTTCTCTGCTTCTCCAGCAGTGTCCTGCGTGTCTGGTTCGTCTAACTTGGATAGTTTTCGCGATGGGAGGCAGATGGCTATATAGTTTGTGTTTTTTGGGGGTGTTGCCGCCAGGACTTATTTAATATTGCTCTCAACATTCTTGTGTAATTGCCGTCTAGTTTCTTCTTCAGCCGTTTTGTTAGCGTCCAAGTGGTACATCCCTACAGCAGTATTGACATGACCGCTGCCTGGAAGAAACTGCGTTTCATTTTATCGTTCAGCTTTGATTTCCATATGATCGATAGCTTATCGATAGCCGTCTATGCGTTTGTTAGCCGTGTGTCGATGTCTTTTTTGGTTGATGAGACACTGCTTCCTCGGTAGGTGAATTTGTCTACCAGTTTCAGAGAGGTTCCGTCTAGTGTGGAAATGTCGCCTGTTTGATTAAAGCACATATATTCAGTTTTGTGTGCATTGACATGGAGGCCAATGACTGCGGCGACTCGTTCCAAACTATGCAGTAGTGTTTGCCAGTATCGCTATGTCATCGGCGTATACATATGTATATATATATTGTGAAATGGCAAGCTTTTCAGTTTTTATGATGGGTAACTAAAGAATCTTTGTAGCTGAATTGCATCTCTTGGACATATCCAAAATGAAATAAAAACAAATTTGTATATTAGTTCTACGGTAATTACATACCAACCTTCTTCCTCAAAATTTGGTTTGAGTCACAAAAGGATAGAGAGACTAAGCTAAATGAAATTTTACAAGCAAACTCATGCAGACCTAC
>OY757928.1:90733360-90803360 GCA_963585895.1 Sepioteuthis lessoniana
ATGCTTTTCAGTAACTTTTTTCGTATTTAATACATTTACGATGTTCGCTTTTTCCTGACATCCAACCAGATTTATTATATATATATATATATATATATATATATATATATTACCACTTTCTGTTGGTTTCATGAAAAAATCATCAGATAAGAGAAAAATAATCATTCGATTTATAACTGATGATCGTATTTTCAATACATGGAGCTAATAAGAAATTAATATGTGGAGGTGATGTATTGATTTCACGCGCACACACGCGGGCTCACGCGTAGTAATTAGTTCATTTTTTGTTAATTAAACAGGCAAGGCCGAATGTACGAATTAAAAAAAAACACAAGCAAACATTTTTCCTGTTTGCAGAGAAGGAAATATAATTTTGGATCGATTAAATACAGAAAACATTAAAAAGATTCACTGTTTCGATTGCTTTCGGCAGTGTCTCCAGCCATTTTCAAGAATAGAACGTTTTTATATAATAAAAATTACACAGGAGTAAATTTTATGGTCCCAAGGCAACCGAAGAATGTTGGGATTTCCTGTTTTTTAATTTTTTTTTTTTTTTACTCTTGCTTATTTGTTTCAAATAAAGTTATTGGTGTTGGTCTTAATGGTCACGGTTATAATGAGAAGGATGTTGGTTAATGATATGACACATAACATCATAAAACCCTTTCGAGAGACAGTTGAATGCGAATTCTTAAATCCATTTCTGACTCTTCTTAATATTTTATTAGAAAATCTTAAAGAATTTGGGTTTTAACTGTTGTGTTTCGTTCAGATGATTTCAAATCGTGTTTCTGTTTTTGATAACGTTGCAGTAATTTAGCCAATGTATGTAGGAATTTACAGGTTGTTGAAGGTGGGAGAAGAAGTCTCTTTGTCTCTTAAGGAGAAAATGAATTTCTATGACATTCCTTTGGCTAATAGGCTCTGCTGTTTTTATTTCATAAAATTACGCTGTTGTTAATTACTAGATCAGAGTTGTTTTTCCATTTTTTTTTTAGTAAATAATTAGTTTTATACCTTTTTCATGATCGACTTGAGAAATCTAACGGCGTGTAATGAATTTTTTATGAATGTTCATCATCTTTGTTCTTAGTAAGCATCTGACTACAACAAAATAGGTTAATGGTTTCATTGTGTTTATTGCGATCAATATTATTATTTCGGGTTTTTCTTTGATAGCTTTCTATATGTATGACAAAATAAGTGAAGTCATTATCTTTTCTTTTATATTCTTTGGAGAGATCTTTGAGGAATATTGTACTTGAACAGGAGCTTAATTGCACTCTATTAAAAAAGGTTATATTTCATTGTTTTCATTTTTTTAAATAACAGTGGTTCATTATTTTTTGTTTCAGAGGTTGTAAGGAGAATTTAAAGAAAGTTATAACGCTTCGGGGTGTGTAATGGTCAGCATCTTGACTTGCAAGCTTTCACAAATGAGTTCGGGCTTCTTTATGCGGCTTGTGCAACATATAACCAAAAAGCTTAGTAAATTACATTTTAATGAAAGGTAGACTTTGTTATAGATTTTTAAAAAGATTAATTTACATTGTCGCAAGTCATATAAAGGGGGACGTAAATATACTTTATTTTAAAATATATTTTTGAAAATAATTTTCTGTTGTTTATACAGAAATAACTAACTTTCAGTTTTATCAAATAATTTGCATAGTCCTCAAGAGAAGTCAAGAATAATTGCCAGAGTATATCAAAGTGTATTATTTGCAGTTATTTTTCTTGATCAAAGTGTGTCATGACAAGCGTAATCAAAGGACACGTCTACATAATGTTTCCAAAAGAAGACACGTGGCCGCATAAGCCAGTTTTAGGACTGCCTAAGACTGGAAAAGAAAATAGTAAATGTAACTCCTTTCTATCCTTAAGTGGCACAAATTTTTGAAGCGTTGGGAAATTCAACTGGTTGTTGTTGAGACTCGTTATTTTCTTCTTATTTCTATATAGGCTGAAATGATTCTTTACTGAGACGATTCAGCAGTCGGAAGATACCCATCCAAAAGAGGAGTATTCTTCATAGTTCAAAGTGCTATTTATCCACTTCTTATCTATGTCTATATAATATCGCAGTACTCTAGTTATTTGGATAAGGATAAGCCCATAACTATCCTTTACTTTTAAGGACTTTTATGTTCTAAAGAGAAATCTTGCTAGAAATTCATGGTTTCTATTTGACGAATTGTGTATGCAGAATTTATTATTTCTATCTTTGCTTATGTGAGCACTCATATTAACACTATGATCAGAACGTTGTGTGTTGGGAATGTGTACGACAAGGGAAGATAGCTCGTTATAGATGATGGAAGTGTTTTCTTCATCACTATTATTGGTTGGACTGTAGCAAAAGACGACTGTTGTGTACGAGTTGCCATAAAAACTAGCACACATCATTTAAGGTTATATCCTCTCAATGCTATTTAGTGGTTTTACGACACGAGGACGGAAAAGCATTTCTACACCAATGGTGGCATTGGCGGTGTATTCCCATGCAGGAGTAGACACAAATGTCCATCTATTACCATAGTATTTTAGTGTAGTTCCCAATGATAATACCAATTTTCCTTTACCCATATGATGTGTATAATATGCTCTACAGATTTATCGCATTTAATGTCTTCAGGTTAAAAGTTGCTATGTTGACGATGAATTTGCATCAAAGTAAATTTGGTCTGGTTTATGTTGCTGGTTTTTTGAACATTGGGGTCAGAGATCCAACCTCAGTAGAAGACGTCCCTTGTTTATCCGTGTGAAGGATGAGGTGGCATGACCGATTGGTTTTATTTAGTCATGGTACTCTTTAGGTGTTTTTTCCCCTCGTCAATAGACACCACCCTTGTAGATAAGTAGTTTTAGCTTCCTGGCAAAACGATTTCATCGTGACTGTTGATCTAAGGGGTTTATCTGCACCGCATCTGTTAAAGTGCTCTATTGACTCGCATTAATTCACATCAACAGAAATGTATCCCATACGCTTGAGTAGCTCTCTTCCCTCAGGAAATGTTATTCAGTAAGAAGCAGGGTAAGGATAAGTGAGTGACTATGGAGGTAGCATATTTTACTATCAAGGGGTATAACCTCTACGGTTTGACTGGGGCTGTCATTGAGTCATACATATCTGGTAATACGCTTGAAGGGTTTTGATAATATGAGTCTTCATTGAAAAGGAAAAAAAAAAGAAGAAAGAAAAATTCACCAACCTTTATTTTTTTCTGAAATTTTACCTGGAAAAACATTCCATTGAAGATGATTAATGAATATGATCAAAAGCGCTTTGAAACAGAACTTAAAGGAACTTTCTATCAATTGGACCCTGTAAAAAAAAAGCCAGAAAAGCAAAAACATGATCAGGAAAAAAAGGGTATTTCTTTTCTTTTTTTTTTTTTTTACACATTTCTTTCTTTCTTTCTTTCTTTCTTTCTTTCTTTTTTCTTTTTTCTTTTTTCTTTCTTTCTTTTTATCTATTTGTTTGATTCTTTCTTTCTTGCTTTATTTTTTCTTTCTTTCTTTCTTTCTTTTACTTTCTTTTTCCCTCCATTCTGTCTTTCTTTATTTTCTTTTTTGCTGTATTTCTTCAATTCTTTCGAAACAGACAATGAATCTCAGGTGTTTGGTGTAATCTCTCTCTCTCTCTCTCTCTATCTCTCTCTTTCTCTATCTATCTATCTCTCTCTCTATCTATCTATCTCTCTCTATCTATCTATCTCCCTCCCATCTTCTCTCTTTCTCTCTCCTTTTTTTTCTTTTTTCCTTTCTTTCATTTATTTGAAAGGCAGAATGGAAAGAAAAAGAAAATAAGGAAGAGGGGAAGAAACGGAAGAGAGAAAGAAAGAAAGAGAAAGAAAGAGAGACAGACAGAGAGTTAAAGAAATAAATTAAGTTTGCTTATATCGATAACTTATTTAAAAGTTCAGTTCTTTAAAAAAAAATGACAAGATTTTTCAGAAGTCAATAAATTGTTCGATTTTATTACAATTTCGATAGTTATTTATATTGTTGAAAATAAAATTAAAATAAAAATCTATCGGGTCAAATAATAATAATTTATTTATTTGATTGTATTAAAAGGAATTAATGAAGAACGGTAAATAAGATAATTTACATGAAGAATATTAAACTACCAATTGCAATCTAAAGTGTGATTTTAAAAAAATAATTAAGTCTTATTCTTGTGTTTTGAACACATTTAATCCATCAATTAGAAATATATAAAGTAAACTGTCTTTGAAATATTTTTAAAATGCAGCTTTTATATAAAGTACATTTTTGTTGGCAATCAATTTTAATTGGATGAAATACATAAAAACAAGAATAGAAAATCGAAATTGTGTAGTATACACAGATCGATAAAGATAGTTATTTTGGGAAGATATTTGGAAATTAAAATTTAATGTTGAACAATTTAATGTACTGAATTCAAAAACATTTAAGATGAATGTAAATTAAGCAAAAGGGAAACGAAAGAAGGAAACGAGAAATACATTTTTGTGATTGAATTTGATAATAGATTTAAAGTTGACATCCATATTTTTAGATAAATTTGAATGGTCTCAGAAAAAATGATACGAAAAAAGAATTAAGAGGACATTTTTTAGAACCTTCGAATGAAAGACTTAATAGAATTTAATGTGTATATCATTATTGTATTTATAGTATATATGTTCTGTGCAAATATTAATTTTTAGCAGGATGTGAGAAGATAATAAAAAAAGAGGAAATGCTGAAGGAGGTATAACTAATGAATAAAAAAATAAATTAGATAATGAATAAAATTCAGTTTTGAAACATTAAAATGCCATTTTCTAAAATTTACTATTTATTATTTATTATTACTACTACTCATCGTCATCATCATCTTGTCGTGCCACCAGCACGGATATCCCTGACCCTCTCTCGCCACTCCTCCCTATTGTTAATCGCTTCTGGTGGGTCTTCAGGGCTACATCCCCTATTCTCACAGAGCTGCTGTATATAGATTCGTGCTGGTCTCCCTGCTTTTGCTTGGCCATATGAGGGGGTCAATAGTTGAAACATCACTTATGAGCTCGTCCCTGCTTCTCCAGCAGTGTCCTACATGTCTGCTTCGTCTAATTTTGATAGTTTTTGTGATGAGAGGTAGGTGCTTTGTGGGGTGTTGCCTCAAGGACTTGTTCAAAATTGCTGGCAGCATTCTTGTGTAGTTGCCGTCAAGCTTTTTCTCCACCCGTTTAGTCAGCGTCCATGTTGTGCATCCGTATAGCAGTATCGACACGACCGCTGCTTGGAAGAAACTGCGTTTCATTTTATCAGTCAGGTAATATTTATTAGTTTATGCGTGTAAATAAGAAAGGGGAAAAAGTGAATTTCCACGGGTCCCGCAAGAATTGTATTTAAAATAGATTTAACGAATAAAATATATTTCACCATAAATAATATGGTAACCAATTCGATATTTTCAGTTTGTCGATCCTGAAGTTCAGGGAATTAGTTATATTAGTGTCACATTAAATATTTATGGAAAAATATCGATAAAATTCCTTGTATTAAATAAAGCAAAGAATATATTACAGTAAATTGCCGCGTACTGTCTCATATATAAGTCGACTTTAAGATATTTAATTAGAAATCTCAGATTGGACCTGTATATGCGGTAAAGGTAGACTCCCAAACGGAGAGTAGGCTAAAGGTCATGATCACAATTTGAAGAAAGATTTTAAAGGACTTTAGAATGTGATCATTCACCCTTTTATTGTAGAATAATAATAACTAAGCATATGAATATGCAGTTTAATGACTAAATACATTTCAGTGTCGTATTTTGGCTTTAAGAATTTAATCATCAATATAATAACCTTCAAGCAACTATTATTTAAATTGTTGTGCCATATCATCATCATCATCATCATGTCGTGCCGCTAGCACGGATATCCCTGATCCTCTCTCGCCGCTTCTCTCTATCGTTCATCGCTTCTAGTAGGTCTTCAGGGCTGCATCCCGTATCCTCACATAGCTGCTGAATGTATGTTCGAGCTGGTCGTCCTGCATTTGCCCGGACATATGTGGGGGTCCATAGGAGTACATCACTTATGAGCTCGTCCCTGCTTCTCCAGCAGTGTCCTGCATGTCTAGTTCGTCTAACTTGTATAGTTTTCGTGATGGGAGGCAGGTGGCCGTATAGTTGGTGCCTTGTGGGGTGTTGCCGCCAGGACTTGAATAAGAACTGTAAAATAATCATTATCAGTATATTGATTTAACTACCTGAAAACTGTTATCACTTCAGAAGTGTATGGTGTACGTAATTTTTCTTCTATTATGAGAATTTGATCTGCTATAAATGAAATATGCAAATCTTATGGATTAGAGCTTATATTCATATGAATTCACAATCCATTGCAGTATCATAAAATCGTGCAGATGAACAACATACCGAAGTTATTCTTCTGACCACCTGGGTGCTGTGACGTTCCGATTAGTGTATCAGATGTTTTTAGCAGTCAGTTGCGATTAGTTTGTGGTGTGTATCGATTGGTAGGAGTACTGTTCCATTTGTTAACCGCTGCCATATTAGGTAAACCCTAGTTTGTTGTGATTATTTCAGGCTTAGAAAAAAACATCTTGTAAGCTGCAAATTTTCAACTTTTGAAAGTGAAATGTAAAACTAGTAAAGGGTCTTGAAGGATTAGCGTAACAACCTTCAAGGCTTGTCCTTGATATTTGTCGATAATCACGGAAAAGGCGAGTCTGATAGGAAAATGAGACCTTTTAAAGTTAAATAAAAAATATTGATATACTTGTATCAAATAGGATAATAAGATATCTTAGATAATTTTAACATTGTCAGAATCTAATTTATTTCCAGAGTAATCCGATGATGTCCGAGTGAAAAAAAAAAAGAATACATCAAACTTATGGACATGAGACTGGCATGAGGAGGGGAGAAAACAATTTATTTATTCAAAGTTCTATGGTGATTTGTCCACTGGTCAAGTTGGAGCACTACTCATGTAGCAGTGCAGTGTCCATCCCTCTCCAGGTCTTCTACTAGTTTAGAGTATTTCTTATCCTATACTGATTAGCATAGCATAATTAAAAAGTCTAGTCTGTCCATAGCTGGATCATACCAGTCACAAGGGCATTAGCTCTGAGTAAAAATGCAAAAATCGTTGTTCAGGATTTGATTGGTTTGGTTTCTTTGTTTTAATGGCATATCAACCTTTGCAGGTTATTTAATGCCAAAGCCATTCTCCTAGAAGAACAGTAGGGTACTATTTAACCCATAGCTGGGAGGATAAGGGGGTTCATACCTTTCCCAAGGGTATTTGCCCGAAAGTGAATGTAATAGCGCGACTGGAGTACGAACTCACTTACTATGATTCCGCAGTCCATTACTTTAACCATTACACCACGAGGACACCCCACTAAGGATTTGAACTCGAGTAAGACTCCATTTCTAATATCATGAGTGTCTCCAATCCTGCGATACTGGTCAGTTTTTGAACAGCTTTTTTTTTATTTAAGAAAGAACATTTTTATAACGATTTCTTTTTTTTAATATATATATATATATATATATATATATATATATATATATAATTTTATTAATTAATAGACATATTTTGTCTGTAATTCTTTAAGGTTCCTTTTAAGCTTCTAGATGATTCTTTTCGTTTTGGGTTGGAGTCGGTAGATGAATGTGGCAAAATTGTTCCAAGTGCTATGCTTCATAGGCCGTCATCAGAGGTTGTTTGTAAGTGTAAAAAAACTCTTAAAATTTTTTTTTACACTTAAAAGCAACCCATGATGAAGGGTTATGAATGGACTGTAAGCGCTCGGGAAAATTTCGGTAAATTCATCTACCGACTAAAACCTAAAACCAAAATACTGGTCGGGAAAATTGAAAGGACCCTGATAAAATTATATACAGAATAAATGTGTCTTTGATATGAGATCAAACATGCTTAAATGAAAGACTGGTGCCCAACTACAAACCTCACACACACACACACATATATATATATATATATGTATGTATGCATATCTATTTAGAGAGAGAGAGAGAGAGAGAGAGAGAGAGAGAGAGAGAGAGAGAGAGAGAGATAGTTCACAAAAGACTGACACATTTTAAAGCCAGAATTTTCTTGTTTTATAATCAATTATTCGTCAGATTTTATAAGTAATCTTAGAAAATGAAGAAAAGTCAATTAACAGTGTAGAAGAATAAATTAAGATAATAGAACTTTACTAGTCAATTTTCAGGTCTGTAATTTCAACAGAAAATACTGCGTCACTAATTTTAACGTGAAGAATCCTTCAAATACAAATACATTAAAGAACTTTGTGTACAGATTTAAAATTCGTGACTCAGTGACTGACAAACCATAAAGTGAACATTTCAGAAGTATTTGCAAAAACAGCAGTGAAGGCTTTTTTTCATGAGTTAGTCCCTCCTCTGTCTGTCTGTCTGTCTGTCTTCCCTTTCTCTCTCTCTCTATATATATATGTAATGGTATATAAGTAAAAAAAGACTTAAAGCTTTATAAGTAAGTAAAGTTTACGACTTTAGTCAAGGGCGGTAATTTACTAAGCTTTTTGCTTAGATGTGGCACAAGGGCATATGAAAGGGGCACCCAATGAGACTCGAACTCACTCGTGTAGGTTTGCTTGTGGAGCTTGCTAACTATTACACCACCAGATGCGCTTTAGTCAAAGGTGACCCGAAGGCTTTCTTTTCAATAGTTATCACACGGAGGTGTAGGGAAGGCCGCTACTCCATTTCCTGGATTGCTCGACTTTACCCTTGATCCTTACCTTATAATGCTGAGTATTAAGCAAGGCCGCATCAAGTACCATTTTTTGAGTCGACCTGGAATTGAACCCCGGCTTCCTGGACCATTGGCGAACACATCGCAACGCAAATACATATGCAAACTACAGGTTCTTAAACTGATAATTTTTATGCAGCAAATTACTAAGTCGTGAAGTTTCCCCAATCCCGAACAAGAAGTGTGGAGATGCTGCCAAGTGCGATTCTAAAAGCAAATGTTTTTACTCTATCCATTTTTTTTGAAGTAAAGTTTCCTCTTTTTTGTTGTCAATTAATAAATTCGTCATATGTTATACAGAAGATTTCATCCTGTGCAAGCATTCCATGAAAATCACGTCCACTGTGATTGCTTAAAGATCACGCCTCGCGTCAAATATCTAGTTGTAACCAATGCGACTTGTTGTTATGCTATTAAGAATATTTTAGGTACATATTTCTTCTTGATAAAATACTTTCATTTTCTATTCAAGAAAGATTTCCGAGAAGAAAACTTACTTCAACTTCAATTAGCATCGTCTATAGCGCTTTGATTAGCAGAACTTTGGATGGCAACTAACAACGATAGAATTAATTCTACGTATTTTATTGTGCCATTAATCAGATGGATGGCAACTAACAACGACAGGATTAATTCTACGTATTTTATTTTGCCATTAATCAGAAATATCTAGCAGAGGAAAACTGCCAATATTATCATATTTACCGCTCGGGCAGGATATGACACAAGGTCAATTTTTAAGTGGAGTTTATCAGGTTTGAATTCAGAGTTTTCCTTCTCCTAGACTAGTTGTCTCACCAAGGCTGAAGAACCCAGTCTGTCCTACTATTTAGGGAGGGAGAATAATTGGATTCATACCTTTCCCAAAGGTATTAGAGCTATGTGAAATGCAATTAGTCTCGTCCAGGATTTGAACTCGAGTCGCTGTGTCCATTTCCTACGACGATAACCTCCAATATTATTGGCTGTATTTCAGTTAGATTTAGCAGACTTGATGGCTTTGAGGTCAATTATGGTTTCGGGACCAGTACATCATTACCACTAACCCAGAAACATTCTGCATAATTAAAGGTAGACGATGCGTTGGGCTAGATCTTAAACTCGTTATTCTTTGCCATCGTCTTAAACATATCGAGACGAAACCATCTCATATGCTATGATTTACATCGCTATGAATGTTTAATCTAGAAAATCAAACGTAATCATTTATCGATTAGTAATAAAAGTACGTTCTCTAATCATTTGATTCGGTCAATAGTCAGTTCTGTTCACTTATATATAGTACTGCCATTATGAATATATATAACAATAATATATATATATATATATATATATATATATATATATATATAGATAGATAGATAGAGAGAGAGAGAGAGGGTAAATGAAAAGTAACTCTTTATTTTAGAATTATAAGAATTTATTTCTGACCAATAATTTTTTTCCAAGTGAGTGAGTTTGATCTCCAGTTGAGCTATTTCGTTGACTTTCGGACAAATACCGTTGGTATGGATTCATTTATCCCGTCCCTTCACAGGTAACGACGGAATAGTACCACTACTGTTCTTCGGCAAAGATGGCTTTGACATAAAATAACCTTCGTAGGTTGATGTGCCATTAAAACAAAGAAACCAAACCAAACGGTGATATATTACATGACTGTCAGACTCTGTCAGTTTTCTGATAGGTCGTGCGAATGCCACATCAAAATGCAGCCACCTCGTTAAGCTGACTTAGATTCTTATATGCTTTGCTTAATCTAACACATAAATATCAGGTTACTTATTCTTGTCATTAGTCCGTGCAATTCTAAGTGTTTATTGGTTTTCATGTAAGTTAATCCTGTTGAGTCGCTTGATGACCAAGTCTGTCTTTTATCAAGCAATTATAAGCTGGTTGGTTGTTTGGGTTTATGTCATATCAAACCATAGTAGGTTATTTAATGCCAAATCAATTTTTATACAAATAATCAGTCCTATTTCAAACAATTCAGTTTAGAATGAGTACACAGTGTAATTGTCAAAAAAATTTCTATTTCAAGCTATTTAGTTTAATCAAACAGCTCTGATACACACAGTTAAATGTCAAAGCAGTTCTATTTTAAGCAGTTCAGTTTAGCATAAGTACACTGTTTAAATATCGAAGAAGTTCTATTTCAAGTAATTCAGTTTAGCATAAGTACGCAGTTTAGTTCTATTTGACCCATAGATAGGACTTTATCAGGTGCTACCACTCCGGGCCAGAGTGGACCTGGGAGCAATGGTAATGAAAAGGTATTCTGAATTCCCTAAAGCTCCAGTATTACTGGAAACTTACCATCAGATTTTTAAGTGTCATATACAGAATACTCGTTGGGTGGGGGTGGGGGTCTTACCCCTCTGCAGAGAAGCAGTCGGTGTATTCTACAGCCCCAGCTGACAAGGCAAACAATAATAAACAATAAAATTTATCGCTTCTATTATTCTTAATAGAAATAATAACTAGATAATTATACACAATGATATGGTTTCAAACACGCATTTCTATATTATAATAATCACCATTTATTGACTTGATTTGGTTTCTTTGTTTAATGGCATATCAACCTTTGCAGGTTATTTAATGCCAAAGCCATCCTTCTAGAACAGTAATGGTACAATTTGACCCATAGCTGATGTTGCATATTGACTTCCAACCCGGCCAAGCTGTCAAAAGAAGAAATGCACCTGTGTAAATAACAGGTGCATCCGGTCGGAGTTATCAAGAGATCAGGGGTGACCTTGACTGTCGAGGGGTTGAATTGACTGCGAAATTGTGACTGTCGCAGGAAGTTGGTGGTCGTCAAATTATTATATAACCCCGGCGACAGGAAGTTCAGATCAGTTGAAGAGAAGATGCTGGAATGAGAACCATGTCACAGCAGAGGCTGAGCCAGGTTGAGCAGCCCTGGAGAACGGGAAAGAAAGGCTGTGATAGCCAGAAGAGTTGTGGGCTCAATATGTTGCAGTCTTTTTTTCGGTCTCCAACTCCCTCTCACACACAACCCATTCAATAACTGAGAGGTATATTTTTACTAAGAACTGTGTCCGCTCGTCGTTATTATGTTGAACATGTTTCTGTATGTATATGTGTATGTATAGTTGGTTGTGACTATACAACACTGGGAGGATAATGGGGTCCATAGCTTTCCCGAGAGTATTTGCCCGAAAGTGAACATAATAGCACGACTGGAATTCGAACTCGCGTACTACGATTACGCAGTCTATCGCTTTAACCATTACAACACATAATCTTAATTCAAATAATTTTACAAGGTTTTATGTCTTCATGTATTTCTATTCTTATCGAATCCTAATAATCAACGAACTGATCTATTTGATCGGTAGGGGGTGTCCTCGTGGTGTAATGGTTAAAGCGATGGACTGCGAAACCGTAGAAAGCGGGTTCGTATTCCAGTCGCACTATTACGTTCACTTTGGGACAAATACCCTTGGGGAAAGGTATGAACCCCCTTATCCTCCCAGCTATGCGTTAAATAGTACCAGTACTGTTCTTCTAGGAGAATTGCTTTGGCATTAAATAACCTACAAAGGTTGATATGTCTTAAACAAAGAAACCAAACCTATTTGATCCGTAGATAGAATCTTAGCTGGTACTACGAATTTGGGACAATAAATATGTTTAAAATATTTTCCTTCTTGATAAGAAACTTGATGCCTGTTAATTGTTTGTATGAAGAAGAAATACTTGAATCAATAATTGCTTAAGCATTATTATTAGTTACTTGAAACCATGTAAAATTATGCAAAAATATAACACTCATTAAATATAAATCGTCACTTCTTGTCATATAAATATTAGTATTAAATAGGAATACTTGAAACCAAATTACTGTGATTAACTTATTAATAATTAAGAATATTTGATATTATACACTAAGCGATTGGTAAAGTGTTGTCTGATTTAGATAACGATGAAAATAACACTGACATCTCACTTAATCGGATATATTTATCGAAATTACTTGAAAATATTTTGAAATATTATAGATTAGATTTATTCAAAGAAATTGCTGTTAGTTTGATACCCCGGCCACGTGTAATCGTAACAGAACCGTCTGAAGAATACTTATTAGAAACTACTACAGTTAACTAAGAATAAATTTTAGTTACCATAAATCATGTGACTATGTGCAAACAAATGATACTTACTAAATGGTAATAAACACTTAAAAACTTATAATTATGTTTGAATTAGATATGTATTCGTGAAAAAATACAATTTTGGATAAGTAGATGACTTTTGTTAAATAGAAATAATCATGAAAAACCACATAATTATTTGTATTAGATAAAAATACTTGATATATGGGATTTAACTATGTTCAAAAAACTATTAAGATACAAGAAGCCTAAAAATCTAAATGTACCATGAACGCGATTCTCTAAACTATAAGAATAAAAACCCCAAGACGTATTGGCATGCCGTTAAAATTAGTCAAATAATTAAAAAATGTTAGTGCAGGGTTCCTTAAAAACCTCTACGTTAGTAATTTTTGTTATGGTAGCAACTTCTTCATCTTTTATTGATAAGTTGCTCCTTGGGCATCGTCTCCAACGAAAAAAGAAGACTTTTTATCTGCTGTGTATTCTTGTCAATTGTGTATTATATACTTCTTTTCATTCGATATCTTAGCAAATTTGTGCACAAATTGAATTACATTATCGTGGTTTCCCGATAATTTTTGTACACGTTTTATCCATGAAAAATAGATTATGTTCTAAACAGTTCACGACGTTTCACTGGAATTAAACATTTTCTAGGTACTTTGTGGTATGAACTAGGAAAAAACCATTCACTTACTGACTGTTTTTCCTACTTTACTAATTCAATGTTGTCAAAATCATTCAACAAGTACTCGATCAAGCTCTGCTAGATTCTGGTTTCCCTAATCTTCTCAGAAACATACTTCGTAAAGATGCATAATGTTTTCTACCGTGACTTTAAAAAAATATTATTTACTGCAGACGAAATAATTGCTAGCGTCTAAGGCAATATCTGTTCGCAACACTTCAGTTAAGTTTTTTTATTGTTCATTTACGACCATTTATTTCTTTTGGCATCAATAAGGCAAAAACAATAATCACATTTTAGACAGTTAAGAGATCATTCTCTTTACCACGTCACCTATGATCATTCAATGAAAAAATGTGAGAATGGGAAGAAATTCAATTGTACGCTGGTAATTTTGTTCAGATTAGGAGATGCCAACAATCAATTGTCACTCCGTTTTTGGCATTATATATATATATATATATATATATATATATATATATATATATATATATATAGTGGGTGTGATGTGGAAATTGTCACCAGTTTGAATTATCAATTTCGCGCATTCCTTTTGCTTGTCTCATGTTTTGTCTTTTGTGGTGTAAAGTAGAGTCAGTTGGGCAATATTTGAGAGGAAGACCGCTCCATGAAGCAATTCACTCCTTACTGAAATTTGGGAATAACATGCTGTACTACTTAGCATTGACGCTGGAAACTCTAATATAAAGATTTCACAATATTTGGATGTCAATCTGAGGACAGTGTAGAGGATTAGAAAAATTTTGGACGAGATCGATAGTATATAGAGTGTCTGAGTTTCTTATCAAGCATGTGAATATTCGGTATTTCTCAAACAAGATGAGAAAGGATTAATTGTTTATCAGGGGCGGGGGGCTACATCAAGTGTCTGGAGGAAGTAGAACTGCCCTAGATCCCAAGAGCTGTTGTTGGAACGCCTCAAATTTGGCAACAAGACTCTGCACCATATTACAAAAGCAGGAGGAAGCAGTATTGGTAGTGAGAAAATACTTGCGACCATATCCCGCCTAAAATCTGACCGACTAACTCCCTAGATTGCTTTAACGATGACTAAAATGATTTAGCACCCCCTCTCTGCAACACGAAATATGAGCTGAAAGTAAAGATAATGACAGTATTCACCGATTTAAACAAGGAGACCGTCGGAAAAGCAAACAATATTTCGAAGTTGTCTGGAACCTGTGGTTAAAACCAATATCAAATTCTTTGAGTAACTTTAATCTATTATATTTCAAAATATGTTGATAAAATTTTTGAAAATATATCAGATCAAGAAAGATATCAGTGCGATTTTAATTTTTGCGTAATTTATACGAATATATTATAATCGTAAATATATATATATATATATATATTTCCATTTTCTATGTATATGTTTATGTGTATGTGCGCCTAACATCCCAGAGTATAAAGCTGCAAAAACAAAAATAGAAAAAACATAACGTTGATTAAGAAGCATATCCTACTAAAAAATAAATTACACAAAATATTCAATAATAATATTTTTCCTTCTTCGTGACCAGTCGATTTAAAAAGGTTCAAACGTACAGTTTGCCCTACTATTTAACTCTCACTGGGAAGAACATATTTGGATTTTGCTTGGGTTGGCCTAATGAGTAGCGTGTTCGCCGTTGGTCGGGGAGACCGAGATTCAATTCATACCAAAGACTCAAAAAATGGCACTTGATGGCGCTTTGCTTAGCAATCAACACTATATGGTGAGGATCAAGGGTAAAGTGGAGCAATCCTGGGAATAGATTAGCGCCCGCTCCTACACCTCGGTGTAGTAGCTATTGTAAAAGGAGCCTTTGAATCACCCTCGACTAAGGTCGCCAACTTTACTTTTACTTTTTATTAGCGATATGTGAAATGCAAACAGCCTTGTTTAGTATTTAAACTTGGATAGCCGAGTCAAATTCCTGCAATGAGAATCGTTAGACTACGAGTGCCTCTACTGGAATTTAAAAATGAATGTAAAAGAATATATACGGGTTTACTTATTCTTTATAAAAAAGTATATTTTCTGTTATTTTGTTGTATAGCCACAATACAAATACAAGCGGAAACACAATCAAACATAATATGCGAACTTCAATGAACGAACGAATACACTTCTTTATAAAAATATAAATCTCTCACACTTTATTCTCGAAAGGGTTTATGTTTGTTGTGTGTGTGAGAGGTGAGTTGAGACAAGAACGGACTGTTATTTTGACCCAAGTTCTTCTCGTGACCATAGCAGCATTTCTTTCTCATCTTGGCTGGGGTTGCTCAACCGTGGGTCACTGAGGGTCCAAAGCCCTCTGTCTGCCTTTGGTCTCATTTCGGCATCTTGTCACCAACTGACTCGAACCGTCTGTGCACCTGGTTATATTAGTTTAACGTCCACCTGCTTCCGTTGTTCTTCCGCTTATTTACATAGGTGCATCTCTTGATTGATTGCTCGGTCGAGGGTCAGTATATAACAATTTTATAAGAGTTTTTTTGCTCAACCGTGGGTCACTGAGGGTCCAAAGCCCTCTGTCTGCCGTTGGTCTCATTTCTGCATCTTGTCACCAACTGACTCGAACCGTCTGTGCACCTGGTTATATTAGTTTAACGTCCACCTGCTTCCGCTGTTCTTCCGCTTATTTACACAGGTGCATCTCTTGATTGACGGCTCGGTCGAGGGTCAGTATATAACAATTTTATAAGAGTTTTTTTTTTTCACATAGTCGTTTCAAAGACGATTAATTCTTAAGAGATCGATTTGATTTATGCATTGTACCTTAATAAGCACCATCACTCTTGGTCAGATTGGATCTGAGAATAATGGCATGAACGTGTATTGAACACTCAACAGATCTAAAAAAATAGAGCCTCACTATCAGATGGAGGACACTTCTTTTTGTAGTATTCCCACAGACCACAAGGGATGGAGTCAGAGTATATACTAAAGCTTACTGAGAAGGTTAAAACTTACTCGAGGTCTAGACAAGATGTGTTTACTGACTGAAACGAAAGCCCTGTTAACAGCAGAAATAACTGGCAAAAGACAGGACGATGTGTAGATCTTGTACGGATGAATATGTCCAAAGAAACTTCAGAGACAAAGTTACGAAAATAACAATAAATCATTATCGTCATTATGTAGCGCGGATTCCTTCAACTCTCTTTCGCCATCCGTACCTATCATTCATCGCTCTTGGCAGGTTCCCTAACCAGCATCCAGTGTCTCATCGTGCAGATCAATACACGTTTTTTGCTGGTCGGTTGACTCTTGTGTGTCATGTCGATGATATATCATCTGAAATATGGAAGTTAAGGACATTTGACGATATATGTTTTCGAATATGTGACACTTTGTATAAACAAAACACAGAGAAAAGGGTCAACGGTTATAATTTGCCTTTCCAGAAGAAAGGCGGTCTTGGAATCACTAATAGCTACAGAGGACTCTTTCTTACTGCTTTTGCTGATCAATCGTATCCGACCTGATAAAATTCTTGAAAATTCTTTGGTAAAATCAAAAGTTTTCAGAGAAATCGATCCATAACTTATCAGAAACTTTTAAAGATAAATTTTTGATAATATGTAAGAGTTTCCTTATTTTTGGACACTTATGTATTCATATTTTTCATTGTAAAAAATGTATGGGATCGAAGAATTAAATTTAATCATTCCGTAGACTGTGAATTGATGAACATTGAATGATAAGTAGATTAAAACTTGTAAAACAGTGGTATTTATTTGTTTGTTTATTTATTTATTTATTCATTTATTTTGGTCACTAACGAACAATAGTTTAAAGCATACTGATATTATTCCACTTTGAAATGTTCGTGATGTTTTTTTTTTTTTTCTTCTTTTTCTTCTGAACAAATGTAATCGCCTTGTTAGGATTCTAATGGAATTCACTTCCTTAGGCAGCTGTTTGAAAAACCGAATAAAATAGAAAAAAATCCAGAAAAATACAAAGACATTTTAATCGGCACTATCCTCCATTAAATAATAATAACGGAGCAAACAAGAATCCGGTTTTGTTAATCCAAAAAGAGAAATTGAGTCTTTTCTGATGGAATCAAAACAGAAGGAAATAATTTCTTTTCGTTTTATTTCTCTCTTAATCAATAACATGCCAATTTCAAGCACCCTTGTACTTTGTGACCTTATTTATTCAATTCTTCTTTGATATTTCAAAAAAAAATTGGCTTTTCAAACAATTTTTTTTTTTAATCCGAGTTGCTATATACTTTTTGTGACTTCATTGTCTTTCTTTTGCTTCTCATTCTTTTTTTCTTTTTTTTTTTTACCTTCTCTTTCTTCTCCTTTTCTTCTCGGCTTTTTGATGTTTTCTCTTTCTTCCTCATTGTCATCCCTATAATCTTCTTCTTCTTCTTCTTCTTCTTCTTCTTCTTCTTCTTCTTCTTCTTCTTCTTCTTCTTCTCACCGTGTCACCCTTTACCGATTACATGTCCCCATCTTCTTCCTCCTCCTCCTCCTCCTCCTCATCATCATCATCATCATCATTCTAACCTTCATTCTTTTTAATTTCTTCCTCCTCCTTAACACCCTTTTTCTACACCTCTCATTTTTTTCGTCTATGTTCTTTTCTTCCGACTATTTTCTTTTCCTGTCTTAATTCTATAAATCCTTCTTTTTACTCCTTCTTCTTTTAGCTCTCTCTCTCTCTCTCTCTCTCTCTCTCTCTCTCTCTCTCTTCTTTCATTCTACCACATCCTCTCACATCCTATGTCTATCCTATTTTCTTTCCTCACTTTACCCTTTAATATATCCATGTCATCCTCTTTCTCTCTCTCCCTCTCTGTCTCCTTCTTTTACAATGTTCATATAATCCCCTTTTATCCTACATCCATCCAAACTTATCTCTCTCTCTTTCTCTTTATATATATATATATATATGTGTGTGTGTCTTCCCCCTATAATACGCCCATCTCGTCTTTCTACATCTCCCATCACTTCTTTGACTTCAATCTTTTACCACAATTATCTTGATTCTTTAAGTTCTCTTTCCTTCCTGCTTCTTAAAATTCATTTTTACCTTCTCTTGGGCTTTTTCCATCTACTTTACCATCACTCTCTCGTTGTTGACTCCTTCTCTTCCTCATTCTCCGGTGTTTCTCTTTTCCTCTACCTTCTCTACTTTGCAACTTTTTCTATTTTTCTTTACCTCTTCTTTTACACGGCCTCTTTTTTTACTGCCATTTCCCCCTTTTCCCCTCATGTTCTTGATGTTCTCTTTTCCTCGACTTTCCCTTTACCATTCTTCTTCCTTCCATCATCAACTCTTGTTCTTTTCCTCCTTTCCACCTTGATGTTCTCTTTTCCTCGATTTTTCCCTTTACATTCCCACTTTCTTCTACCATCATATTTACATCTTTTCCTTCCCCTCATCCTCATACTCCTAATATACACCTTTTCAATAACTCTTCCTTTACAGCCCCCTTTCCTTTTGTCATCATCTCCTCCTTTTTTCCTTCTTCTCCTTCTCATATTCTTGAGATTGTCTTTTTCTCTACCTACACTCCACTTTTTTCTTAGCTCTTCCCTCTTCTCCACTTGGCACTTTTCCGTTCTTTCCTTTACTTCTTTCACGTATTATATTCTTTTTTTTTTCCTTTTGTTTCCGTTCAAACCTCCCAGCTATTCGTCGTGACTGCACAGTCCGCCATTGTTTTTTTCATTTTATTTGAAATTTCCATTTTTTTCCTCTTAATTTATTGATGTTCAATGAATCTTTAGCGTTATTTCTCCCTTCGTCTTTGCTAACAATGCTGAATTGATTGATACAATGTCCTTATCTTCATTGATGTGTATAGAAAACATATTTACTTTCTCTTCATATTATTTTAAAGCCCTTTTCCCCGTCTTAACATAATCTCTGATAAAATCTTACTTTTTATTAAAAGACAAATACAATTTATACCAGCGCTGGATATAAATAAAAGTAACATTAATGAAATAGGAAGGCTTCAGAGTGTGTCTAACTGCAAAAACAAAATTATATATATATATATATACTCACACACACTTATATTTAGTGTTTTAACTCGTATAATCGAGTTAACAGAGAAAGAAAAAAATCAAGTAGTTTCATAAGAAAATAAGTTTTACTACATAAGAGACAGTGAACGAATACTCAGAGGGGGCTTTCTCAAGTTGTTTTTTGTTCTTTCCTCCGAGGGTTCGCTATTCATAAGAATCAAATGATTCCATTATATTGCCTTTTGGTAGTTTATGACACAACCACCCACCCACCCACACACACACACATATATATATATATATATATATATATATATATATATATATATGTCAGCTCTGGCTGGATTCCCCTAACTCTCTCTCTCTCTCTCTCTCTATCTATCTTGCCATTCGTCTCTATCATCCATCGCTTCCAGAAGGTCTTCCAAGTTACATCCTGTGTCCGTACAGATAAGTACGAGTTGGTTGTCCTACACTTGCTCGTCCGTGTGAGGGGGTCCATTGGAGAACGTCACTTATGTGTTCGTCCTTGTTCCTCCAGCACTATCCCACGTGTCTTGTTCGACTAATTTGTATTTTCTTAGTGAGGGGTTGTAGGTGGCCGTACAGCTGCTGTTTTGTGGGATGATGCTTCCTGGATTTGTTTAATATAGCTCGTAGCATCCTTGTGCAATTGCCATCGAGCTTTTTCTATTTACACATAGTCATTGTCCAAGTGGTACATCCATACAGTTGTATGGACACGACCGCAGCTTGGAAAAAATTGTGTTTTGTTTTATTGGATAGGTCTGACTTCATATGATCGATAGCCTATCGATAGTTATCCATGCTTTCGCTTGTCGCGTATTGGTGTCATTTTCGGTATTTGAGATGCTGCTTCCGAGGTAAATGAACTTGTTCACTAGTTTCAGAGAGCCACTATTTAGTGTGCAGATATCACCACTTTGATTAAAGCACATGCTGCTTGCTCAAGACTATGCGGCAGGGATTCGGCCTGGGTGGGTGCATTTGACCGAAGCGCTATGTGATCAGCGTAGTCCTCGTTCATGTGGGGTATCATCTGGTTCTTGCGCTTTCCAGTGTAAAGCCATTTTCTTTCATTAAATTTATCGATATTTGAAGTACGTAGTCTCGGCAGATTATGAACAGATATGTTGTGTCCCCTTGCAGTATGCCTGCGACAATGTTCAAGAAGTTTTCGCCTTCATCCAGTGAGAGTAAATTTGCTTTCGTGCTTTTATAGGGCATCATTATGGCTGCAACGATGCGTAGGCTAAACGTATTTGTTCTATCTTCCCCCTGTGTATGGGAGAAATCTACAACTAGGAGTGTAGCCTCAAGGTTTTTTGACACGAACATCTTCTAAAATTCGACGGGTTATCAAAATTTGTGATGTTGTTGTTCGATTTCTACGAAAGTCATTTTGGTTTTTCCGAAGAATTTTCTCAATTTCATGTTCAATGCAGTTGAGTAGTTTTGTAAATCTTACCCGCTATAAATGTAAGGGTTATACCCCAGTATTTCTTGGCAATTCCGAGGTCATCATTCTTGGGGAATAAGAGGATGTAGCCTTTTGTCTATCCGTCTATTGTGTTCTGGAATTTCCGGCTTTGCAGTATCGGAGCTGTCAGTCGTCGAATTTCTTTGTCTTCCATACTTCTGGAAATATTTAATCGAGACCAGCAGTTTATCTTCTTTTAATTTTTGTTAGTTCTACGTCGAGTTCTTGCGTAAACTGTCCATGTTTGATATCTAGTTAATTATCAATAATTTTCTTGATAGGTCCACCCGTAACTTTCGGAAACTTTCCAAGTAGATTCTTGTATGTTCTTTCCACATGCATATCCGTTCTTCTTGACTGGAAGCTTTTAGTTTCGCTCGCGCGGTGATTTTTATTTCATTCTCTTCATGTTTTGTCAGCCACGCTGACCGAGATTGTTTATCTTCAACCGAGTATTGAATCTTATTGATCTGGTCTTGTATTTATTTTCTTTGGTTTTTTAGATATGCATTAGTTAGTTCACTTTGTGCCTTCTTAGGTTTCTGAGCGTTGGCATTAGTTGGGTTCCTTTTATTGTATAGGGATGTGGTTTTTACATCATCTTTTTTCTTAACTACTGATGTCTCCCAGAGAGTTTGGTTGGCAATCATTCTACTTCCGCTTCTATACGGGCATTGACGAAGTTCTCATATTCTTCACTCGGAGTCTGTCTTTCTGATATCTCCTGAAATACATCGAATTTATTTCTTAGTGTTATCGTATATTTATTGCTAATTTAGCTATTGTAAAGCATGGACCAGTTACAATGTGAGGTTTTGGTTGTTTGTAACGCATTCCTGCGTAGGCTCAATTGTATTTTTGCCGTGAAAATTCGATGGTCGAAAGACATTTCTTCAAAAGAGAAATATACCTCACAATTCAAAGTGCTGTTTAACCATTTCTGATTCATGAGGATGTAGTCTATCTGAGATGTAGCATTATTTATGTAGGTATACGTTCATAGTTTTCTCTTCCTTTTCTGAAATTTAATATTAAGTCATGATAATCTATTTTCTTGTATGAAATCCGTTTGGTGTTCCCAATTTATGTTTGACGAGTTGTGCAAGCTGAATTTGCTGTTTAGATTTTGACCTATTTGGGCATCCATATCTCCTCCGATGATGAGAACGTTGTGTTTAGGGATGCCACAAACACGGGAGGATAGCTCATTATAAACGGTATCGAGGTCTGTTTCATCATTATATGTTGGTTGGGATGTAGCAGGAGATGATCTTTGATCCAGGGTTTCCGTTAAACGTAGCTACCATTCTTCTGTGTTGTATTTTCTCGATGCTGTTAAGTGTTTTTTGAGCGCGCGAACTGAGAAGCATTCCTACATCACCTATGACTGCATTGACTGAGTTTTTCCATGTTGATGCTGAGACAAACATCTATCCATTGCCTGTATCGGGATATTTTATTTCTACTTGACTCTGTGTTCTTGTACACATAGTATGTCTATGTTATGCTCTACCACAGACGCTGTCGGGTCCGTTTGTTGGCCAATTATATTTAAAATTCTAACGTTAAATGTCGCTATTTGTATTGTGCTTTTGCGTTTGAGTAATCATTGTTTGAGTTCTGTAGCTGTTTTTTCGAAAACTGGAGCCATGTCTCCAACCTTACTAAAACGCACCCGTTTTTTTAACTGCGCGATGGGCGATGCGGTTTGGAGATATGTTTTACGTGAGAGTCATGGTAATCTTTCGATGGCTATATTTTAGCCTCATCAATAGCTGTCATCATTAAAGATGAGTAGCAGTAGTTTTCTGACTGTACTATGTGACCCTGGCCGTTAACCCGACAATAGGTTCATCCGCCGAACTTCACATCAACTATGCTGCTTCCCATGGCTTTAATTGTTTAACTTGCGAGTATTTAAAAATTCCTTTCCCTCTTTTTCCCTTCTGTTTCGTCTATTCCTTTTTTTCCTCCACCCCAGAACATTCTTTAAGTTTTGACTTTGTTAAAATCCTGCTATCTCCTTTTTCGTTTTTTTTTTCAGGCCCTACATACAACTTTTTGTGTTTGTTACCCGACTTGTAAGTGGTATATAAAACTTGGTCATATATCTTCCATCCTGTGTGAAGGCATGCGTGGTCAACGTTTAGTTTAGTAGAATTGAAATCACTTACTTAGAGAGCTCCAGTGTTGAAAATATGTTAGAATCGGTAACATATCTACGAGGGGCCATTGTGAACTTAAGCCCACTTTGATTTCAGATTTTACTGATCATATATGAACGTTTCCCATTTTTATATACTACGACCTACTCGTGTAAAATCATCGATTACTTACTATCCACCTTTTAATTAGTCTTGCAGACAATTGCTACTCAAGTTGGACATATACTACTGCTTACTATTTACCCGACAAATAATAATTATAATAATAATATTCATAAAAATGAATAAAATAAGATAAACGCACGACAGCATGTTTGTTAATGCCAACATTTTGATCAAAAGTTCTGTTACGTTTTCGCGGTTGATAGTTTTTGAATTTTCGTACAATTATACAAGTGAGTGAGAGGTGGGAAATCCTCTAATTTTCGCTTTGACTAAGGATTTGGCTGACCATATGCCTACGAAGTCAGAAAAAATGTACCTATGTTTCATCTAATTGCATTATCAGGACGATACCATGAGCTTTATGGAATAGTTAAAAATATTCATTATATATATGTATATATATTAGATATTTATATTTAATTCATGGAATTTAGACAGCGACCCCTGGGTTTCATGGAGTTTTTTAAAATAGATATTTATTTATTATTATTATATAATAGCTCTATCCTAGATATTGAGCACTCTCCATATTATATTGCACTTGATTCGACACAAACCCACTAGGTGATTTAGTGACAAACAACACTGTTATAATATATATATATATATATATATATATATATATATATATATATATATATATATATCATCATGTCGTGCCGTCAGCACGGATATCCCTGACCCTCTGTCAACACTTTTCCCTATCGTTCATCGCCTCTGACAGGTCTTCAGGGCTACATCCCGTATCCTCACAGAACTGCTGAATGTATGTTCTAGTTGGTCGTCATGCTTTACTCTGCTATATGTGGGGGTCCATAGGAGTACATCACTTATGAGCTCGTCCCTGCTTTTCCAGCAATGTCCTGCGTGTCTAGTTTGTCTAACTTGAATTGTTTTCGTGATGGGAGGCAGGTAGACGTATAGTTGGTGCTTTGTGGACTTATTCAATATTGCTCGCAACATTCTTGTGTAATTGCCGTCTATCTTCTTCTCGAGCCCTTTTGTTAGCGTCTAAGTGGTGCATCCATACAGTAATATCGACACGACCGCTGCTTGGAAGAAACTGCGTTTCATTTTATCGATCAGGTCTGATTTCCATATGATCGATAGCTTATCGATAGCTGTCCATGTTTTCGTTAGCCGCGTGTCGATGTCTTTTTCGGTTGATGAGATACTGTTTCCGTCAGATATACCTCCCACATTTTAAACTGCCATAAATGTGGAGCAAATTACCTCAAGCAAGTAGTAATGTTAGCTCCATCTTGTTCATGTTTTACCATTATTTTCAGAGAGGATCCGATATGGTCATATCTTGGCCCGTAGCACACCGTGCATTTACTGTAGAGACGTTTCTTTTTTAAGACTAGTAACACACAATTACACAGAGAGCTTTTCGTCGTCATTTTCCCCATAGAAATTTCGAGCCTTAGCAGTATTAATTTAGTTTATCCGGAACAACATCATTCCGACGAAACAAGAAATGAGCCCGAAAAGTTGTTTTTGTAGCAATTACAGAATCACATCTTTGAATAATTTTCAACCACTAATGCATAGTAAGCACTTGTCACAGCCATGATCCAAGCGAATTCTATCTTAAAAGAAAATTGTAAGACATTAGTCAAATGGATCTACAATTGGAACTTGCCTAATTTGACTTGCACCACTTTTTAAAAGTTTAGCTAGATAGAGCTAAAATTGACATTTGAGTAAGTTCACATGCTCATCACAGGTGACAGTTGAAAATATGGGAGATATTCCTGCAGCATCCTGCGTATGGGGGTTGGTGATAAAAATCTATTAAGACATAATGTCTTGATTCGTTTATTTTTGAATTGAAATAAAGTTGTATACAAAACTAATAATCTTATATGATAAAAGGTTGATTTCTAGACTGCTGTGTAAATTAGTGTTTAAACGAATCAAATCTATCTATCTATCTATCTATCTATCAGTTTGTTCCAATCTATCTATCTATCTATCAAAAGGACAAACGTACTCATCGTAAGTTAGAACTCCAGTAGTTCAATTACATTTACTTTGGAACTTGCAAAAGGTATCAAATGTTTATTCTCCTAGCTATGATTTAAGTTTTAAGACCTCTAATCCTTATCAAGTATGGCTTTGACATCAAATTACTCATGAAGTCTAATATGCTCTTAAAAAAAAGAAACCATGTCCCCCATAAATAATTACATTAAAAAATCTTTTCAGAATAAAAAGTTAATTTCTTCAAAACCAAAGATATTCGAATCTTATTATTTAAAGTAGAAAATCATAAAACAAAAATGGATATCATTAGGTATAATATATTACCAAACACGTCAATACTTAAATTATGAGATATTTTCAGGGAATATTTTTCAATATACTTCCTCTTTTAGTCCACATACTTATTCCATTAGTGTTGCTGTGTCAGTATGGCACTTGTAAAAATGAAGTCAACTGCTGATATTACGTCATCATATTAACTTTGTACCCTATAAACTTTTCAGCTCTCCCTCGTATATGTATATATATATATATATATATATATATATATATATATATATATATATATATATTATGTGTGTGTTCATTTATACATATGTACGTATATATATATATATATATATATATATATATATATATATATATATAATTTTGGTTTCAAGCAATGGGGATTACTAAAAGACAAAATATATATATAATTAACTTAAAACAATTTTCTGTCCTGTTGTTAGGGCTTAGAATACGTTGATTGCGCCCTCCTCCAGAGGGGTAAGACACCCCAAAAACTGCTGTCCTGGGTATAATATTAAATCATATATGATGGACAAGGTTCTGTTTACGGAGTGTGGAGTATCCCCTCATTGGCATATTCTCAAGTTAACTCATGGGTCAAATAGATATATTCAAAAATATTTGTTTTAGATAGAAATACTTGATATCCTTTAAACAACTGCAAAAAGACTTTTAAGAAACTACAAAAAATGTAATGATCAACGTACAAAATACGCAATTCCCAAACATCAAGACATAAAAAAGTACAGACGAGTTGACATTACTTTAAAAATGACTCACTCACTAAATCAATCAATCAATCAATCAATCGAAACACTCTTTATGTAGTGATAGAGATAAATAATAAAATTGGTATTTCAGAGACTAGACATAAAATATATTTTTCTCTCTTTAATGTAGATTTGACTAATAAATTGAGTAATAAAATCATTTGATTTTTGATAACACCTGACTTTCAGCGAACGTGTCGATCTGATGTTTTAAATTGCATTTTTCTTCTTTTTTTTATTACAGCTGATTTAGTTCCGAAATTTAAGGCTATATATATATATATATATATATATATATATATATATATATATATATATATATATTTGTAATATCTAGTCATGTTATATATATATATATATATATATATATATATATATATATATATATATATATATATATATATATATATCCTCCTCATCATCATCATGTCTTGCCGCCAGCACGGATATCCCTGACCCTCTCTCACCACTTCTCTCTATCGTTCATCGCTTTTAGCAGGTCTTCAGGGTTAGATCCCGTATACTCACCTAGCTGCTGTATGTATGTTCGAGCTGGTCGTCCTGCTTTTGCTTGGCCATATGCGGGGGTCCATAGGAGTACATCACTGATAAGTTCGTCTTTGCTTCTCCAGCAGTGTCCTACTTGTCTGGTTCGTCTAACTTGTATAGTTTTCGTGATGGGAGGCAAGTGGCCGTATAGGTGGTGTCTTGTGGGGTGTTGTCGCCAGGACTTGTTCAATATTGCTCTCAACATTCTTGTGTAGTTGCCGTCAAGTTGTGCATCCATATAGCAGTATCGATACGACCGCTGCCTGGAAGAAACTGCGTTTCATTTTATCGGTCAGGTCTGGTTTCCATATGATCGAGAGCCTATCGATAGCTGTCAATGCTTTCGTTAGTCGTGTGTCGATGTCTTTTTCGGTTGATGAGACGCTACTTCCTAGGTAGGTGAATTTGTCTACAAATTTCAGAGAGGCTCCGTCTAGTGTGGTTGTAAGACATATATTCAGTTTTGTCTACAAATATATATTCAGTTTTGTATATATTCAGTTTTGTATATATATATGTAATATCTACTCAGCACCCGAAGACAGTGTGTGTGGATTATCCCTGTATAGACTATATGAAGAATATCATATAAATCCATGTGATTGTTGATGTAACACCTATGGTTTTGACCCCCTCTGCCTTCACCTGAAAATTTAAATCTTTTTTTTTCCTTGTACACAGATGAACTGTAATTCCACATTTGCTGTTCCGCAACCTCAAGTCTAACATGTAAAAAGTCATCTAACGAGACGGGTTGCATAATAATCTTCTCCGGTGAAATAAATTTATTATGATAACTTAACCAGGTTTGAGTTTCCTTCTAATTTCACTATATATATATATATATATACAAAAAAAAATACTATATATATATATTGGGTGCGATGGGTAATTTGTTGCTATTTTAAATTATTATTTTTGTGCAGGCCCATTATTCGTTTGCGAGTTTGTTTACAGTGCAGCCAACCTGAGTCAGTTTGGCACTCTCCTAATGAAATTAGTACCGTGACGCTATTTAATTCTCTAGAACTTCGGAAATGGTTTGCTGTACTTCTTGACATTATTGTGGAAGTCTCATACAAAAATTTTTAAGTTTTTCGGTATCAATTTGAGAAGAGATCCATATTCTTATTGATGAAAACCAAACGACCAGTGCATATCATGATGCTTGCGATGGTCCCAAACAATGATTAAGTGTTTAAATTCATATTCTCACAGGTTGGCTAGAGGGGGTACTGTGGCCATGAGTCAAAAGGTTTGCTATTCGAAGACCCTATGTCTGACAACAGGACTCTGCGCCATGCCGCACAGGCAAGAGAAGAATAATTGGCTGTCATAAAATTTTTCTGACTATATCATGCCTAAAATTTGGCCGACTAAATCCCCACATTTTTATTTCCTTGATTATTAAGTGTGGGGCATGGTTGTGTGAGAGACTAAAAACCCTCCGTGCAACACGAAATATGAACTGAAAGTCAGGATAAAGAGCATTCAACAATTTAAATAAGAAGACCACCGGGAATACTTATTGGAGATTTTAAAGTCATCTAGAGGTCGTAGATTGAGACAATGGCGAGATATAAATTTGATATATAGTATTGCAAGATATTTTCATGTAAATTTGGTAAATATGTCTGATAAAGTTTGACGTCAATGTTATTTTCATTTTGCGTAATTTAGACGATATTTTACCCATGGCACTATATATATATATGTGTGTGTGTGTGCGTGTGTGTGTGTGTGATTTCTATTTTGGAAGATGTGAATTGATTTCGAACGATGCAAATAAAGTCATATTTGCTATTACGTTAATGGTTTCTTCTATTTCGATGCGCAAAATGAATTCATTTATTCCTCTGTCAATGTAGTCAACATCTTCTTATTCTCTTTTGTTTGCCTATTATCAGCATTATATTCCCTTTTAAAAGCTCTTGAAAAAAGATTCATATCGTAAACTCTTTCCAATTATATCACGTGGTTTTGGGTTGTAGAGAAGCGACAATTTGAGATCTCATTTTACTGCGATGATAAGGGGAAGCTGCCTTCAAAATAAATGTCAATCGCTGAAAAAAAGTTTAAAGGTTGTGTAATTATTTGCAAAATATTCTAGTAGAATTTTATTTTACTCTGAAGAAACTTAAATATATTGCCATCTATATTTTCTCTCCAACTGGAAAATAGGTGTATGCAAAAAAAAACCAAAAAAAAAAAAAAAAACAACAAAAAAATAAAAAAAACGTTGCTGTCATTAAGGAAAGTCTGGAACTGAAAAATACCTTACATTGAGAATTAACTTATACTATTATTCGTTATCACTGCATACCAATTCAAGTCACTTTATAGCCTCAAGCTTAGATCACTTTTCAAGTATCATTATTCTAAGCTCATATTTGGAGAGTTTTGTTGGAATATATCCAAATGTAAGGAACTGTCGCCAAATGACGAATTTGGTAGGCACAGATTACAGCAATTACCTTCGCTATCTGAAGAGAATTTTGAATTCGTTACAATATTACACCCGTTTTTCTAATGTAAGGGAGCGTACCGTTTCGGGTTGGGTTGTTTTAATCAATTCTTATTTCCAAATTTAATTGAATTTCAATTTTAAGCAGGAAATTCAGAGTTGCAGCAAAAGAAAAGGGATTTTGAGTCGATTAATTTAAGCAGAAGTCCAAGTCGTTTATTTGAAGAATTTCGCAACTTGTTGAGTCGTCTCTTAAAGACTGTTTCGTGCGTGTTGATTGCATGCAATAAACAAAAAAGAACCCAAGATTTTGATTATATGAAGACTTTTAAAAAAATTTTAAAAAAAGGAACAGAAAAATCTACTCTGGCAATTTTTTTTCTTCGAATCAGTTTTGAGGAATCATCCTGTTCAATGGTTATCCTTTGATATTTTGCAAAATATCAAATACGACAAGGTAAAAAAAAGACAAACGATACAGTATATTAAAAATGTTAGCACAAAAGACTGCAGATATTAGCTGGTGATAGATTTATGCAAAATGATATATGAACTTATCAAGGAATTTGATGAGAAGGTGTAACGGTTTGATGAGAAGGTATAACGGTTTGATGAGACGGTGTAACGGTTTGATGAGTAGGTATAACAGTTTGATGAGTAGGTGTAACGGTTTGATGAGACGGTGTAACGGTTTGATGAGACGGTGTAACGGTTTGATGAGTAGGTATAACGGTTTGGTGAGACAGTGTAACGGTTTGATGAGAAGGTATAACGGTTTGATGAGACGGTGTAATGGTTTGATGAGACGGTGTAACGGTGTGATGAGTAGGTATAACGGTTTGGTGAGAAGGTGTAACGGTGTGATGAGTAGATATAGCAGTTTGATGAGTAGGTATAACGGTTTGATGAGAAGGTGTAATGGTTTGATGAGACGGTGTAACGGTGTGATGAGTAGGTATAAGGGTTTGGTGAGAAGGTATAACGGTGTGATGAGTAGGTATAACAGTTTGATGAGACGGTGTAACGGTTTGGTGAGAAGGTGTAACGGTTTGATGAGTAGGTATAACGGATTGGTGAGAAGGTGTAACGGTTTGATGAGTAGGTATAACAGTTTGATGAGTAGGTATAACGGTTTGATGAGAAGGTGTAACAGTTTGATGAGAAAGTGTAACGGTTTGATGAGTAGGTATAACGGATTGGTGAGAAGGTGTAATGGTTTTATGAGAAGGTGTAACGGTTTGATGAAAAGGTATAACAGTTTGATGAGAACGTGTAACGGTTTGATGAGACGGTGTAACGGTTTGATGAGAAGGTATAATGGTTTGATGAGACGGTGTAACGGTTTGATGAGATGGTGTAACGGTTATCGACCCAGAAAATGGAATCGATGACCCGAGTTCAAATCTTGGACGAGGTGGTTTACATTTCACTGCGTGCTAAATCCCTTGGGAAAGGCATGAAACTATATATTCTCCCAATTGTAAAAGTAAAATATTGGACAGACAGGGTTATTTAGTCTTCGTTCGGCAAAATGTAGAATAGACGAAAAAATATGGATTAAAACCAGTTTTACTCAACTCAAAAATTGGCTTTGTGTCACATTTGGCCGAAGGCTTTGGGTAAATGATTACTTAAGTTTTCCCTCCAGCTCAGTGTAAATTATAGGGCACACTGGCTTTTTCATCCTTAGTAAGTGTTGGGTATCACCCACCTTTTTCCACACAATGAACTAGTCCATCTGCCATATATAGCAGTAGCTACTAATACCAAGGCAGACTAGAAGGTGAAGAGAAGATTCTTATAGGAATAGTATAAGAGCGTTGGAGACTGGAGATCGCAGTAGATCACCTTACTTGCTACCATAATAACGGAAGCCAATACTATCATTGGACTATATCTTTATTCTGTATTCACTAATCCTATGTTCTTGTCTACTTATAGTCTCTCTATTGTATATACTTTTTCCTGAGAATATATCTCTATTTCCTCTCAAAACGTGTTTTGTTCTTTATTTAATATTACAAGCGGTCACTAACCAGAACGCAACAGTAAGGCAACCAGTCTCAGAGAAGGGAAACTTAATTTAAACCGGCTCTACTCCAATGAAAACTTGATCATGTGTCACATTCTCCCCGAGATTGTGAGGTTGTATAAATACCTACTTATCTGCTAAAGGTAATAAGTTCTTCAGCCTTGGTTAGACTACCAATCTAGGAGACAGAAAAGTTTAAATTCAAACCAGTTTTAGTCGGTTGAAAATTGACCTTGCGTCACAAGCTGCTCCTTATCAAACATTTGGGTAAATAAATACCTAAGAACTTAATTTCTGGAAGTAAACAATTGAAATCAGGAATTTTTAGTAATAATATCTATTTACAAATCTTACAATTTTATATCATCTTTTGTTCTTTTGATAGAATTCAAATTGAATTATTTTTTTACACTGGTCAAGAGATGAATTACATCTGTTGTATACAACGCGTGTTCATATACAAAAACAGAACACAGGCGAAAAAAGGCAAATACAAATACAGGTGGACTCTGTCGTTTCAGATACGAACGCGTTTATTAATTTCTGACTTCGGCTCTTCGACACGAGGAGAGAGACACAATTCTTAAAAGCTTATGCTAACCATACTATCTGACTCCATTTCAACGCACGGCGCATCTTGTGATGTTTAAGATCTCTGCCGGTAGAGATCTGAAAAACCCAACTGCATCTTTCAATAGCCGAAATCCAACTCTACGCTTCAATGGCAGAAACTCAACACTCTGCCTTCATGGTCCAATCTCAACTTCTCAACTGACTCTTTTTCAAAATCCTCAAATTCTCAGGACCATCTCTTCCGGACATGACGTCATCCACACTCCAACCCATTTCCTGTCTGGGGGTCTATTATGACAATGGTGATTGTCATATCCTTTGCGCACGAAAACACCTGGGCTCTTAAACCGAATAGTTCAAAGCCCAATCAAACTGAATGATAAAATATAATTAACGAAAAATGATGAATATTAAAACAAATCATTCCTTAATTATATAATACATCAGTCAATTTCTTTTCTCAGGCGAAAAGATTTTCTATTTATGATATTTGTTTAAAAAAAGAAAGCATTTTTACACGCATTACATTTTTGCAGCCTGATTTATTTTTCATGATCTGTATTCATCAGGCTCTATTTATAGAGAAAAAATCTCTACACCTGTCAGTCTGCTATATTTATAAGACATGGTTTTATCTACCTATAAAGATTGATAGAGTATAACTTAGTAAGTTAGTCAGTGAATTTGGCAACCTTAGTCGAGGGCGACCCGAAGGTTCCCTTATCAAAACTACTAACCCGAAGTGTACAGGAGGGCGCTACTCCTTTCCTTGATTGCTCCACTTTACCCTTGATCCATACCTTATAATGCTGAGTGTTACGCAAGTTAGTATCAAGTACTTTTTCGAATCTTTGATATGACTCGACCTGGGATTGAACGCTGATCTCTCCAGCCATTGGCGAACACCATACCCATTAGGTCAATGGCTCGGTTTGTGCCGAAGAAGAGTATTCGACTTATTTAGTTATCAGAATTCATAAGGTATAACCTTATCGTCGTAGGAAATGAACACGGCGACTCGAGTTCAAACCCTGGACGAGACTGATTGCATTTCACATAGCACTAATACCCTTGGGAAAGGTATGAATCCAATAATTCTCCCTTCAGCTATGGGTAAATAGTAGGACAAACTAGGTTCTTCAGCCTTGGTGAGGCAACTAGTCTAGGAGAAGGAAAACTCTGAATTCAAACCTGTTAAACCCGCTTAAAAAAATTGACCTTGTGTCATATCCTTCCCGAGCGGAGGGGTTGGGTAAATAGGATAAGGTATATCCTTTTAATCCATTTATCTATATTTATAGGGGATAATATTTATCAAAGTACCAATATTCTTGGGGGATAATATTTCCCCAGTTATTTGCATTTAAATGATATAATTGTCAACTTATCAATATAAAACAAATCAATAAAATAGAAATCAATTTCTGTTTTATGTCAAAAGTGTTTAATACTTATCTATTCGTCAACATCTGTAAAGCATAATATTCATCAAAATATCAATATTGATAGAGTATAATATTTGGTAAAATATTAGTCTATAATATAATTTAAATCAATCTAATATATACGTTTTTATGTCTCTTTATGAATTACCGTTTCTTACTATCTTCTTATAACAACCTTAGAAAAGATCGTTGCACAGAACTTTTACACATATAATACAATAACTGTGGATAGATGAAAATCTGTCAAGTAATTCGTCTGATAGTTCTCCAAAATGTCTTTTAAATTCTTTTTCTTGCGATTTTTCTGAAACCATCCAATTAAATCATGAAATTTTCGACGCTATTGCTATTTTTGATCTGATTAGACAATTTGTTCCAAATATATATTATTCTATTAGCAAAAAAAAAAAAAAATCCTATTTATTTGTAGACTCAGATTTTAAAATCTGTTTTGACAATGAATTTCGAGTTCGAGGAGAAATATTGAAAAAAATTGTCAACCATAATTAGAAAATCCGGTAATTATTTTGAAAGTTTCAATAAGATTATCTTTCATTCTAATCTCGAGTAAAATAGTTTATCTACATTTCTCTAATCTCTTTCTAGGATTAATCCAATTATCAATATTCCAAGATTATAATATTGATCAACTCCTTAATACTCATAGGGCATAATTTCTCAATCTATAAATATTTATAGGGTATAAAATTATTTCCTCTAAGTGCATTTGTGGGGCATACTATATGTTTGTTGATTTGAATAGAATTCTCGTCTTGGCGAAGTTAAATAATTCAACAATGGTGTTCATTGATTATTTTTAGTTTTTAATAAACTTTATATTTAATTTTAATGTCAAATTAGAATTCTTTTAGGCCATAACAATATAATCATGATAATAATATAATAAAATCATTAAAATAATTACTATAATTATTGGTAATTAGTAAAAACACATTGATAAAAATGTTCGGAAATTTTCGAAATTCTTATAAAACATATAAAACCCCTTAAAAACTGTGTGCGTATATATGTATATATTTGTTTGTGTATGTATGCATCTATCTATCTATCTATCTATCTATCTATCTATCTATCTATCTATCTAAGTTTATGCATGTATCTATCTATCTATCTATCTATCTATCTATCTATCTATCTATCTATCTATCTATCTAAGGGTATGTACGTATGTATGTATGTATGTATGTATCTATCTATCTATCTATCTATCACTATGTTCATATCTATCTATCTATCTATCTATCTATCTATCTATCTATCAATCTCATTCAGACCTATCTATCTATCTATCTAAGTTTATGTATGTATGTATGTATGTATGTATGTATGTATGTATGTATGTATGTATGTATGTATCTATCTATCTATCTATCTCATTCAGATCTATCTATCTATCTATCTATCTATCTATCTATCTATCTATCTATCTAAGTGTATGTATGTATGTATGTATGTATCTATCTATCTCATTCAGATCTATCTATCTATCTATCTATCTATCTATCTATCTATCTATCTATCTATCTATCTATCTATCTATCTATCTAAGTGTATGTATGTATGTATGTATGTATGTATCTATCTCATTCAGACCTATCTATCTATCTATCTATCTATCTATCTATCTATCTGTATGTATGTATGTATCTATCTATCTATCTATCTATCTATCTATCTATCTATCTATCTATCTATCTATCTATCTAAGTGTATGTATGTATGTATCTATCTATCTATCTAGCTATCTATCTATCTATCACTATGTTCATATCTATCTATCTATCTATCTATCTATCTATCTATCTATCTATCTATCTATCTATCTATCTATCTATCTATCTCATTCAGACCTATCTATCTATCTATCTATCTATCTATCTATCTAAGTTTATGTATATATGTATGTATGTATGTATGTATGTATGTATGTATCTATCTATCTATCTATCTATCTATCTATCTATCTATCTATCTCATTCAGACCAATCTATCTATCTATCTATCTATCTATCTATCTATCTATCTATCTATCTATCTATCTATCTATCTATCTAAGTGTATGTATGTATGTATGTATGTATGTATGTATCTATCTATCTATCTGTCTATCTATCTATCTATCTATCTATCTATCTATCTAAGTGTATGTATGTATGTGTGTATGTATGTATGTATCTATCTGTCTATCTATCTATCTATTTAAGTTTATGTATGTATGTATGTATGTATGTATAAGTTCATAGGTATATCAAAACATGCATTCTTTTGCTTTCAGTGTGTATGCAAGTGTTTGTATCTTAGGTTGTTAACGAAAGTGTGCCGTCATCATGTGTGCATTTCAAGATGTGTGTGCCTGTGTTGTGCACTTTTGTTCATGTATATGTCTGCATGCTTCTGAATGCATATACATGGTCCCTACGTGTACGTGTACGTGCGATATTCTGCATGCGTTTGTTAGTGTGTGTTTCTGTACACATGTGCCTGTTTTTGCATGTATGTGTATGGGATCTTTATATATATATATGTATATATATATATATATATATGTACGTACATAAATACATGTATGTCCTCGTGTGAGGTTCTGCTCATATGTGCATGTTTCTCTGTATAAATGTGTCCCAGTGTATCTATGTATTTTTTGTATATATGTGGGAGAGCATGTATCTATCATCATGCATATACTTATGTGTGTGTGTGTGTGTGTGTGTGTGTGTGTGTGTGTGTGTGTGTGTGTGTGTGTGTATCTCTCCCTCTCCTCTCTCTCTCTCTCTCTCTCTCTCTCTCTATATATATATATATATATATATATATATATATATACTGCGTTCGTGGCAAAGTTAAAAGAAAGGGATAATCAGTAATTATGACCTCGCATAAATGTTAGCCCCAGGGACTTGCTATGAATACTGGGGGTTACACGTTTTTGTACCCCACAAAGAAAACCATAATGTGTCTCTCGAAGTAATTATAGAAACAAATTTATTGAAATTATGACTATTATGTAATTAAATTCGAGGAGTAATATTAGATGAATTAAAAAGCTAATTAAAATACCAATTTTTATTCTTTTAAAGATTCTGTTCCCTACGATTAACATACTAAATATTTTCCCCTTTTCTTCCTCTTTTCTTTCATAAAATGCAAATAAATAAATAAATAAATAAATAAAATAACAAGAAAAAAAAACTGCCCCCTCCCATAAAAGAACAACTCAGTTTTAATCATAGAGGAAAATCACATGAAAGAACCCCCGAGCCATCGTACTGTCATATGTTATTCGTATAAATAACAGGAAAAGAAAAAATATGGTCGAAGAGATACGTTATTTATTTTCAATTCTGTTTATTTCATTTAAGTTATGAGAGTGTCTTAGCGAATCAATTTATTTTTCAAAACTTTACATTGGTGGGACTCTCACAGCGCCAAATAAGGACAATTAGTAGATAGAAATAATTACTTCAAATAATATAATTATCAATATTAGTTTGAAATATTTGAAAGTCTACGACAGTATGTAAAATATTTAGATTAGATAGGAATACTTGATATGTAAAGTTAGCTAATGTTGTCGATGGTGACTCGAAAGCTCTCTTATCAATAGCTACTACACCGCGGTGTAGGTGGGTGTTACTCCTTTCCCTTGATTGCTCTACTTTACTCTTGATACATAACTTATAACGATGAGTGTTAAACAAGTAGGTATCAAGTGCGATTTTTTGAATTTTTGGTATGACCCAACCTGGGATTTAATCCTGGTCTCCCCTTTCATTGGCGAACACTCTAGCCACTAGTTAAATGGGCCGATTTTTAACTATGTACAAAAAAGAATTTTAAGAAAAAACAATACAAAACACAAGAACATAATTAAATAATGAATGCAATTGCCAAAACTCTTAGCATAAGATAAACCAAGAGAAGATGACACCCCGTAAAAATTAATCAGTCCATTTGTTAGAATTTTTATATCGAATTTTTGAAATTGACTCACATCAAAATGTGTAGTCGTACCATTATAATCCGTAGTAGAATATATGAACACATTTCCACATTCAGTCAATTTTTTGTTCGCAGATATCTCTTGTACCCATTAATAAAGAAAATATTCAGAAATCCATCCCATATTTCTGTTTTAAAATGATTACAAAAGATCATCATTATGACTCAAATCAGAATCTTAATCAACATTTGGCCCTTGTCAGTTTACATAAATATCGTATTGTAACGTAATGGCCAAGGGATTTCGGTTCATGCCTTTGAGTTTAGTTTGGCTGAGAATCTTTCGGCTCAGCACATTGTTTAGTACGGTGCGGGGCGGACGTGCCACTCAGAGATGTCACAATAGCCTGAGATGACGAAACCGGGAGACAGGGGGCGAATGGCGTCATGCACCTGAAGCGCGCGGAGGTTTTGGAGAGTTGGAAACTAGACACCAAACGAGGAGGTTCGACTTTTGCGAATTCGCCGAAGCAGCCGAATTTGCGCCGTAGAGGTGCTGCACGAGGGGGGACCAGATGACTAAGACAGCATAGCAAGATCGTGTCTCTCCTCCTTATGTCGAAACCTTTAACTTAAAGTTAATAAAAAGGTTTCGTACCTGAACAAGAAGTCGTTACGTGTTTTCAAATTTCGAGATTCCTATGTTCTTCGTATATTCTATAGTAATGAACATTATATGTCCATTTCGCACATCCCGTTAATTGTGGCTATGGAACAGTATCACGTCTGGAATACCATAAGAAAAAGCGAGCAAACACTTAACTTTCATAAAAGTCTTCCATCAGTATCAGCACGTCTGATCGAACAAGACCAATTCTTACTCCCCTCATTTCATCCATCCCCTACCTCCACTCCCCATGAGTAATGATTTTTCTTCAGGTATATGTCAGATTATGCAAGAGCCACACAGTTCCGTATCAAATTGTTCTGGTGGCAGCTTTGGACCGCGGTGAAATCAGTATGACTATTCTTTGTGTGAGTCTAAAGTGAACGAGAAAATGTTGAACCTTTCAAAGAAATATTCAGACTCCAAAAGTTAGAAGGAGCTTGACTTAAAAAGAAAAAACAATCATTAACTTGTTAGCATTTGGCAGAAACAAAATCATTTTCTTTTTTGTATTCCGGAAAATATGTAAATAACAAACACATTGGATCAGAACCTGTTAAAGTGACAATAGAGGTAGCAGCTTCAATATTTATTAATTCATTTAATTGTCAGTGAACTTTAACAAGTTACGATTGTTGAAATATGTAAAGTTCTAAAGTTTTACAAAAAATAAGCTTGTAAAAATGTGTTTTCGTTCCAATTAATTCAGAAAAGGTTGATATCAACTCTCGAGTCAATAAAGATTATCAAATCAGCTATGCCATTAAATCCAGAAAGAACCTTTTCGGGATTATATCTTATAAATGACCCATATGAGTCAGAATCTTTTAAATAGTAATCAAAAGATTTTTTCGGAAATGCAATATCGATTGCTATATATTTCAAACAGGAAGTTGTTTATGCCAGGTCGACAATACAACAAGGATAGTCGTTTGATTGTTCAAGTGTTCATAAATTTACCCAGTCTTTTCTACGTCAACAGTCGTGAGTGAAATCGATAAGTATACCACACTTAGTCAAAATTATGGAATCATCATACGTAGTGGATACTCACAGACGGTTTTTATTTAAGAGTAAAAAAAAATAATTCATTAGTGTTATATAATTAAGGAATGATTTTTTTTATATTAATCATTTTTCGTTAATTATATTTTATCATTCAGTTTGTAGGGCTTTGAACAATTCGAGTTTCTTAGCCCAGGTGCAAAGTCACTTGGTGCAGTTTTCACACTCACGCGAAAAGGATATGACAATCATCATTTGTCATAATAAACCCCTAGACAGAAATGGGGTTAGAGTGTGGATGACGTTATGCTCAGAAGAGATGGTCCTGAGAATTTGAGTATTTTGAAAAGACGTCAGTTGAGATTGGGCCATTGAAGCGACAGTTGGTGTTTTTTTTAACGTTGAGCCGTGCGGTTGAGTTTTTCCAATCTCGACCGACAGAGATGAATTAAGATCTTAAATATCACAAGATGCACCGCGCGTTGGAGTGGGTCAGCATAGTATGGTTAGCATAGGCTTTTAAGAATTGTGTCTCTCTCCTCGTGTCCCCATGGACCGAAGACAGAAATTAATAAACGTGTTCATATCTGAAACGACAGAGTCCGCCTGTATTTGAATACATATTTGTATTTCTGTTGTTATTGTGATCATCGTGATTATACATTAGGCGCAAAACACTTTTTATTTAATACTTTAATATTCTCGCTACATAAAATACGAACTGTGTGTGAAAAGTAACAGGGCAGGTGTGATGTATAGTTAATTCAAATTCCAAAGAAGAAACTACATAGCTTCCTTTTCAACGTAATCCTTTTCGAGTCTAAGTCCATTTCTTATCATTCTCGGTCTTGTTTCTACATATTACTTGAAAGATTCTTCTACGATTCCTCTCAGCTCCCTTCATACCCACCACTTTTTTAAAGATGATTCCCTCGATCTTGAGGAAAAGAAATATCTCACGAACCAAGATCTTGGTGAATAGGGAACTTGTTTCGGTATGGCGATGTTCCATTCAGCCAAGATCTTGGTGAATAGGGAACTTTTTTCAGTATGGTACTATTTACCAAACCCTCCGCACGGGCAGGATATGACACAAGGTTAATTTTTTTAAGCGGAGTTTAACAGGTTTGAATTCAGAGTTTTCCTTCTCCTAGACTAGTTGCCTCACCAAGGCTGAAGAACCTAGTCCGTCCTACTATTTATCCATAGCTGGAGGGAGAATAAGGGGTTCATACCTTTCCCAAGGGTATTTGCCCGAAAGTGAACGTAATAGCGCGACTGGAGTACGAACTCGCGTACTACGATTCCGCAGTTCATCGCTTTAACCATTACACCACGAGGACACCCCCCATACTTTTTTCAGTATGGTGATGTTCCACTCAGCCAAGGTCTCGGTGAATAGGGAACTTTTTTCGGTATGGCGATGTTCCATTCAGCCAAGATCTCGGTGAATAGGGAACTTTTTTCGGTTTGGCGATGTTCCATTCAGCCAAGGTCTCGGTGAATAGGGAACTTTTTTCAGTATGGTGATGTTCCACTCAGCCAAGGTCTCGGTGAATAGGGAACTTGTTTCGGTATGGCGATGTTCCATTCAGCCAAGATCTCGGTGAATAGGGAACTTTTTTCGGTATGGCGATGTTCCACTCAGCCAAGATCTCGGTGAATAGGGAACTTTTTTCGGTATGGTGATGTTCCACTCAGCCAAGGTCTCGGTGAATAGGGAACTTGTTTCGGTATGGCGATGTTCCATTCAGCCAAGGTCTCGGTGAATAGGGAACTTTTTTCGGTATGGTGATGTTCCACTCAGCCAAGATCTCGGTGAATAGGGAACTTTTTTCGGTATGGTGATGTTCCACTCAGCCAAGGTCTCGGTGAATAGGGAACTTGTTTCGGTATGGCGATGTTCCATTCAGCCAAGATCTCGGTGAATAGGGAACTTTTTTCGGTATGGCGATGTTCCATTCAGCCAAGGTCTCGGTGAATAGGGAACTTTTTTCGGTATGGCGATGTTCCACTCAGCCAAGATCTCGGTGAATAGGGAACTTGTTTCGGTATGGCGATGTTCCACTCAGCCAAGGTCTCGGTGAATAGGGAACTTTTTTCGGTATGGCGATGTTCCATTCAGCCAAGATCTCGGTGAATAGGGAACTTTTTTCGGTATGGCGATGTTCCACTCAGCCAAGATCTCGGTGAATAGGGAACTTGTTTCGGTATGGCGATGTTCCATTCAGCCAAGATCTCGGTGAATAGGGAACTTGTTTCGGTATGGCGATGTTCCACTCAGCCAAGATCTCGGTGAATAGGGAACGTTTTTCGGTATGGTGATGTTCCACTCAGCCAAGATCTCGGTGAATAGGGAACTTTTTTCGGTATGGTGATGTTCCACTCAGCCAAGGTCTCGGTGAATAGGGAACTTTTTTCGGTATGGCGATGTTCCATTCAGCCAAGAACTGCTGGATCTTTAGCATACACAGATCCATTATTTTTTCACACTTTCCCAAGTCTTCAGTGATAAACTTCCAAACATTGTCATTTTTTATGTCCAACCGATTTGCGATCATTCGAACAGTCAACCAAGGATCGGCGAACACCACCTTCTTTACCCGTTTGACGTTGATCCCAGTCCTGCTAGGTGAAATCGATGGAATCAATTGGCACTTACATCAATAAAAACCAAACAAAAACGAGCAGTAAGAGACAAAGAAGAAAATGTCGTTAAACTGGGCTAAAGAGAACTGGAAATTGTGTCTGGTAAAATAAAGATGACAAGCTGAAGAAAACAAGTTTTCCAAGTCGTTCATAATTTTAGGTTACATGTCATTTAAGGGACCATGGGAGATGTTAATCATTACTGTAATAATCTGTGCACATGGGTAAATTGAAATCCAGATTAAATTTCTCATTCCATCGACAACAAAATGGTTTCGGGACGGTGAAGTCGATTTTAAGGACGATAATGAATCTTGTACAGAGTAAAGGGGATTTAAACTTTTTTTTTCTTAATTTAAGAAAAGTCATATAAAATCAATGACATGTCCAACGAACAGTTCGGATTTAAATCCATCTGAACATTTATGGTGGAAATTAAAAAAAAATATGCATGTGATGGTTCAGTCCAACGAAGAAAAACTATTAAACGCCATTCAGAAAAGTTTGGCCAGCTTTGATGAATTAACGTATTAAAATACATGCCTGAAAAAAATTAAGGCTGTCATGAAACCTCGAGAAGAGGCAACTAAGTATTGAATTTTTTTAATCTATTGATTCCATAATTTTTGTCTCAATATTTGGTAATTCTATTATAATTGACTCTGCATAGCATGGCAAAAGTGTATCATTGATTTAAATGATTTAATAGTGTTTGTTTAATGTATTCTTTATGAAGCATTCAGCAACTAAAAAGCTTTTGCGTTTTTTTAATTATTAAGGGTTTTCAAACTATTGTCTTCATCTTTATTGATGTTTCCATAACGTTTCAGCCGATATGGCCTCCGGCCTTCTGCAGGCATTTATCGAACTCGGGAACCTTCACGGAATTTCGAACTACGTCCTTTATTGAATCCATGGGGGTCGCCTGTCCTGATTCCGTTAGCCATAAACGAGTACACGTGTTGAGTATTCCTTAGGTAAGCCATTCCTGATATCGCAGTTATCGTCGTTTGATCTGGACTAGGTGACCCGAGTTAAAATCCTCAATAAGGTTGTTTGTGCTTCCCTTAGCGTTAATACTATTGATTTGGTTTGGTTTGGTTTGGCTTCTTTATTTAATGGCATATCAACCTTTGTAGGTTATTTAATGCCAAAGCTATTCTCCTTGAAGAACAGTAGTGGTATTATTTAATCCATAGCTGGGAGGATAAGGGGGTTCATACCTTTCCCGAAGGTATTTTACCGAGAGTGAACGTAATAGCATGACTGGATTACGAACACGCTTACTAAGATTCCGCAGTCCATCGCTTTAACCATTAAACTATGAGTACACCCCCAATATTGTTGGGAAAGGTGTGAATCTGTCTATCCTTCCGCCAACTATGGGTAAATAGTAATAAAAATCTGGGTCTTTGATGTTGCTATTGCAACCCATCTCGAAGAAAAAAATCTGAATTCAAAGCAGTTGTATCGAGTGTCTCAAAATAGATGCAACCCATTAATATGATAATGGTTTATTACTGAAACAAGCGCAATAGCAGTCATTTAAAACATATCTTGTAAAAATGCATCTATTGAGCTACAGACATCATATTAATGCTTTTTTAAAATGTTATATCAGCTTCGAGGACATGCAATCTGTTTTTAGTTTCATGTCTCAGTAATAAATCATCATATTAATGGGTAGCGTCTATTTTGAGACACTCTATACTACAGGTCTGAATAAAAAATAACAAAATCCTAAATATTTTTTAATGAAATTACTTTTTTTATAGATATACTAGGAATGTACTTATTCATAATTGATACAGTTTGGTTATGATGATGCCTATATAATATATCAGCGATATTCTTTTTCCCTGGGAGAAGTGGAAATTCTGTCAGTATTATTTACGATCAACACTGAAATTGAATGTTGATAGATAATCATTTTTGAATAAATCTTCAACATATCCCTTTTCTATTGCATTGGCTTTGTTTGATTTAACGAAAGCAAACAAACCCAGATAATCCCTTCCCAGATTTTTGTTTCATATGATCCTTATATCACAATTCTTATCATCTCTTTAATCTATTGTCTCAAGCAACATTGGGAAATTCTTAAAGCTACCTAGATTTTTGTGGATGTTAGTAACCCTGTGGAAATAACCAGAAACAATCAGATTGTAAGTGTTACTCAAGAATGAATTAAAACTAATTGGTTTAGCCCATTCGAAAAAGAAGAGATAAAGAAATCTATATCTTTGTCGAATGACTCCGAGTCTCTTTGGTGTTGTATGAAAAAGAAAGAAAAACATTATTACTTTAAAAAGAGTGCTTTATCACGTTATATAATCTCGCATATACTCACTTGTAATCGGAAAAATGATTTCGGAGAAATTCAGTCAAGATTTTCAGGGTTAGAAATGTAATTTATTGCAGTTATCATTACTCAATAAATATCGTTCTACAAAATCAGTTTAATACTGGGAAAGAAATGTGTTTTTTTTAAGCGAAAGAAAATATTAAAGCAATATTTAAAGATTCATTCGTAAATAATCCAAAATTTACCATCTCATTGTACCAATGTATACCAAACTTATAACCATATTCGAATAATTATATCTTGGCGTATATCTAAAAGGATTTACCAAATACATATGTTATATAATTAAGGAATTATTTTTTTAAATTAATTATATTTTATCATTCTGTTTGGTAAGGCTTTAAACTATTTGTATCTCTTAATCCAGGTGCAGAGTCATTTGGTGCAGTTTTACGCTCGTGAGCGAACGATATGACAATCACCATTTGTCATAATAAACCCCCAGACATAAAATTGGACTGGAGTGTGGATGACGTCATGCCCAGAAGAGATTGCCCTGAGAATTTGAGGATTTTGAAAAGACGTTAGTTGGGTATTCGACCTTTGAAAGGTTGAATTGACTTTTCTACCGTTGATGCATGCGGTTGACTTTTTCAGATGTCGACCGGCGGAGATAAATTGAGATGTTAAACATCACAAGATGCACCGCACGTTGGGGTGGGGTCTGCATAGTATGGTTAGCAAAGATTTTTAAGAATTGTGTCTCTCGCTTCGTGTCTCCATGGATCGAAGCTAGAAATTAATAAACCCGTTCGTATCGGAACGAAAGAGTCGGCCTGTATAAGCATTTGAGTATGTATCACTGTTATTATTGACATCACCAAAGATAATAGAACACATAGAGTTGCCTCAAAGTGTATTTCATCAAAATATTGCTCGACAACCCATGATGCATCAAAACTATTGTTTTTGGTGACACTTTCTCACCAGTTTGATTTGGCGGTTTTGCACCCGTGTCTAAGTGACAGCACGTCTCCTCAGTTTTTCTGGACTCTTCTAAATATATCAACTAATTTTAGCAGTGCCAGATCCGAATGGCCTCCAGATTTGAATCTAGAAAAGAAACTGGAGAAACTTGAGAGGAAGAATTGAGACAATCTCGGTTGTTCTGGAAGAATATCAGTTAGACAGTGAGTGTTCAAAATTTGCTCATAGGGAAAAAGTATTTTTTATTTATTTATTGCAGACTTTTTGTCCTCATCTTGGTAGTTATTGTGTTGTTTCTTCACTACATTTCGGCCAAATTTCACCTCTGGCCTTCTTCGGGTGATTTACCGCGACCTCGGATAGGAATGCTGAGTCTTGTAACCGTATCCCCAGTAATTACTGCCTTCCATAGTTGTTGTCCATCGCAGTAAAAATCTAGACACAACTGTGCGGGAAAGGTGATCTACTGGGAATTGTGCAAAAGATTGAGTATTAGCAATTCTACAAACTCATATATGTATAAACTAGAATCCGTCAAAGAAAATGAGACGCATGAAATTTTTTGGGGGGGTTTGAGATACTAAAAGATCACCTTGTCTTTGTCCTATGACTAGACATAATGCTAATTAACAAACAAAAGACACTTTTCGTCTTGTGAATATTGCAGTTCCATAGGACCACCGAGTGAAAATAAAAGAAAGCAAAATGATAGACAAATACTTGGAGCGCTCCAGAGAACTAAAATAATGATGGAACATGCAGTTATCAGTGATACCAATTATATATGGTGCTCTTGGAATGGTTTCAAAAGGATTGGAACTATTAGAAATTGGAGGAAGAATAAAGATACGTGGTGAATTCAATAAGTTTCCAGACCTTTTTTGTACAAGCTTTTAACATTGTTGTAGACTCTTGAAAATTCACTATGTTATTGCTATACATCTTATGAGATGACTGATCAATTTTTATTATTTCAGGTTTAAATGAACAGCTACATCAGGAATTGGAATATACCCTACTAAAGCCTCATTGCCACAACTGGTGAATTTCAAAAATGCAATCTGGACGTGAGGCAGAACGATATGCAATACAATTCTCTTTTAAACTTGGAAAAATGCCACAGAAACGTAGGGAATGCTTCAGACTGCTTTCCGACCATCCTGCATAAATCGAGCATCAGTTTTTGAGTGGTATAAGAGATTCAAGAAAGGCAAGGAGTCTGTGTGGGATGCTGAGAGGTGTGGGAGGAGTAAGGAAGTCAATACACCAGTGTTGATTGGCCAAACGGTTAGAGTTAGGGTTACTATGTTGAGGTTTTAAGGGAGTTCAGCAAGACATTCCTTGGGAAGAGGCCAGCACTCTCCAAATCGGGTCAGTGGCATTTCCACCAGGACAATGCACCAGTCAACAACTCCGTCCTTGTCACAGACTATTTGAGCAAGATGGGCATCAAGACAGTTCCTCAGCCTCCCTATAGTCCAGTCCTTGCTCCTTGTGACTTTTGGTTATTCCCTTAGCTCAGAGGCTGTCGTTATGAGACAATTGAGGGGATGAAAGAGGCTGTGGCGAAGGTAATTGACACGCTCGCACAAGAGGACTTCCAGAAGTTGTTGGAACGGTACAAGTGCATTGCAGCCAGGGGAGATTACTTCAAAGGGGACAAGAGTTTCAGGTGTGTACTATCAAAAAAGTGACCATACGAAAAAAATCTAGAAACTTATTTAATGATCCTCGTAATTAGACAACAGCATTGGTGACATAGGCCAGAATACTCAGAAAAGTCCAGCAGACCTGAGGAGATTTTCTTTTACTTAGATTCAAGTGAAAGGCCACCATGTGAATCAAGTGTGAACAACTCCTTAGGATTAGAATGATAATTATTGAACGCCAAAAACAGAAAGGAAAACAATTGTATGAATATTTTAAACGTCAAACTGGGTAGATTGCACACGAGATGATCCGGAGGCTAGGAAGGAGAAACCTCAAGAAAAAGCTGATTATATTTTTATAAAAGCAGAGGAAGTCCCTGTGGCTTTTTGGTTAATGTGCTGAACTGCAACATCGTAGTAAGCGAGTTCAAATTCTCGTTGTCCTAATACGTTTACTCTTGTGATAATAAGTTTTGAATCCATTTCACTCCTACGGCTATGGGTTAAATATTACGACCTACTGTTCTTCTACAAGGAGGGATTTAGCATTAAATAACACACAAATGATACTATACCATTAAATGAAGGAACCAAACCAACCTTTAATAGTAGCCCAAAATGATGCTATATATATATATATATATATCGGGTGAAATGATAAAAATTTCGTCCTAAAGAAAACAACACTACAGCTTCATTTAAAAAAACTTTTATTGAAAAAATATATTCAGGGTACTTGATTATGTAGTAGAGATTACATCTATTCAATGTAGCCGCCTCAATCACCACCTCGATACGGATCCAGAACTGGGAGCACACCTTTTCCACAAGAGCCGGTGGGAGCTCGGCGAATACTCGGAGGATGGCGGCGATGTGGGAGGTCCTGTTGGTGATGTTCTCGACGCATGACCAAATGAAGTAGACCCAACGGATTCAGGTCGGGGGAGGAGGGGGCCAGTGAAAGAAGGGTACAAAGTCGTAGCGCTTCTTCTGAAGCCAAGCCTGGGTTTCTTTTGACTTGTGGGCCACCTGATTGCACCAGGGGATCACCCCACTCTTCAGCACATCCAGGTACACTTTGGTGTTGACTTTCAAGCCGACTTCGAAGAAGTAAGGTGGCAAAGGGTCGTCCGATTCGTTGAGCTGTGCCCTCAAGCGTTGAACCATCCAGATTTGCATTTTGAGGGTGCTGGCAATGGTCCTGTTGTCATAACTTGAATCGGTAGAGAGCATGTGTTGTCAAGCGGTGCATCTCCGATCTCGTTCGCTGAACATGGTGTCACTTTAAGACATGATAGAAGGCTTCTATCGCTCTTGGGATTTGTACACAACTGGCCAACTAGTAGATGGTCTGCAACAAAAAAAGAAAACCGGTTTTCATTAAACGGAAATGGAATCATGTCGTCTTTTCGAGGGTGACAATTTTTTCGTTCCACCCTGTATTTATTTCTTTAAGAAAAACAAAAACTGGTCACATTAGGATTAAGTTTATTTCAATCCTGTTTTGGGTATTCATAGTTGAATGATTTTTTGTCCTGACGGAATTATTTCACATACACACACACACACACACACACACACAAACACACAGATATATATATATATATATATATATATAAAAAATTTAAAATTGATTATATGCATGTGTTATCTTGAGACAAATGTAAATATTTACATATTTAGTGAATGCTACACAATTGCAAAAAAGGAGTTCAAATGTAGGCATGACTTGTTGGATAATGTGATCCACTGGGAATTATGCAAGAGATTAAAAGTTGACCCTAGTAAAAATGGTATATGCCTAAATCAGAATCTCTCCAGGAAAATTATTACCAAAGAAATTATATGTGGTTTGAGAAATAAATTGATTATTTCATTCCGTCTGAGAGGCAAGAATTAGTGTCAGTTTGAAAAAATAAATGCCATCTCGTGGATTTTCAGGTTCTAGTGGATCACAAAGTGAAAATAAATGAAGCGAAAAGGTAGACAAATACCTGTATTTTGCCTGAGAACAAAGTGGCGGTGATATAAATTGCGCACTTGGAATCTCTCCAAAGTCCGAGGAATGAGACTGAAGGCATTAGGAATCAGAAGAAGAAAACCGAAGACAGCTAGAAAACGCAGACCATTCCTGGATACCTGAGGAGACTTTCTGTTACTCAGCCTCAAATGTAAAACCACTTGTTTAACCTTGTGCGAAAAACTCGGAAGACGCTAAATAATAATAGTAATAATAATAATGATATATGTTTCCAGTTAAAATAGAATAATTTATTACCCAAGAGGACCATAGATCTTCTTATGGTGCCAACTAAATGTTAGCATCTAATAAATACCTGAGACAAAATCAAGTTGGCCAATAATTGCACTGAATGATTTGTAGTAAATTAAGTACTAGATAAGAAAGAATTGGTGTTAGCATAAACCGGAAACTTTGAATGAAATTAATAACATAACAATGGGATTTCGCAATCGACATTGATAGGAAACATGAATGGTAATAGTATGGATATTGTGATAAAATCAAAGAGAGAATTGACTTGCAAGTTAAGAAATGCTGCCGTAACTTCTGACAAAACCAGGGAAGGATTTGAAAAGACCAAACAATACGCAAATAAAATCAATACTGGCACAGTACTTGTTATTTGGCTTCTATCAAGAAAAAGAACAGATTCATTTTTGGAAAGTGGCTAAAAGAATCATAATAAGTACAGTTCATAGTTAACGCGAATCTCTGGTCTTTAAAATCATTTAAACGGTGCTTTATATACATATATATATATATATATATATATATATATATATATCTTTAAAGAAAAAAACAAAGAACAGTTATTTTAGGATTTTAAATTTATTTCCATCCTGTTTTCGTTTCTGGTGTGAACCAAAAACACGAAGAAAAATATAACAGGACTTCTTCAGATCCAATGGATAAATAAAACAGAATAGACACGTGGGGGGAGGAGATTTAAAGAGTTACCTCCTCGTTTTATTGAATTTCCGTTTTTTTATTTACCTATGTATTTTATTTTCAAAATTCTTCCGTCAGTTATAATTACGGTAATTTAACTTTTTTATTTATTTTATTTTAATTTATTTTCTTTTCATGTTAAGTTCGATGATTAACTTTAAAGGGAAATATTAATGCTTATATTAATTTCGATACTATTTATTTAGCTACCTATTTTTTCCTTGTGTGTATATTGGATACGTTTTTTGTCTGGTTTCACTATTTATTTCTATGTTTTTAAAATTTAGAGTCCATAGTTTGAATTTTATCCTATGTCTACATCTACCTATTAATTCACTTCTCTTATTTAATAACTTATCAAGCAATATATGCGTCAAAATATGTATTTTCTCTTCTAAGCACAAATTGCATCTACCGTCAAAACTATTTGGAGTATTTGAATTTTTCAAAATGGACCATTCTATCTCTGGGGTTAACCCTTTGTTTTTTAAACACCAGAAATGTTTCGATAGTGTCGTATGGTGTTTTAGGTGTTTGTGCGTGAAGGTAAATTTATGGTTAGAATATCTCTCCTTCCATTTAGTGGACGTCAACCCGATATAAGTTCTTTTTATCTGTAATATTCTCTTTAGGGTAAATTATAGCTTGGGTGGGAAATAGTGCAAGGGATTTGATCATACAACTAAATAATAAATGCACAAACCAGAGACCTTCTGAGAATGTCATACATAAATTTCTCCAGGATTTTAAGGTACAAACGGATTAGCAACTCTTGGCCAGAAGATTTATAGTTTGTGTTAATCAATAAGAAGACAAAACTATAAACAGATGAGTTATTCACGACCGGAAGGACAGGCTTACATTTAATTTAAAAAACAATGTCATCTTGAGGATTTTGCCGTCCGTCGGACAACTGAGTAAATCAAAAAGAAATCGAGACCATCCAGGCGATTTTATTGTTAAGATTGACTAGAATACTTAGAAGAGTCCTTGGGACTTGCTGTCACTCATACTCCAGTAAAATAAAAAAACACCGGCGAACACTAATGTGAAAGATGCTCGGAGTTAAGATTGATCATCCAGACCCTCGCATTATTAAGATCGGCAAAAATACTGAAAAAAATCCTGAGGACTTGATGAAACTTTCAGTTACTCAAATCCCAATGAAAAACCATCAACAATCACCTGTATGGAAAACCCAGAGTAAGTGAAAAAATAATAATGAGGTTATGATTTTCAAACAGATCGCCTAATCTCGCCCAGACGACCAGACCTAATAATAGTCAACAAAAAAAAAAAAGAGAACTTGCACAATTATTGAAAATGTGCTGTCCTAGATGACTACAAAGTATAATTGAAAGTAAAGGAAAATAAGGAAAAGTACCTGGACCTTGCGAAGGAAATGGAAAAACTGTGGAACGTAAAAGTGACGGTGATACCAATTGTAATTTGTGCACTCGGTACAGCCACCAAATGATTGATAAAGGGAGTGGAGGACTTGGGAATAAGAGGACAAGTGGAGACTATTCAAACTATAGCATTATTGAGATCGGTCCGAATACTGAGAAGAGTCCTGGAGATTTTAGGGGATGTGCTGTCACTCAGACGTTAGTTAGAAACCATCAGCTAACGCTGGTGTGAAAAACTCTCAAAATAATAATAATAATAATTTACAAAATTACATGGAACCATAAACCAGCTTATATCTTTGGATGATTTGAAGATATTTACCAAAAATAAAAAAGAACTAGAAAATCATATACTAATTATCAGAATCTACTGCCAACATATAGGAGTGGAATTTGGGATTGAAGAATGTACCATACTTATAATAAATAAGGAAAAGGAGAAAAAAAAACGAAAGGCATCAGTAAGGAATTTGAATGATTGTAGAAAAAAAAATTACAATATTTGGGAATATTGGAAGTGGACATCATCAAGCCAAAAAAAAATGTTTTCACAGAAAGAACAGAACTAGTTTAATTGATTTGGCTGCTCCGACAGAACGTAGTAGGAACTCAGAAGAATTGGAAAACTTCTCCAATTCTGGAGCTAAAATCTCACCGAAGGAATAAATATCAGAGCAGTCCCCCTTGTAAGATACACTGGACCATTCTTTAAAATGGACAAAGAAGGGACTTCGATTAATCGACTAAAGAAAGAGGAAATTGATAATGTCACACCGAGGAGATGAAATAGACAGATTCTATGATTCAAGAAGAGAAGTTCGAAGAGATCTTGTCTGCATTGCGAATTTTGTACATGCATAAATTCGAGGATTCCAGAAATACCCCCCCAAAAAAACAAATAAGGACTAATTACAGGAGGTACTAATAGTAATATAAATACAAACGACATAGGAGCAAACAAAAAAACAATGAAAATTTAGGAAATAAAAATGGGAAGCATATAAAATCTTGGATACTTCAAAGAATGAACGAAAGAAAATTAAACTCGATTTGACCAGGAAATCGTTACGAAAAGGTAACATAAATAAACAAAGTCTACTTTAATAACTGTATGCCATAGCCATGATATGGCTATGTGTGAAACGTACGTCGAATGTCCATGAAGATAGAACATAGGAATCTCGAAACACGAAAAACACTTGACGACTTCTTTGTTCAGGTACGAAACTTTTTATTACCTTTGAGTTTAAAGGTTCTTCCACATACGGAGAGAGAGGCACAATCTTTCTATGCTGGCTTTTTCATCTGCCCCCCACCCAACACGTGTGGCACCCGCCACAAGGGTCTCCGCGAGCAAGCGAAAACCAACCGTCTTCCCCCGAGGCAGGTCTCATCTCAACTCTCAGACTTTTTCAAAAATTTCCCAAAATCCTCCGCGCGCTTCTGGTGCGTGATGTCATTCGCACTGTGTAACCCCGTTTCCCATCTTGGGCTATTGTGACATCACTGAGTGACACGTCCGCTCTGCGCTCGCGCGTGAACACCTGTGTTAATGTTGCAACTAACAAACCCATGTGCTGAGCCGAAAGGTTCTCAGCCTTACTAAACCCAAAGACTTAAACCGAAATCCCTCGGTCATTATATTACAACAGCGAAAATAATCCCATAAAGATTAATTCTATCAAAGCAAAAATTGATAATACCCAACAGAATAGCGATTGTAGATTATATGGCGAAGCAAATAAAATGGGTAATGTAATTAAAAGAGAATCCAGCAAACTGGTACAAACGAAATGTGAGCAGGGACGTGTCTTGGTTGGATGAATGATCAATCGGGAATTTGTAAGGTACTAAAATTTGGCCATGTTAACAAATGGTATGTGCACAAGCCAGATTTTCCCCTAAAAAATAAGACGCATACAATTCTGTGCGATTTCGAGATAAAACCAGACCACGTAATCCACGTCAAGAGAACAGATCTCTCGTTTTAACAAAAAGAAATGTAATTGTTCAGCATGTTGAGAAAGTTGTCGCGTATGATAGTGGGAGTGAAACCAATGTTTTTGGCACGTGTGCAACGTCCTCTAATTTCATGGAAAAGAGACTAGGGACAGGGGATTTGTTTTCGTTAGTATTTCTTTAGTTGTGTTCATTGTTTGTTTAGTGGGCTGGTTGATTTTAAGCATTTTGACTCTGGTTATTTTATTTTATGCCAAAATCCGGAGAAAAATAATGCCCTTTGATCATATTAAGACGTCAGCTTAATATCAAAGACGATATCCGCATTTCTTCAGCTCGTAGAGGTGCCTAAAAAAAGTTGCCTTCTATGACAAGTTTTAAAAACTTTAATTTGGCCCTGATAGTGGAATGGTAATCATCGTCAGAAATGGATTGGGCTATCCGAGTTCAAATCCCGGGTAAGGCTGACTGCATTTCAAATAATGCCTTTACTCTTGGTAAATATATGCATTCAATGTTTATTTCTCCTGTTATAGGTAAGCAGTGGGACAGACTGGGCTCTTTAGCCTTGGTATAGTAACCTATTTATGTTATATAATTGCGGAAGGATTTTTTTTTATATTATCATTTTTCGTTGGTTATATCTTATCATTCGGTTTGGTGAGGCTTTGAACTGTTCGACTCTTAGTACAGAAGTTCACGCTCGTGCGCGGAGGATGTGACAATCACAGATGTCATAATAAAAACCCCAGATGGTAATTGGGACTGGGGTGTGAATAACATCATGCCCGGAAGCGATGGGCGGGAAATATTGGTGATTTCTGAAAAAGCAGGCTGTTAAGATTTGTCTCTGGGCGAGGCAAGTTGAGACTCGACTCTGGGCGAAGTGAGTTGAGATTCGGACCTGGGCGAGGGCAGTCCAGCTGGGGCCTACGGAATGCGCTGTGCGTTTGTTGGGTCAGATAGAACGGTCAGCCAAGTAAAAATTGTGTCACTCTCTCCTCGTGTCGAAAGACTAAACTCAAGAAGTCAAAAAACGTTTCGTAACAGAACTAAAGAAAGTCGTCAGTGTTTCGTGTGTTTCGGGATTTCTATGCATCTGAACATTTTATGTCTCCGTATATTTTATGTATGACTATTTGGGCCGTATGCTAGGGTAAAGAAGACTTCAAGCCTGTTCAACTAGGTTTAAAATTCGATACCATATTGCAAATATTGAAAACCATTACATCATCCTATTTTGTTCATCTCTGTCTTTGTAAGAACACAATACAAGATTAAATCAGACTCCAAGTGAGAATTTCTTCTGAAAAAAACATTAAACTTTAAAAACGAATTCCCTATTCTAGAAAAAGTAAAGAATATTAAAAAAAAAAAAAAATTGAACAGCAAAAAACTAGGTGATCCGCAATGCAAAACTTTCAAAATAGCAGAGATTTTGCTTAAACAACATTTTGGTTAAAAAAAATCCAATATAAAATCTTATAAACTATTTATTTTGTCAATAACCAGGTGCTAATTCTCCCAAGTTCACGAGAAATTTTTATATTTAACAATAAAGTATTATATAAAGCAACACATTTGAATTTGTCTAAGTTGCATATTTTCTAACAGTCAACCAAAAATAGTTATATTTTAGTCTTACTATTGTATTTTTGTAGTTTAAATCAGTTAAAAAGGTTTATATCTCTGTCCGCCATTTTATTTGTCTTCACTTGTTAATATCTTGCCACCGTTGAATTTTCTTTTTATCTTCTTTCCAAACCAAGTAAAACTATTTATTTTATTTTTTGATTTTTGATTTTCCTTTTTACTGGGTCTGTTTTCCTGTTTCACTCCTTCCTCCCTGATCCGTATCTCCTGCTTTATTTCTTTTGTTTTCTTTCAACATTGTGTCTCGTGACTCTGTCACTTTTTATTCAAACACTTATTCCTATGATATATGATCTCTTTGTTCAATCTAAGAAGAAAACTAATACACATATTTAAATATCCTTCATTGTTCAAAGATAGCATCCGGAATTACACGCGTTTTTTTTTTTCCTTTTTTTTTCTTGATATAAAGCACAGTTTGTTCTTTGGTCACCGACAGCGTGTGACAAATTGTTCGTCTCCTCAAATTTCTAAGACAACCTTTCAGGAGTCACAATCAAATGTATTCCTTATTTCGACTTCAACATATTATTATTTTGTTTTTATGACCGCTATCATCATCATCATCAAGTCGTACCGACGATAAGGTTTTGTTTGATTCTCATGCCATCTGTCCTCTATTCGCCATCACTCTTGTCAAGTTCTCTTGTCGGTATCTAGTGCCTGCACAGAATAAACGAATATAAAATGTTTGCTGGTTAGCCAGCATTGGTGTGTCTATATGTAAGAGTTCATCAAAGAACGTCGCTTATGAGTTTGCTTTTATTTTTCCAGTTGTTTCCAGCGAGTCTTGCTCATCTTAATTCTATTTTTCGTTAGATGAAAGGTTAGTGGCCATACAGCTGCGGTTTTATGGCGGGCTACATCCGCGATTTGTTCAAAACAGCACGTAGCATTCTTGGGTATTTCTGGTCGTGCCTTTTGTCAAGGATCTTTTTTAGAGTGGTGCAACCATAAAGTAGCACTGACATGACTATAGTCTGGAAGAATTTCAGTTTTATTTTTCCTGGGCAATCAAATTTGCATTTCGTCAATAAGGTGTCGATAGCGGTTTAAGACTTTCCTATACGTCGATTGACATCGTTCTTCAGTGTATAGTAACATTATCTTTTGTATTTTAGAGAATATGCACATAAACACTAATTACCCAAAAATTATCATTAATTGAATTTTAAGGTACTCCTAACTTTTGTTGTAGGAAATGGCGACACGAGTTCAAATCCTGTACTATTGTAACGTAATGGCCAAGGGATTTCGGTTCATGCCTTTGAGTCTAGTTAGGCTGAGAACCTTTCGGCTCAGCACATGGATTAGTTAGGTGCAAACTTTGATGTAGGTGGTAACGTGCGCGCGGGGCGGACGTGCCACTCAGAGATGTCACAATAGCCCGAGATGACGGAACGGGGTGGCCGGAAGCACGCAGAGGTTTGTGGGAGATTTGAAGAAAGTTAGGGAGTTGAATACTAAACGCCAAACGAGGAGGATCGACTTTTGAAGCTCGTAGACGCGAGGCGAACTTGCGCCCTATGTGGGCCGCTCGTGATGGGGGCCAAATGAATAAGACAGCATAGAAGATTGCGTCTCTCCTCCTTATGTCAAAACCTTTAACTCAAAGTTAATAAAAAGGTTTCGTACCTGAACATGAAGTCGTTACGTGTTTTTCGTAATTTCGAGATTCCTATGTTCTATTGTTATGAACATTATATGTCTATTTCGCACATGGCGTTAATTGTGGCAAAAGTACACTATGCTGTTTGCATTCAAATAACGCTAACACCAATGGTAAAAGCATGCATCTGATTATTCTCCCTCTATCTATGAATAAATAGTTGAACAGACAGCTCTTCAACCTTTATATTGCAACAGGGAAGGGATAATCTAAATTCAAACCAGTTAAACATCGCTTAAAGTTAACTTTGTATCATACCCTCTTTGTATGGCAAAGTTGGGTAGAAATTTATATGTACAGATGTGAAGAAGAAGAGATTTGCATTGTTGTATCTTCAACTGTATTCATTTGTGATTTTTTGGGGGACCATCTTTATGCCAATGACCAATAGCCTGGGTGCTTCTTAAAAGTCTTAAAATTATGTGTTGTTTCGTCCCTTTATTTAATGGCATATCAACCTCATTGGGTTATTGAATGCAAAAGCCATTCTTTTCGAAGAATATCAGCAACACTATTTAGCATAGCTGGGGAAATATGACGTGTTGCTGCAACAACAAAATTAAATCAACTAGAAAGGGATCGTCTATCTTTATTTCATATAGTCCCTAAAAATGAATCTTGTGTTAACTGACTTTTTAACACACAGTTATAAAAATTAGAAAAACTAAAATCTGTTTGTAATAAAATGTGGAAAACGTATATAATAGATAAGGAAAGCAAAAATAAATGAAAATTTGATTATTTTTATGTAAAATGATTTATTTTATTTAGTTTTTACAAGATAGACATTTCAATGGTATCATAATTTCATAATAAAAATATTATTTTCATTTATTTTCTTCTTTTAATGTTGATATAACATTCTTTTCTGCTTTTCCAACCAAAAGAAAAACATACAAAACTTGAATAATTATTACCAGGCGAACATATACACATAGAAAAATATTGACATATAAATTCAATTGAAGTTTTATCTAAGAAACTTCTTATGTTCTTATTGTTGTTCATGTAGCATTAAGAGTAAATAACAAACCCACCAACAGAAATCACATTGTTATTATTTTCTCTTTGCTTGTAAATAGAGCCGTTAAGTTTTTTCTTGTCATATGGATAAGCAGATGTCACTTATTTGTAAGATTTCGTGTGTTCACATAACAACAATGATATATATATATATATATATATATATATATATATATATATATATATATATATATATATGTGTGTGTGTGTGTGTGTGTGTGTATATTCTGTGGATTTTTTCTAAGTTTTCATTAGAAATTTCTTATCATTTCTTTGTCTGAACATACAGATGTAACTTTTAAAAATAATGGGTCTGCTAAAATAAATATTATCACAAAAAAAAGAAGAGTGATTTTAAAGAATTTTATATAATATATATATATATATATATATACCTGATTTCCATATTTAAAAAAAGTGTTAGTTTTTGCGCATCATTTTTTTGCATGTGTAATTTTACATTTATTGACCAGTCAGCGTGTACGGGTGAAGGTTTTGTGATACTTCGCAAACGACAATTTGTAGCTTGCCGTATAAAATTTTGTTTATTTTTTTTGTTTAATGGCATATCAACCTTTGTAGGTTATTTAATGACAAATACATTCTCCAAGAAGAACAGTAGTGATACTATTTAACCTGTAGCTGGGAGGATGAGGGGGTTTATATCTTTCGCAAGGGTTATTTGCCCGAAAGTGAACGTAATAGCGCGACTGGAGTTCGAACTCACTTATTACGATTTCGCAGTCCATCGCCTTAACCATTACACCGCGAGGACACCCCCCTGTATAAAATCTGAAGTATCATTACGCAAAGAAATTTAAGATATCTTCCCATCTAAATTTGAAAAAAATAAATTTTTACTTACTCATAGACATTTAAAAAATATCTTATTTTGTGTCTTCCTTATTCTTACAGATACCGATAAAATACTTATTAGACATGGGCGGAATTAATTAACCCCTTTCGGTTTATTTCTTTTGAGAGAAAATCTAGCATTTTTTACTTCGAGAAGATATTCAATTTCAACATCTTTTATGTATCTTAAATTGAACGAATATGCTTGTTTATATTTTTATTGTGTTAAGATACTCGTACAACTATTCAGTCTGTTCCCTGCTATTGAAAATTCTCATCAGTAGCCGAACACATGCAAACGCATGCATCTCTATTTTGCCATAGTGATAAATTAACAGTCATATTTTTTTGCTCGCACAATATATATATATATATATATATATATATATTCACCTTCCTTGTGAAACTGAATTATGGGTACATTGGCTGTAACAGATTGATGGTTTGCTGTCTTACATTGTGGTACCAACAACTCTATGACCACCTCCAACACCTTGTTATGTCACCATGTGTACATCTGAAGTGATCGGGGACATGCAGATTGTACATGGCGCAAGGTACCCCGATCACTTTTACACCAAAAGCACAGATCCAAATCTGTATATCCCCATAATTTTAGGTTAGTCGCATTTGGTAAGACATCATATGTAGAGCGAATAAGGAATGATATCTCTAGTGGTTACATTGCAATTAAAGATTTCCACGATAATTTAATTGGTTCGATATGATTCCATTTTGCTCGGACAAAATGGAATGATATCGAATCAATTAAATATATATATATATATATATATATATATATATATATATATATATATATATATATAATTGGTAATACATTGTTATGTTGCACAGCATTTTTGTATATAAAGCACTGTAAAAACTGTGGTTTAGCGGATTTTTATTTTAATTGTAAGGAGAATATATATATATATATATATATATATATATATATATATATATGTGTGTGTGTGTGTGTGTGTGTGTGTGTGTGTGCAGTTAGGCGGCAGTCCCTGATTCAAGCATGCTTGACCAAATGATAAAGACACATTTCGTTAATATAATTCAATCAAATTTCCCATCTTCAGGTCGGAATTGGTGGATGAATTTACCAAATTACCCCGAGCCCTTTCGAACCTTTCATAGGCCATCATCAGGGGTTGCTTGCATGAGTAATGAATGTTTTTAAAGAGTTTTTAAAGATTTTAGTTTTTTTTAACATAACAAAATTACGTGAACGCTTTGTTGGATTAAACTGAGATGCTGATGAATTATAAACAGGACGCTATTAACGGAAAAAGAATATTATCAAGAAAATATAGAATATCTAAAAAAAGAAAAAAAAAAGAAAAATAGAGGCATTTCAAAACATTGTCACTATTTTCAAAATTAATTTTATTGATTTTAAGTTATTTTTAATATTTGTATGAAGGACTTCTAATCGTAGCTTATTTATTTCGTGTGCTATTATAGTGGTGTTTTCAACTACAATTTTTCGAAATTTGGATTTGGAAATAGAATGGGTTTTAAGATGTAAGGCTATAAAGTTAGAATCATTAAGGTGCATCGGAGGCCGTCTAGAAAGAGTTGTAGTGGTAAGACCAACATAAGGGTTTTTAGACTATTGTCTTCATCTTTATTGTTATTTCCACTACGTTTCTGCCGATATGTCCTCCAGCCTTCGTCAGGTATTTGTCGAACTCTTGAACCTTCACGGAACTTCGAACTACGTCCTTTATTGGTGGATGAATTTACCAACTATTACTGGGTACAAGTGTTAAGTATTCCTGTATTGTTACTCGCCTGCTGATGATTGTCCCCTTAGAAGCTTAGGAAACCAACTCCTATAACCGTTACGCCATGTGCCCAGCTGGACAATTCAGACGGAATTTTTGGGTCTTATGAACTTAATGTTCTTACTTGACTAGAATTACTACTATTATGTATGATATTTTACCAATGCTCATATTTAGATTTTTTTTTCATCTAACTTTCTTAGTTATCGGTTCACATATTGTATTCAGCTCTATACTTGGTCTACTCAGCAGGTCACTGTAGCCCAACATACGTGCTGATTCCTTAAGGCGTCTAATCCTCCAATGCTCAGCCCAATCAATTATTTCAACTTTATCCCATCAGGGCAGATGGCTTCCCTTTTCCTTCCATATATGGTCCGCCATACCCAACTTTTCAATCTCACCTCGTACTACTGCTTTCCGATGTTCTTCTAGCCTTACATTTAGTGGGTGACCTGTCTCACTTTCGCATATTTTACCACATCTGCAAGGGATGGAGTAAACACAGTTCTTGGGCACGTTGAATTCCGTTGGTGGCATGACCCGGAAGAGATACCTCCGGAGAGTTGAACCATATGTGAATACTGTCCTGATGTCATATGGACTACATATCATTTGAATCCTTTCGGCTAGTCTTTTGACATAGGGCAGATATACCGTGGTGAGTTTTCGGGTATTGTCCTCTATCCTTCTATCTAGGTTTCTTGGAGCCGATGTTATGCTCTCTGGGTAGTTGTTACGATGGATGTTGTGTCTCAGACTAATCATTTCTTCTTGATATGCATCAGTATCGCTACTAATGGTATTTGCTCGATGTTGTAAGCAACGGAGTATTCCTTTCTTTAACGTATATGGATGATGGGAGTTGAAATTGAGGTACTGTCCGGTGAAAGTGGGCTTATGGTACACAGATGACCTGAATCATTGCTCTGTGCATGTTACTAATACATCGAGGAAGGGTTAGTTGTCTTGCTCTTTCTCCATAGTGAATTGTATAGATGGTCGGATTGAGTTCACGTGATCAAGTAATATCTGAACATCTTTCTGATGAGGCCACAGAATGAATGTGTCATCTACGTATCTAAGTCACATAGATGGCTTTAGTGATGTAGATCCTAATGTCATTTCTTCGAAGTATTCCATGTATAAGTTCGCCAACACTGGTGACAATGGCGAAACCATAGCCAGTTCCTCTTCTTGTCGGTATATATCAGATCCCATCCCGAAGTAGGTTGTCTCTACACAAAAATTCAACATTTCCATTAGATTATCTATCCAGCAAGGGGTCTGCAGCCAGTTTATCCCGTACTACAGCTAGTGTCTCATCAGTAGGTACCTTTGTAAACAGACTCACTACATCCAAACTCTCCATCTGGTTAGAATGAATGGGAGCATCACTGGTTCTCTCCACAAAGTGGGCTGAGTTCTTAACATAAGGTGAGGACTTACCAGTTAGTGGGCTGATGATCTCCTCAAGGAAGCGGCCCAATGGGTCACATGCTGAACCTCGGTTGTTGACAATGGGTCTCAATGGAATACCATCCTTAGGAATTTTTGGAAGTCTATATATGTGTGGTAGCTTACGGTAATGTTGAATTAGCTCTGGAAATAAGTGTTTTTATAATTGTTCTTTTATAACGGAGGGGACATTCACTTTGGAAATTGATAGTGCAGGGGGAATATTTGTAGGTTTTTTATATGTGGAAGTGATAAATCAGTCAATATTGCTTGCGTCAATTAGTACACCAAGAAATGTGATTTTATTGTTGATATTGATTTCTTGGGTGAAATTGACAACAGGATTATTTTTAATTGGGTTAATTTCATCATTGTTATTTGTGAGGAATATGTTGTCAGAATACTTTAAATAAATATTAGGTTTATTGATGGTATTAAAAACCTTTTTTTCAATTTTATATATATATATATATATATATATACGTATATATATAATCGAGATCCTGCCATGATTTGAACCTGGATGCAGTAAGTTGACCTTGAAGACAAGCCCCCACACCATTCTTGTGTTTAAACGAAGGAGAAAATTAACTAAATATGTTTTTTTAAATCATTTTGATTGTATTAGTTACATATTTTCAAAAATAGAAATGCGTTAAATTTGTTTAAACAATGAAAACTAAATTCAACATTCCTTCGAATTTTAATAAATTTTGAAAAACACTGATCACTAAAAGTTGAAAATCTGCCACCATTTTAAGATTCTTTTCCAGAGATAATTTTTATCAATCTCACAATATAAAAATTAAAGCAATAACATTTTTTAAAGACGGTTAGGATATGATCATTTTAATGAAGTTTGTTTGTAGATATTCACCTCTGACAAAGTGAACAAATATCTGGATTTATTTTAAAGTAATTATTGAATATTTGGATGATCAGCGAAAACATATGAACTTATGTTTCAGTGATTCTTTTTAAAAATATTTCTTTCTTTCTTTCTTTCTTTCTTTCTTTCTCAATATCTCGAACAAGTTCTTTTTTGTTTGATTGATTATTTGTTTCTTTTTTCTTAATAATCTGAACTAGTTCTTTCTTTCTTTCTTTCTTTCTTTTTTTCTTTCTTTCTCAATATCTCGAACAAGTTCTTTTTTGTTTGATTGATTATTTGTTTCTTTTTTCTTAATAATCTGAACTAGTTCTTTCTTTCTTTCTTTCTTTCTTTCTTTCTTTCTCAATATCTCGAACAAGTTCTTTTTTGTTTGATTGATTATTTGTTTCTTTTTTCTTAATAATCTGAACTAGTTCTTTCTTTCTTTCTTTCTTTTTTTCTTTCTTTCTCACATTTAACTTTATTCCCTTTTGTTTAACTTCATATGACTCAAGTAATATACACTGTACATATAATGATCTTATTATCTCACTGATAGAAAATATGAGATTAATTTTATAACACCATAAAGTTTCCAAGTTTTAGCTTGTCTGATATGAAAATGCCAGATGGTCATAAAATTTATAATAACAGTACAAATGATAGAACCTCGATTTACCAATGTGAAAATTTTAATTCGTTTTTGGACAAATGTCATTTGAAAATAATTTTATCAGCCAGAATTAGAATGGCGTTTTATTTGTAAATATCTTAACCCTTTATGGCTACTGACAGTACACGATGATTGATAGTGTGTTATTATGGTCGATACTTGCATTACGAAATTGCTACTGAGTCACTGGTAGCTAAGATAAATCAATACACCAGTGGAGATGCCTGTGGTGTAATGGTTATCGTTGAAGGAAATGGACACGGTGACACAGGTTCAAATCCTGGTCGAAACTGATAGCATTTCACATAGCACTAATACACTTGGGAAAGGTATGAATCCAATTATTCTCCCTCAAACTATTGGTAAATAGTAGGGCAGACTAGGTTCTTCTGCCTTGGTGAGGTAACTACTCAAGGAGAAGGAAAAGTCTAATTTCAAACCTTTTAAACTCCGCTTAAAAATTGACCTTGTGTCATATCCTGCCCGAGCGGAAGGGTTGGGTAAATATGATAAATAAATACACCCGAAAATGGTTGCGTTTACCTCCAAGTTTGTCTGATGTTGCTTTGTGCTGCAGACAAGCAAAATTGAAATTAGCATTCAAATCAGTTGTGGAGGAATTCAAATCCAGAAAAATTAGACTGTAAATGATGCTGGATGACTCAAAGGATGAGAAACGGTAGTCAAAATCTACCGGCAAGAATCGCTGGGATATGGTCATTCTGGATGTAAAGAGTCCAACAATCCCAACAAGGCCAATGGACAAACTGAGAGGAGACCTTGCAAAAGTCTATTACTTGGAACGACATATGACAGATGGCTTCTGTCGGGTTGAGTTTTCTAATATGCTGTTCGTACGACCAGCTTTCGTTTAAAAACAAGCTTTTTAAATGGAAGAAAGAAAGCGATCCTACCAGTCCCCAATGTAACGACAAACCACAAACATCAAATCATCAGCTCCTGTAAGACAGCTCTTGGAAATATGAGATATATCTGGAGGCACAACAGAGTATTGGAAGAGATGGTCGGATTTGTAAAACACTATATGAAATCTGAACCAACTATTTCAACCTAGAAATTTGTTTCAGAGAGGGGTAGAATATTCACCAGCTCTAAGCAAACAATAAAGCATCGAGGTATACTCGTTTAGTACTTTCTTGTATCAAGTGAAGATTGGGAGATATCTGCCAACCAACCTAGATGGCAAAATGATTACCCCCAAAACAGTATCTAGCAATGGTCTGCGACCAGATATTGTTCTTCTGTTAAGGGCGAACCTCAAAATTATCGTGGGAGAATATCAGTACCTTATGAAAGCTGGGTGGATCTAAGCCACGAGTATTAAACTAGCGTATATGAACATCTTTAAAAAGAGCTTGAAAAGGAACGGTATAGCCTGATCGTAAAAGCTGTGGAAATGGGAGCAAGAGGTTTCGTAGCAGGCCTGTACCAGTTTCTGAGTCAAATAGGAATCAAAGAGCGTAAAAGGGTCAAATGTATAAAAAAAACTCAGAGAAAAAAACGGAAAATAGTTCCATGTGGATATGGAACTACAGAAAAATCCTGTAGAACAATTCAAAATGAAGTTCATTAACCCGACACTCGATCGCTAATCTGTAAGGAGATTCATGCAATATTCTTATAACGCCGGCAGTTATTTTTCAAATCACATTTCGCCGTTACACCTTCGTGTTAACATTTAAGCTAAGCTTAGTGTGGGAGTGAGGGCGATAAGCAAATAAAACCGTTGAGAGGGAGACCCGAAACGGTGCACATTCTCTCCTGATTAACCTGATACAATTTATGGGAAAAGAAAAGGAATAAGGTTAAAACTTTCATTCAACGAAGAAAATCTCATTATATAGAATTATTCTGTGGAATGATAATGACAAGAGTAGCATCTGTCTGTCCCCTCACTTTTTGGTGAGCATCAATTACTTATTAAATAATTTCCTTCTCCCGTGCTTGAAAATTTGGACAAAACGTCTCGTAGAACTCCTTGAGTTAGTTTGCCAATAGGAGCAAAATATATTACATACATTACTTACGATAACAAAAAAAAAGTTCTTTCTGGTATTCCTTTAAACTATCTGGCCAGTGTACTCTAAGGAGTTGAGAGATTGATGGATGGTATGTCTGCTGACTATACGGCCTATAGTGAAAACAGAATGGAATATTATGACATCACAGAAGCTGTTTTAATACAAGCAAAATCTGACTCAAGAAGACATGCACAGAGCTACGAAAAGGAAACCTTTGGAGAAAAACTGAATCCCTTCTAATAGGAACACAAAGTCACGTTATAAGATCCAATTATGTTAAAGCAAGAATAGATAAGACACAACGAAATAGCAAGTGTTGGTTGTATGGTGGTAGAGACGAAATAATCAGTCACGTAATAAGCGAAAGCAGCAAATTAGTGTAGAAAGAGTATAAAACCAAACACAGCTAGGTGAGAAAGGTAATCCACTGGAAATTGAGCGAGAAATTTAAATTTGACCTTACGAACAATTGGTAGCTGCACAAAGCAGAATACACCCTGGAGAATGAGAATCACAAACTTCTATGTGATTTCGAGATACAAACAAAACACGTAATATCGCTCAGGTGGCCAAACCTAATGATAGTCAATAAAAAAGAGAACCGGCCGAATTGTAGACTGTGCCGTCCCTTCTTACCATAGAGTTAGATTAAAAGAAATGGAAATAGAGATAAGTTAATAGATATTACTAAAAAACTTTTTAAAAAGCAAGGAAAATGCAGGCGATGGTGATAGCAATTGTAATTGGTGCGCTCGAAACCATCCCCAGGGATTGGTAAAGGGACTAAAAACCTTAGAAGTAAGAAGGCAAATGGGGATCATCCAAACGATAGAATTACCAAGATCGGCTAGAATACTGAGAAGAGTCCTGAAGACGTGAGAAGACATGCTTATAACCTCAGTGGAAAACCATCAGCAAACGCTGGTTTGAGAAACTCCAAAAAGGAGTACTGATAATAATATCAGGAAGTAGACCTTGTCATTCACGTGCTTGGAACGGCCCCCAAAGGCTTGGGTAAGGGGCGGAGAAAGAGTTGAAAATTGGAAGAAGAGATGAGACCATTCAGACACACAACCTTGTTGAGAGTTGATGATACTTGCTGTCACTTAAATTCCAGTGAAAAGCCTCCAGATAACGATGGTGTGAAATTCTCGAAAGGGTTAGAATAATGATAATAATTCTTAACAAACAGACATTCAAGTAATTTAATGTAAATAATTTGCAAATAGTTAAAAAGTTTCAAGTATTCCTGTCTAACATTAATAATTCTACTTAACAATAATAATCACTTGTAAGCACATTCATATGATTTCAGGTATTCCTATCTAATACTAATAATAACTTTTAAACAGATGTATTTTATCCCATGATCGGGCCTTAAAAGATACCACCACTTCAGATAAGAGTGAACCTGGGAGTAATGGCAATTAGTGGGGTACTCGACACTCTCCAGAGCTGCAGAAGTGGAGCCTCATCACCAGTTGCAATTTAGTGTCATCCGCAGGACACCCATTCTCTGTATGGGCGTGGTCTTACCACCACTTCAAAGGGCGCAGTTGTTGTAATTTATGCTACCCACCCCTGAAATGGGTCGTGTAAACAGATATTGCATGAAGAGGTTATCAAAACTGTAATGAAGAAAATATTAAAAAAAAAACAGCAAATAAATTTTAGATTCTGTTTTTTTTTTCTTTTTTTTTTCTTTTTTTGATAAATGACTGAGCTTGTCATTGAAGAAGACAGTGTTTTAGACGAGTTCTGAAAACTGTAGCAATAAAATCTTCACAGGCATGTGTGTTTTGTTGGAGTAAATAGTGCTATTAAAAAACAGTTTAAATTCAGAAAACTAATAAAACAAAATTAGAAGTTACAAATTCGAAGAAATTGAGAGAATTAATCAAAAATTATTTTTTATCAAATACGACAAGTAGAATCGATACATATGCTAATCACATTTATTTGGCGGGAAAAAATTAAAGGCGGAGAAGTCGGTGAAATTACAAATAAAATAGAAAAAAATTGCAAAAACAACTCCCTCAGTTTGACATTCAAAATAGTAAATTTGCTCTGCGTTCACTTAACTATCGACGCCATATATTTTTCACATCGAACCAGCGTAGCGTCATTAATGCATGGTAATTTCAGCAAATGACCGCCAATTTACAGTGAGAAAAGACTTTACTTGAAAATGGCTTCAAGGGATTTTTTTAGAGGAAGATCACTGTTGAGTCAATCTTAACCTTGGTCAAAACCTGAAGCATGGTCTTTTGAAAAGACGTTATACATTTCTGAAAATTGATCAGACATCACCTTTTGGTCAAAAGACAAAGATCACTTGATCAGCGCCGGTTAGTGGCAAGTCAAAAATAATTTATAGCCGTGTCATTTCTTTAACGGAGACATTAGATACAGAAGCTTGTTAGTTTGTAATGGAAGGCTCGCTTAAGTGCTTAAATCAAAAACCAAATCGTAGAGACTGAGACCAATGTTATTTGTAAAGGTTTCTGTGGTGGAGAACAAATTGCGATATATAGAGGTCATTTATATGATTTTTTGAAGGTCACTTGATCATGTCTTAATAAGAAGAAAAACAGAAAAAAAACTAGCAGATTAAGTGGCCACTGATTCCTCTTCGATTACTAATCCTACACTGCTATATTTACATATTCTTTTTTTCATGCAACAATTGATATATTCTCAATCAGTGATTTGATTTTACCATATTATCTAGGATAGATATAATTTGCTGAAATGCTAGACTTTTTATTGCATCTATTGAGTTGGCAAATTATAGATTCAGCTTTTTTTATTTTCTTTTTTGTTTAAAATCTGAGTGGATGTATGAAATCATAAAAGACAAGATGTGCAAATCCTTTAGAAATATGTCTTACCAACCAACTGTAGAGACCCTTCAGGAATAAATTAAAAAGTATCTATCTAAGGATTAAATGGTGGTTTATCTGAGGTACCCATTGTTCTCCCTCAAGAATAACCAATGACCTGGAAAATAAATGATTAGTTACCTCTCAAGTATGTCGATAAAAGTTTGTTACTTCAGAGATATATCATGTTGGGAAATTAGCATTCTCTTGATGAGGGTATGCAGAATCTGGTAACGTTGTCCCGTGGTCGTTATAGAATATTTGTACCCGAGTTGCTGAGTAAACAAATGATTGTGCGGTGTGGGGTCAGGGAAATGTGTGATGGATAGCCAGTATCTAACTGCGATGTTGGATGAGAGCAAATCATCACAAGGTTCTATCCGCAGCTAACTCGTCCGATCGGCTATGTCCGGGCGAAGGTCAATGCTTTCCCGTAATCTCCACCAATTCCTTCTGCGAAGCGTAAGTGAAATTCGTTCGGTCTTTGTCTTTCTGAAAAGTAAGCAAGTTTATGACTCCACATTATTGGAAATGTATTTGCTTATCACGTTATGTTGATTGACACAAACACAAATAAACTTAAGTCACTGCGATCTTTAGTGTATAGTCTATTAATGTCTGTAATGGTTATCGTCGCAGGATGTGGACACGACGACACGAGTTCAGATCCTGGACGAGCCTGATTACATTTTACATAGCACTAATACCCTTGGGAAAGGTATGAATCCAAATATTCTCCCTCCAGCTATGGGTAAATAGTAGGGCAGACTAGGTTCTTCAGCCTTGGTGAGGCGACTAGTCTAGAAGGAAAACTCTGAATTCAAACCTGTTAAACTCCGCTTAAAAAAAGTGACCTTGTGTCATATCCTGCCCGAGCGGAGGGGTTGGTAAATAGGATTAAAATACTTAAGAGTGTAAAGCAAGAAATGGTTGATAGATAGATCGATAGATATGAAGAGACTCAGATATGAACAGACTGAGATAGAGTAATATCTTAGTAAATAATAGATAGATAGATAGATAGATAGATAGATAGGTGGGAGGTGCCCGTGGTGAAATGGTTATCGTCATAGGAAATGAACACGGCGACTCGAGTTCAAATCCTGGACGAGAATGATTGCATTTCACATAGCACTAATACCCTTGGGAAAGTTATGAATCCAATAATTCTCCCTCCAGCTATGTGTAAATAGTAGGACAGACTGGGCTCTTCAGCCTTGGAGAGGCTACTAGTCTAGGAGAAGGAAAAGTCTGAATTCAAAACCTGTTAAACTCCGCTTAAAAATTGACCTTGTGTCATATCCTGTCCGAGCGGAGGGGTTGGTAAATAGGATAGATAGATAGATAGATAGATAGAAAGATATGTGTATGTGTAGATAGATAGATAGATAGATAGATAGATAGATAGATAGATAGATAGATAGATCATTCTCAGAACTCGTTATGGGACAAAATGGCCATCTTTCGATGCGTCTGACAATACAACTTCTCTTAATCAACTTAGACGGTCGAATACACTCTACATTAGGACACGATACAGCACATAAAATCAAAAACGTATTTTAAAAGTCCGTCTTTTCTTTCCTCTCGTTTGCATAGCGTTTGCACATCGTGTGTTTAACTTTTCTATTCAAAATCTTATACCGACACTTTTTTGTCAAGAGATCCTAGATTATAATTATTTGTAAGCATTTGATTTGGGGAACCACCCAGCACGTTAAAAACTTTAAACTTAATTTAGCAAGATTATTTTTGAGAAATTCAAAGAGACCTTTTTGAAGTTGCCATTCTTGTCTTGAATTTTAGTCGCAAATACACCAGTTTAAGCTAGATCATTGCTGCATAGCCTGAACCAAGCAGCAAGAGACATTAACATCTACGTGAACGTTAATGAAACAGAGTTCATGGGTTTTAA
>OY757928.1:90808360-90858360 GCA_963585895.1 Sepioteuthis lessoniana
ACTGACAGTTTCTCGACGGTGTGATCGTCAGAGTAGGTGCTTGTTTTTACGATCACATTGGCGTGAAAGTGACAGTTACAAAGCGAATGGTCGGATTCTCAGTTTAATAAGTGTGTTTGGAGGTACAGTTTTTGTAACTGTGTTGTCCTCACTGAAGATAGATATGTCAATCATATGAAGTATTATGAGAAATGCAAATAAGACTATTATCCTTGAGGTTATTTAATACGTTTATTTATACAAAGACTTCAAATTATTGCTTGTATTGAAAAATCACCAACCGGTGAACAATAACGTCCTCCAAGAACTGAATCAAGAAACGTCTACAGTCATCAATATATTTGTCTCCCATTTCTGTCTCAAGTTTTACACGACTGCTGCTGGTTTCAAAATTCATCTTTTCGTAAAGAAAGTGTCATACCAGATGATGATGGAGAATCACAATAGGGCAATTATCTAGGATGATGGAGCTATCATTATTATAATATATATATATATATATATATATATATATAGGAAGACTGTATCGAAAATCACATTAATATTTCCGATAAGAAAAGTGACATCGAAATAAATTCATTATTCCCTCCAAAAAAATATTTGATAAATAATCGTTGTTTATCTGCAACTTACTTTTAATTGACAAGATTTTCGTCAAATGGTGTTTGGTATTTTACAGTTTATTTTCTTCTTTACTTTAATAAAATATTGGCTGTACAACTGTCGCTTATTTCTTTTGTTATATATATATATGTGTATGTGCGTGTGTGTGTGTGTTCTATTTACTATGAACAAGTAAACTTCCAACAAATGTTTTAATAAAAATATCAATTAACTTCTTAATAAAGAACTTAATGAAATAACCTTACAAAAGACAGAGTTTTACCATTTCGATTATACAAGCGGATATTATTAAGTATTATTTGTTATCCAACAATACCTCATTGAAACTGTGTCAGTAAGACTGAAATCACACACACACGCGCACACACACACAAACACACACACACACCCACACCCACACACACACACATATATATATATATATATATATATAAAACAATGTACATATTTTTGGTTATCCTAATTGGGGATGGGCAACATGAATATACATCTTCGCTCAGGCTTTTGCATTCCACTTTGCGCCAATGCCCTTGACAAAGGAATGAATCCATCTGTTCTCTCTTCCCAGTTATGGGTAAATAGTAGTTCAGATTGGATAATTTACCATTATTTAGGCAACTAATCTAGGAGAAGGTAAAAAGTTTTAACCAGCTTTACTCTGCTTAAAAGTCGACATCGTATTATAATTTATTCATGGGGGAGGAGTTGGGCCAATTTAAAGTAAACAGGGATTCACACCGTTTTAAATTTTGCGCCAGATTATTAATATGATTTTATTAAGGGTTCATTGACGATTTTCGTGATGAACAATTTTTTGCCCAAGATCGTCCGGTTGGCCGGACCGCATTTCACTGCCAATGATGGTTGAATAGAAATGAACAGATTTTTTTTTTAAGCGGATTATCTCAGGATTAGTGATTGAGTTAACAATGCATGAAATTAGGTAAGAGTTCGCTCCCTTACATTTGATATCACTTCCCCCGTTGATGATTTGCTCTCGTTCCACAATTCAACAGCAGCGTTTTCTATCACAATACAAATTTTAGGAGCTTTTAACAGCATTTTTGTTGGTAAAATACACTAATTATCCCAGCTTGATGTTTAGATTCGATTATGGTCATGTAATCGAATTAAATGAGGTCTTAATCGACTGAATTTTATAATTTTGAGGAGTACAAAAGGAGATTGATTCTTGCAGTGACACGGAGAAATTAAATAAGTTTACATCGTACATTTCAATAAGTTTCAATATTTCGAATAATCATTAAATCAAGATTGGGTTGAGGCGCAATTTCCATAAATGTTCTGGTCACCGAAAATATCTCCTTTTTATCATCGCTGATTTACCTCGTCTCAGTATAAAAGGGTTCGTATTTCAGACAGAATTTTCAGGAAGAATCAATGGTTGTTTTATGTTTGTTTATAACTTCAGAAGAACATGGTACACGTGCTCTACAAAAATTGAAATCATAGCATTTAATTCTATTCAGATTTACTGACTGAGAAATCAAGTATCTACCTTTTCTGAATGTTAATGAACTTTATTTATTATGCGTATTTAACAAAAATTTTAAGGATTATGTTCAAATCAAAATGTGGGGTTTTTCATTTTGGATTTACGTTAGATTGTTTGTTTGTTGGGTTTTATGGTATATCAACCCTTCTAGTTTATTTAATGCCAAATCCATTATTATGTAAATAATCAGTTCTATTTCAAACAATTCAGTTTAGCATAAATCCAGTTTAATTGTCAAAAACATTTCTATTTCAAACTATTCAAGCAGTTATACTAAACTGAATTGTTATATATAAGTACAGTTCCAATGTCAAAAATAGTTCAATTTCAAATAATTCAGTTTAGCATTAGGACGCAGTTTAAATGTAAGTGCAGTTTGATTGTGAAAAACATTTCTATTTCGAGCTATTCAATTTAGTCAAGCAGTTCTAATTCAGCTAATTCAGTTTAGTATAAGTACAGATTTGGTTTACACACAGTTAACTGTCAAAGCAGTTCTATGTTAAACAATTCAATTTAGTGTAAATACAGTTCCAATGTCAAAAAACAGTTCCATTTCAAATAATTCAGCTTAGCAAGAGCACGCAGTTTAAATGTAAGTACGGTTTAATTGTCAAAAACATGTCTATTTAGAGCTATTCAGTTTAATCTAACGATTCAGTTTAGCATAAATATGCTGTTAGTTCTATTTAACCCATAGATAGGGCTCTATCAGGTGCTACCATGCCGGGCCAGAGTGGACCTGGGAGCAATGGCAATGAAGGGGTACCCCGTATTCCCCATAACCCCGGCATTACTGGGACCTCGCCATCAGACTGTTTAGTGTCATATCTAGGACACACGTTGGAGGGCTTTTACTCCTCTGCAGAGGTACAGTCGGTGTATTCTACAGTCCCAGCCAACTGGGCAAGGATTTACGTTAAATTATTTTAACATTATCAAAGAAAATATAGAAGTAAACATACACCTTTACTTTGTAAAAATACAATGTACATTATTTTATGGGCCATATTGAACAACGTGTTAGACTATGACATTGTAGTAACCCTGCGAGAATAGTCCCGCTATTACATTCACTTTAGGACAAATGCCCCTTGGGGAAGGCATGAACCCTCTAATCATATCAACTGTTGATTAAATAGTACCACAACTGTTCTTTTACAACAATTGCTTGATAAAAAACGTTTAAATGCTATAGAAGAATAAATAAATAAAGATTAAAAAAAAACGTTGATACGTGGTGCCTTCATTTTTTGTACAGGCTTTTAAAATTGTCGTAGACACTTGAAAATTTAGTATCTTATTGCTATACATTGTATGAGATGACTGACCAATTTTTATGATTCCAGATTTGAATGAACAGCTACAGCAGCAATTGGAATACACCCTACTAAAACCTGATTGTCACAGTTTGTGAATTTCAAAAATGCAATCTGGACGTGAGGAAGAACGATATGCAATAAAATTGTGTTTTAAACTTGGAAAAAATGCCATAGAATCGTATGGAATGCTTCAGACTGCTTTTCGACCATCTTGCATGAATCGAGCATCAGTTTTTGAGTGGCATAAGAGATTCAAGGAAGGCAGGGAGTCTGTGGGGGATGATGAGAGGTGTGGCAGGAGTAAGAAAGTCAATACACCAAAGTTGATTGGCCAAAGGGTTGGGGTTAGGGTTAGGGTTACTATGTTGAGGTTGTAAGGGAGTTCAGCAAGAGATTCCGTCGGAAGAAGCCAGCACTCTTCAAATCAGGCCAGTGGCATTTCCAGCAGGACAATGCACCAGTCCACAACTCCATCCTTGTCACTGACTATTTGACCAAGATGGGCATCAAGACAGTTCCTCACCCTCCCTATAGTCCAGTCCTTGCTCTCTGTGACTTTTGGTTATTCCCTTAGCTCAGAGGCTGTCGTTATGAGACAATTGAGGAGATGAAAGAGGCTGTGACGAAGGTCATTGACATGCTCACACAAGAGGACTTCCATGGGGCCTTCCAGAAGTTGTTGGAACGGTACTACAAGTGCATTGCAGCTGGATAGAGATTACTTGGAAGGGGACTAGAGTACTATCAATAAAAGTGCTCCCCTACGAAAAAAAGTCTGGAAACTTATTTAAGGATCCTCGTACGTCATAAAACAAAGAAACCAAATCAAACGGACCCATTTTATGTTTATAAAAAAACAAACATTTACATTTCAAAATACATGAAAAAAATTATCCCCAAAACATAATCTTATATTCCTTTTTAATCTTTCTTCATGATTATTATACAGACTTTGATGATAACATTTTATTTTTATGAAAAAGAATTGCTCTTTTGTTTTTAGCTAACATTATTTCTTATTACATAATTTGAGTTGATATTTAACGAAAGTCCTTATAATCTATTAGAAAATACTTTTTACACAATGAATATAAATAAAATTATTGTTTCATTATTTAGATAAATCGATCAATTATTAAATAGATGAAATCTCAGAGGCATTAGGAATTAGGAATTTAGGTGTTGCCAATAAATAAAAAAAAAATCAGCATAAAACAATAAAAGCATTACCAAAATCAAAACAAAATGTAATGAGACTGGTTTTAAAATATTACTTTTAGAAATTAAAAAAAAATATTTTTCTTAATTCTGGAGGCTCCATTGAAAACAAACATTCACTAACGTTTTTTTCTCTTTACTTTACACTAGTCTCTACTTAAGATAATAAAAAAAATAAAAATAAAGAATTAGTGTGTGTTTTTATCCATAGAATATTTCGCTAAAATGCTTCAAAATAAAAGAAGAAAATTTGAGTTATATTTTCGTTTATCTTTCAGTTTATTTTCATTCTAAAGAAAAACATACATCTGTTTTAATTTTTTTTTCTTCACAAATAATTAAGAAAATAAACATTCATTTCAAACGGAATCATTTTTTAATCAATAAAAAGTGAATAAAATAGGTCCGTTGGCTGGTTGTATTTTATAACTTATAAACCCTTGTGGGTTATTTAATGCCAAAATCCTGATTGTATGTATATATTAGCTATATATGATTTCTAAATGAATAGTTTGTAGGTTACATCATTTTTAAACGAGCCATAGCTCATTTGTTTGCACACAGTTAAATGGTTTCAGCTATTGCTATCAGACATTTATAGCTTTAATTGCACTCAATAAATGTTCCAAGATTTGCTATGTAATACTTATAATTCAATTTAACATCAGTCATTTGTTTGCACACAGTTAAATAGTTCCAAATATTGCAATGTAATATTAATAATTCAATATAACATCAGTCATTTATTTGCTCACGATTAAATTATTTCAAGTTTAGAAAATGATAAAATATTTCAATTTGAGCCAGGCATGGGATCCTTACAGGTACTACCATTCCAGGTCAGAGTGGACTTGGGAGTAATAGCCATGAAGAGGTACTACACATTCTCTAAGGGTCAATGACTGGATGCTCACAATTAGATGTTTTTTGTCATATCAAGACACTCGTTGGGATTGGGAGGGTCTTACCCCTCTGCCGAGATGCAGTCAGCGTATTCTACAGCCCCAGCCGACTGGATGAGAATGTTTTAGTGTCATTAACAAGGACATTCGTTCGGGGGTTCTTACACCTCTGCCGAGATGCAGTCAGCGTATTCTACAGTCCCAGCCAACTGGAGTGAACAAAATAGGGTTTGTATAATACGTAAATAATTAATCAAAAGAAACACTTAAAATAAATAAGTAAAATAATTATAACTGTAAAAATGTCAGAAAACAGATTTAAAATTGCAGCTGCAATGGATTTTGTCTCATAAACTTAATCTCATGTTTTGCGAAAAGATTTCACTTTCCTCTAACATTACAATTATTACAAAACATTTGAATATCCTAAAGTTTTAATATCTTTTCAAGTTGGTAACCAATTTTAGATGTTTTTGTGTTGGTGTATGGGTATATAGAATCTTTTAGGGATAATATATATCGTGATTTTACACAGTTTTAAATCAGCCTGTAATTTAGCAAAATATATGATGTTGATTTAATTATTGTATTAATCTCTCTCAAATGTTTAGAAAATACGATGTAACTAGTTACTTAGAAATTATATCGACGAAATCTTGGGTATTTCTTTCTATTTGGTGAAATAAAAACAAATATTGGATGTGAAAGTTTATAAATATAATCATCGAAAAGGCATTTTGAATATTTTCAAAGTTATTATTTCTTAGAATGTTTATTGATCATTTTCACCAAAAGTATTTTGATACATAGTTGATAAGTATTTTTATTAAAGTTAAAATCCTTTTTGATTAATTGGCAGGAACATTTTTTCTGCTTTCTGATCAGTAAGAAATATTTATTGATTCTGGGCAAAAAGTCACTTAAAATAATTGGATATCATTAAAAAATACGCATATTAAAAAAAATTTTCACCTTTGTAGGTTAGTAGATTTTCAGGTCACCACATGTCTGCCTTCATTTTAGAGATCGTAGTTACTTGGGGGGCGGGTGTCCTTGTGGTGTAATGGTTAAAGTGATGGACTGCAAAATCGTAGTAAGCGAGTTCGTATTCCGGTCGCTCTATCACGTTCACTTTCGGATAAATACCCTTGGGAAAGGTATGAACCCCCTTATCCCCCCAGCTATGGGTTAAATAGTACCACTGTTCTTCTAGGAGTATGGCTTTGGTATTAAATAACCTAAAAAGGGTTTATATGCCATTAAACAAACAAACGAAACCACGTACTTACTTGAGTTCTTCGCCTATTGATTTGATTGGCCAAGGTCGAATGATAAGTTAAATATTAGATACAAGTAATATTGACGTGCCGTTTCGTTTTTACCTTAGATCAAGGGTCTTCAAAGTTGTTGGTACCGCTCCCAAGGGGGGGTATTTGCAATTAAGGAGTAATAGTTTGATGTAATTTACAACTAATTTTTGTGGTTATTCTTTAGCTGATTGCCGTTCTGTAGAGATATTTTCCAATTTTATGCTGGAGGTTATGTAATCTTTCTAAAATATGTCAAAGTGAGCAGTTAGAAAAAGGGCGTAAGACCCTTAGAAGAAGTATTGTTGATTATAATTAGTTTCGAAATATTATTTGTTCATTTAAGAATTGTAACATACCAATACATGAATACGTATATGTGAAATGAACATAGAATGTTCATAACGCACATAGGAATCCCGAAAATCAAAACCACTTACGACTTCTTATTTCAGGTACGAAACTTTTTATTACCTTTGAGTTTAAAGGTTTTTCGACATAAGGAGAGTGAGGCACAATCTTTCTATGCTGACATTTCTATCTCTCCCCACCATCACCACGTGCGGCACTCGCCGCAAGGCCTCGGCGAGCCTCGAAAGTCAACCTTCTTCCTCCCAGGCAAGAACTCAACTTCTGACTTTTCCCAAATATCAGCCCACACTTCCGGTCATGACATCATTCACATCCCCCGGTCAAATTTCTATCTGGGGTTTGTATTTTGACATCCCTGAATGATACATCCACTCCGCGCGCGCGTGAAAACCTGCGCGCATATTGCATCGCGAAAGGTTATCAGCCTAACTAAACCGAAAGGCAAGATATATAAAACAAAATCCATCGACAATGCAATATCAGGGAATTTTATGGCAAATATTCTGTTCGTCTTTGTTTGTCTCAATGAATAATGTGATTTGGTTAAGGTAGCTTCTTAAATCACCGGTTTCCATAGTTTAAAAAGATAGGGTTTTTATCAATCTCACGAAGCTGGACTTTCTGAGGAATATAAACGAAAAGAGTTTGAGTTTCGAAGAGAGATTGTTCATTTTACTCTTTACTAATGACCTCAGAATGACTGTCCGAATAATTGTGAAAAAAGCAACAGAAATTATGATAAAAGAAACCTTTTTAGTTGCTGTTTTTCTTATACATAAACGTTCACATATTTTCTGAACAATATCATTTTGTGTATTATTTCGATGATAATTTGTGTACTTAGTCGATAAGTATTTTGTGTACTTTAATTAGAATGTTGTGTATTTCTTTAATAGATATTCTGTATATTTCTTTGCAGAGAAGTCTTCAATATGAATTTTATGAGTATTAAAAAGACCGATAACCTATCGACTGCTGTCCATGCATTCACTAGCCTCGTATTGGTGTCATTTTCTCTTGATGAAGCGCTGCTTCTGAGCAAAGTGAACTTGTCCACTAGTTTTAAAGAAGCACCTTTGAGAGTGGAGATATCACTCTTTTGTTTACGTTCTTATGGGGACCTATGTCACATGCTGCTCGTTCCAGACTACGCAGTAGGGATTCGGCATGGGTAGGTGTATTTGCAAGAAGCGCTATATCAGCGTAGTCTGCGTACGTAATAGTCCGTGTGTGGTATCGTCTGCTTATTGCCTTTTCCAGGATAAAGCCATTTTCTTTCATTAAATCTATCGACATTCGAAGTACGTAGTCTCGGCAGATTAAGAACAAGTATGGGGCTAATGTGTCCCTTTCAAGAACATCTGCGACAATACCTCCCATTTAAAAAAAACCCATCCAAATTCGGCCAACAAGATATACGAGACACTTATAATACTACAGTTTGGTCCGGTTACTGGTACCAAACAATATGCTTAATATGTTTGCACGGCACCAAATGTAGTACCATCGCTTGGCCGTGGGTTTTCAGGGTAGAATCCTGTATATGGCTGTGCCATGGGGTTTTCGGATTGAATCCTGCATCCGGCTATGCTGTGGGTTTTCAGGGTAGAATCCTGTTTAGGGCTGCACCGTGGGTTTTTTGGGCCGAATCTTGCGTCGAGGTGCCAAATGCATTTTCGGATAGTTTGTTTATCAATCCTGTCTGTGCCAATGTTGTGTTTGAAAGACTTACTGAAAGGGAATGACACAATCTGTACGGAACTTCTTCTGATGGTCGGGATGATCCGTTGGAACAAAATTGCGTAGGTGTTGGCAACTCAAAAACAAGAAGAACTCTCCGTCAACAATTAACAATCATTTAATTTTCAATGTTCAGACAGCATATAGTAGCACGAGAGAGAGAGAGAGAGAGAGAGAGAGAGAGAAATTTGTAAGAGTCTACGAACAGGCACAAAGGAAAACGCCCCCCCCAGCCCGACCAAACTCTCTAAACGCAAACTTCTGACAACTGACCGATTGACTAAATGACTACTTTTTCGAAATTCGCTAATTTTTATATATTTAAATTCAGGATATCGGGGGGGGGTGAGGTCACCTTGCTAAATTATTGCGTCATCTCTCACGTGACCCAAATTCACTGTTTCCATTTCTCCAATCAAACCTGCCACAAAAAGATATGAATCCATTTTGTTTACATTTTGGCTTTTCTGTCTTGTTCGTTATGTACTCGCTTAAACTTTCCAATTTGACTTTCATTTCCGCTCAAGCTAACTGAAAAACTCGCGGCCTAACCAAACCAGGTAATAAAATAATTAACCATCACAGCAACTGCGCCACACTCCTCCCTTCCATAAAAATCAATTTTTGTCCAAGACAAAAATTTTTTAAAAGTTATACGACGATTCCTAATTATTTTTCTTTTTTTTTCAGTACGTTTTCTTCTTCACATTTTCTAATAAGCCTGTAATCTCTCTCTCTCTCCCAATTTGTAATAAACCTCTCCCTCTCTCTCCCTCTCTCTCTCTCTCTCTCTCTCAAAAAAAAAAACCCAACAAAAACATGAAATCATTAGTACTGTACCAAATAAGTTTAAAAAACCAAAGTTGAACAGGGTGACTGTTCGTATCGTTCTTTTTATTTTATTTTTTCCTTTTTTTTTCTTTCTTTCTTCCTCAGTTATGACTTAAAGTCAGTTTCAATGTGGTACCCATTATGTATTTTCTCTCCGACTTCTCTTTCTTTTCAAATCATTTTTCTGTACACGTATATTTATATTATTCGGTACAATACTTCATTCTTCGTATATCTGTCTTCTCTTTCGGATAAGCTACTTTATGTTCCCGCACGTCATTTTCCATTTTTTTTTTCAACACGTATCTCCTCAAAATGAGCATGGTTCGCATCCAGCCATCATCTCCTTTCTTCCCCTAAGCACGATTCGAAACCGAGTCCGTAATTTTCAAGTGCATACCACGTGACACGCCAAAATTTAGCACATATATTCCTTAATCTCCAATTCCCTTTTTCAAAATTTCCTCTTCGACACATGGGTTCGAAATCATCACTTCAACTAAACAACACCCCAAAATGTCAGATCCCAGTTTCAAGGGGAATCTCACAAAACGCTGCCAAAAAATGTCCATCCCATCTTGGGAGACCTCACCGAACCTGGTATGTCTTCAATCAGTACCCCAAAATTCTCGATCCCTCATTGGGAAACTTCCATAACCTTATCTGGCTTGTACAAGTACCCCAGAATTCTCGATTCCTTATAGGGAGACATCCATAACCTTCTCTGGCCAGTACCCAAAAATGTTCGACCCCACTCTAGGGGAATATTCACAAAACACTTCCAAATTCCAAGAATTTTTTAAAAATTCATCGACGACCATATCATCATAAAACCTCGTCTGGCTTTTACAGTACCAAAAATTCACGATTCCGTCACAGGGAGACTTCCGCAAAAACCTTACCGATACAAATTTTTCGTCTCAAACACAGGCCCGTCACCTAAATAAGGATCCAAAGGTATATGCATATTGCCCTGACAACATCCCATCGCAGTCCAGAATTACCCAGATGCCGAGAATCGGACACAAACCAGAAAAAAAGATATCAATCAAATCACTACGCGTACTATTAGCGTTTACGAGTTACTACATAATTTCATTCATAAAAATAAAGTTGTTTACGTTATATAAAAACGGGCATTTTCTGTCCCCATAAAAATCCATTTATAAAGATTTGTTTACTATCAAAGTCCATTCATGAAAAGCTCAAAATTCTCATTGTCGCCCAATTCAAAACTTGTTTTTACGAGCTGTCACGATTTGACATATCACAGAAACAATATTTTCTGTTGTTCAAACGACAACTCTCTCCTTGTCTTTCTTCTTTTCTCTTTTTTTCTTCTTTCTTTTCCCTTGCCTCTATTAACCCAAAATATAGCAGTTTCTGTATCAACTCATGTAAAAAATACTGGCCTTTATTTTCAATTTTCTTTTATAATTATTTAACTTCTAATGGACACGACTCTTAAAAACTTGAAAGACAGATGAAACCAAATATTTTTTCGTAATTAGCTAAATTTTATCAACACAAAAACTTAAACACCTGAAAGACACATATAACCAAAAATGTAGTATTTTTTTTTTTTGAGAAATGAGCAATTGTGCCCACCCTTTTGACCTTTATTTCTCTCTTCATTTACACTTCTCTAGATGCGTTGAATTCTTTCTTTTGTCTTTAACATTTCATTTTTTCATTTCTTGCTTGGGGTCAGTCAGTAAACCCACCAGTTGTTTTTTTTATTTCACTTTTCTTCTTGCTTGGGGTCAGTTAGTAAACAGCATTTTTTTCTTTGTTAATTTTCCTTCATTTCAGTCAGAGGGGTGGGTTCTTCGGTTTCTCGCAACGCTGTGGTCAGCTTTTATTTTGCGTGTTTTTTTTTGATTTTGGAGATGAGTTCTTTATGTATATATATATATATATATATATATATATATATATATATATATATATATATATATTTTGTTTGGTTTTTCTTCGTTATTTCTTTCATTTTTTTTCAGCCGCTATCTTTGATTGCTTCAGGTTCGAAATCAACCACGTCTTGCTGGAATATCTGTGTCGTGGCTTTCAGGGTACTGAATTTTTTTTCAGTGGAACTTCTTATTCAGGGTCTTTTCCTGGCACAGAATGTGGTGCAGATATGCCGTGTTGATCTTTGGGTTGAAACCCTGGTGCAGATGTGCTGTGGCGGTCTCCGAGGACCACAGCCTTGGTCTTTAGCCACCAAATATGTTACTATGTTGGTCACAGCACCAAATTTAATACTATAGTTTGCCAACGGACCACAAAATGCTTAATATGTCTACATGGTACCAAATGTAGTACAATTGTTGGACGTGGGTTTTCAGGGTCGAATCCTTTTTATGGCTGCACCGTGGTTTTTTTTACCAAATCCTTTTACGGATAATTCGTTTATCAATCCTGTCTGTGCCTACGATGTGTTTGAAAGATACACAGACAAGGAATGAAACAATCCATCCGGAAGTTCATCTGACGGTCGCGGGGATCCGTTGGAACAAAATTGCCTGGGGGTTGGCAACTCAAAGAACAAGGAGAACTCTCCGTCAAAAATTAACAATCATTTAATGTTCAGATTGCATATAGTACCACGAGAGAGAGAGAGAGAGAGAGAGAGAGAGAGAGAAATTTGTAAGAGTCTATGAACAGACACAAAGAGACACGCCCCCACTCCAGCCCGATCAAACTCTCTGAACGAAAACTTCTGACCACTGACCGACTGGCTAACTGACTACTTTTTCAAAATTTACTCATTTTATATATTTAAATACAGGATATCAGTGGGGGTGATGGCAGCTTGCAAAATTATTGCGTCATCTCTCACGTGACCCAAATTCACTGTTTCCATTTCTCCAATCAAACCTGTCACAAAAAAGATATGAATCCATTTTGTTTACATTTTGGCCTTTCTGTCTTGTTCGTTATGTACTCGCTTAAACTTTCCATTTGGACTTTTATTTCCGATCAAAGATTTTAGCTAATTTAACAGCAAACTGAAAAACTGTTGACCTAACCAAACCGGGTAACAAAATAATTAACCATCATGGAAACTGTGCTACACACTGCTGTAGAAGTAAGGACGAACTCATAAGCGAAGTTCGCCTATGGACCCCTTCACAGAGACGAGTAATTGTTGGACGACCAGTAAGAACTTATCTATAACAGATTTGTTCGGACACAGGATGAAGTTAGAAGACCTACCGGAAGTGATGGCTAGAAAGATATGGAAGTTCCTGCTAGCGGCATGACATTATGATTATGATTATTAAAACAGATATTTTGTGTACCTTTTTAAATAAGAAATGTACTTATTCTCAAGTATTTTATACGAATCTTTGATCGAAATTATGTGGAATTCTTTGAGAAATAATTTACGAACTTTTAATTAGAATTTTGTGGTCTTCTTAATTCGTATCGTTTATACCTATTTAATAAGTATATACAGTACCTCCTTTATAAATATTTTGTATACATTTTTGATCAGAATATTGTGTACTTCTTTTATTAGTGTTGTTTGTCCTATTGTAATAATTATTTTGTGTACTTCTAAAATAAATACAGCAAACAAAATTCATGCTGCTTATTCATACGAGATGAATGCAATCTCGAGTATAAACCAAAATCAAATTTGAAACTGAATGTCAGTAAAATATCGAGTAAAATAATATCCAGTCACATTATATCGGGTCATATATCATGTCATATTACATCATATGACATATGAGTGGGCCATCGTTATTTGCATTTTAAGTAACAAAGATAATATATATGTAAATTTTAGAACGAATTGTCTTATAAAAGCAAATGTGAAAAGTCATGTTTGTTGAAACTTTTTTTTATCCTCGTGTTTTAAAATTTTACACTAATTCAACAGACAGAAATTATGTATGTATGTATGTATGTATGTATGTATGTATGTATCCAACCTCTGTACGAGAGGCAGAATGAGGCATAAAGTCAATTTTGGTGTAATTGTTATCGTTGAAGGAAATGAACACGGCGACGCGAGTTCAAATCCTGGACGAGACTGATTGCTTTTCACATCGCACTAATACCCTTGGGAAAGGTATGAATCCAATTATTCTCCCTCCAGCTATGGGTAAAATAGTAGGACAGACTAGGTTCTTTAGCATTGGTTAGGCAACTAGTCTAGGAGAAGGAAAACTCTGAATTCAAACCTGTTAAACTCCGCTTAAAAAATTGACCTTGTGTCATATCCTGCCCGAGCGGAGGGGTTGGTAAATAGGATAAAGTCAATTTTTAAGTCCATTAAAGTTGGTTTGTATTCAGAGTTTTCCTTTTTTTTAAATAAGTTTCCTAACCAATGGCTAAAAAACACAATATGTACTGCTATTTACCCATAGCTGAAATGAGATAAGGGGGATTCGTATTTTTTCCAAAGTATTATAGTAAACCAATCTAGAAGAAGGAAAGCTCTTAACTGAGAGCAGTTGTATTCAGCTTAAAAAGTGAGCTTGTGTCATATCCCGTCCCTGGCGAAGGGTTTATACATATATATATATATATATATATATATATATATATATATATATATATATATATATATTGTTGTTTAGTATATTCAGAAATAGAAAGTTCTTAATACTAGTGATAGAACCCATCCCATCGAACCGATGTTCACAGATGCGACAAACTCACGTTGGTTTTATCTCAATGCTATCCTAACATTACATATATATATATATATATATATATATATATATATATATATATATATATATATATATAAATGTAGTTTTCTATATCTATAAATAAATAGTGCCCAATATCGGTAACAAAGCATATAACAAAATAAACTACATTTATAAAAGAAGTGGTTTGTTTGTTTGTTATTTGGTTTGGTTTTATGGCATATCAACGTTTGTTGATGATTTAATGCCAAATCCATTTGATACATATGAAAAGATCTATTTCAAAAAATTCAATTTTACCATGAATACACTGTTAAGTTCTATTTGACCCATATATAGAACCCTATCTGGTACTACCAATCCGGGCGAGAGTAGATCTGGGGGTGATGACAATAAAGAGGTACTCTGTATTACCCAAAGTTCCAGCATTACTTGCACCTAACCATCGGATTGTTTTTTTTTTATTATATCCAGGATACACGTAGGTTGATTCTTACTCCTCTGCAGAGATTCTGTCGGTGTATTCTGCAGGTCCAGCTGCCTGGGCTATTGTTTGTTTCTTTCTTTGTCCTTTATAGATCGAATAAAGTTGGTCAGATAGAACATCTCTGTTAGTAACAATTGGGATGAATTTTCACGAAGTCATAAATGATTCTATCAATATTTATTTTCGAATTCATCTAGGGTTAGTAAAGTTGATTTAAGAGGAATCTGAGTCTAATGATTTACATAAGATGGATTTTTAGGCATAAAACATTTAAAATACTTTGAAAAAGTAATGATATTTATTTTATTGATGAAAATAATTGTTTCAACCGAATTATATATCGTCTTATAATTGTTTTTTCCTTCGTAAAAACGTTTCACCTTTTTTAATATATTTTAAGATGATTAGTTTTCTCGACTGAAAAAGACATTTTTGGCAATAAATATTGCATTAAAAGATTTAAAAATCAATACCTCAAAAATGCATGATATTCGTAAGCAAATAATTTTAAATTCTACATTAAAATTATTTACTATAAAGCCTACTACTACTACTACTACAACTACTACTACTACTACTACTACTACTACTACTACTTAGCTATAATTTAATCTTGCAAATAAATTATTAATAAAATTTATCAAAATTTTAACTTTAGAAATAAATGAATTGCAATTATCTTTTTATAATTTATTTATTAAATCAAATAGACGAAAACATAATTCTTTTCCATAAGTTGAGATTTAAAAAGTTAATATCAAAAAATGATGTTTTATTAAATTTCCTTAAGTATATTTATTTCATTTCTTTACACCGAATAGTCTATTTTTGTTCTGATCATAAATTAATTTTGAATAAAGATAATCTAAATTGATGTCCCATAAATAAATTCTGAATAACCACATTTTCAGAATGTCATTTCTTAACTTTCTTTTCCTAAATAATAATATCCATATGTTAATATTGATTTATTTGACATTGAACTATAAAAGCATTATGAATACAAAATATTCAATATTGGTTTTTAAAAAAAGGATAAAAAAATCTATATCGAAAAATTTATAACGACCTTGCAGAAGACCCTAAAGTTGATGATATCAATACTTGCATCAAATCATTCAGCTATTTGGCAGCATGTTTGAACAGTGATTCTTTCTACCAAAATTAGAGAGCCATGCTTTCTGCTGGCCAACTATCACACACATTTGCGCATTATCTATTAAAACTTGATGAAATATATACAACGCATGATATCACTAGTATTTTATGGTATTTAACCTGTTGAAATAAATAGATTGTTTACATCATTTCGAGAAGTGGAATCAGGTATTTTCTTATTTTATGAATCATTACAAGAATCAACAATGGTTTTGTAAAGATGGTGCTAACACCTAAAGATTCTTCAGTAAATAAAGTGAATTATCTTTTGTATAATATTCCATTAAATTCTCATATCTATAATTCTCCAAGAACCTGTTGATGATCAAGATGCGATGATTAACAGCAATACTGAGTTTCTGATTTTATTGAAACAAGGACTTTCTCTACAGAGACTTCAACAGAAGTTGAAGCTCAAAAAATTTTGCCATGAAATTTTTATTTACAATGGTAGCAGATTTGCATCAAAGTGAAATATTGTGATTTTGAAATTTCCACAATTTGATAAAACTCAAAATAACAAGAAATACGTTTAATTTTTTTTAACTTGGTGATGAAGAAAGAACTTATTACTTAATTGCAAACCACACGTGTTTCTATTAAATCAAAATACTGTGATTGTGATATTTCATCATTGTGATGCAACGCAAATTAATCTGAAACACTATTTTTGTCTGTTTCTTGGACTTTGCAGTTTTGAAATAGGCGATGCCGAAATGACCCCTTTTTTTAATCTGAAAGTATCTGTTAAAGACAGCATTTACATTAATTTCAAATATTGTGTGGGACGAAACTTAAAATTTTTTAAACTAATTTTGTGGCAGTTTCTTGCGCAATGAAATAAAGTTAGTTTATCATTTATAGCAATCTATATGATAGAAATCGTGTGTAGAAGTATGGGTATGGACAACAGTCTTCAACCAAACAGATTCAATCATTAAAATTGACTTTCAAATTCATTTATAAAACCTGGTCAATATACTTGGCATCTGGACAACGTCGGATGAATCTATATATATATATATATATATATATATATATATATATATATATATATATATATATTTATGCAAATTTCATTAAACATAATAGACATTTTATGTCTACATATTTTCTTCTGGATCCGTTCGAATTCCCGTATTACTTTTATCGTATTCGGGGGGAATTGATTTAGGTATTGTCCATAGTTGTATGTATCCCAAGTACTTTCTGCCCGACTTTGGGCCATCATCAGGGGAGGATCTATTACAAAAGTGATGTAACTTTTGTTTTAGCATATTACTACTGCGTAAGGGCGTCTTTGCCGTTGAAGGTTATGGCGTTTGCTTTTAAATGTAATTCTATTATTAGTGCCAGTAGCTAAAGACATTTAAGTACATTAGCACTGGTTTGAAAATTAATTCTATTAAGTGTTGGTTGCATGTTTCTAATATGTAGTGCTTCGAGAATCTGAAGTTTTTGTTTATTATTTTGATGTTCTAATGTTGTTGTGTTGTCGGTGAGAATTTTCCGTAGTTGTGTTGTTGGGCATGAATGTTTTTTTAAATGCTGAGCTATTGAACTTGTGCATTAACGAAGAAATGCTGCCTATATATATATATATATATATATATATATATATATATATATATATATATATATATATATATATATGTGTGTGTATGTGTGTGTGTGTGTGTGTGTGTTTGCGTGAGTGTGTGTGTCTGTGTGTGTGTGTGTGTGTGTTTGGGCAACAATTCTTCATTAATATATATTGGATTAAACAATACAGACATCCTTTGTCTACCCATTTTTGTATTCATCCTTTCGAGTCACGGCGTCGATTTTATGATATCCAGCGGGAATTGGTTAATAAACCTCTCATAATTAATTGGTCTCCAAGGACTTTCTGTCCAATCTTGGGCCATCATCAAGGCTGCGTATTAGTTATGTGTGGTTTATTAACCAATTCCCGCTGGATACAATAAAATTGATGGGGTGACTCGAAAAGATAAATACAAAAATGTGCAGAAAAAGGATGTCAATATTGCTTAATCAAATATACATATATATATATATATATATTTATATATATAGTCGGCGTCAGAAGACAGTGGGTGTGGATTATTCATGTATAGAATGTATGAGGTATTTCATATAAATCTATGGGAGAGCTAGATGTATGGCTGTTGATATATATATATATTCCTTTTTCGATTTATATAAGAAAACTGACCTAAAGAGCGTATACAATGTAACTGGAAGTACACTCAAACACGGTTAAATTGTTATAAATATAAGAATATAATCTTCATCTCTTCAAATGATATACACGCTTAATTTGAAGGTGAAAACAATATATATATATATATATATATATATATATATATATATATATATATGTATATATATATTAAAACAAAAAAAATTAAGTAGTGTTCAGGCGAAAAGGAAAGGGTGTCAAAACGTTAAGAATATTAAAATCCCAAGAAAAGGGTATTCTGAAATCCGACGCAACCCCAGGTTAATCCCGTTTTGGGTTTGTATTTGGGGGCGGGGGGCGACGTAGTAGGTGTGATTCAAGTATAACGTAAATTACTATCATTCTATCTTTTTATTTATTCCTTTTTTAAGTGTTAAGTCCCTTGGTAATTTAACCCATTCACATCCTCCCGCCAGTATCTACATGGGTCTCTGATGAATGAACTGCTACTACGTTTATATAGTTTACATATCGTTGGGTATTACGGTTATCTCAGCTATTTAACAAAAACAAGAATTAACAACTTAAAACTTCAAAAAATTCTAAATACGAACCAATCATCAAGATCAAAAGCCCCCTTTGCACCATTAAACCCCCGCAAAGTTATTCTATTAATTACAAAAACAAATGTTTTTTGATAAATATCACCTAAATTCCCTATATAATTTAATCTTAAATAGGATGTTTTAAAATATTTTAAATTTACTTTTATGCTTACATTTAAATATCAGCTCTTTACGTGCTGTCGTTTGGGGTCTTAAAATCAATTATACTGATTTTTTCTTCGCTGCACATGTTACATTAGCTATTGCAGCGATTTGCCAGTAAACATTGACTATTTTCCATTTCAATAGGGAGATTAGTCTCTGATAGTTAAGGTATCAAAAATAATTTTGAAAAGGCTGTTTTGTTCCTACGCCGCAGGTTGGAGAAAGAATGTCTATGGTTATACAGTTGTTGTTTCAAATCCCCCGCAGAGATACCTATGTATATTCTCTTCCCATCATTATCTTGTTCCAAGGGGAAATGCACACTTGGTAGACATATATATATATATATATATATATATATATATATATATATATATATATATGGGGGGGGGTAATTATACATCATTTAAGAAATTATAAGAAATCAAACTGATGCATTCATTTAAAATTCAATGATGATGAATGAAAAAAATGTCCCCGAAAAAGTTGTATTTATTTTTGGTTGAAGAAAAGGAATCTGAAAAAAATCTTTTGGAAACTCAGGACAGTATTTAGACTTTACAAACGCCTCATCTGCTCTTGTAATATCTGATTTAATCAGATGGCGAATTTTCTTCCCTAACAGAATGTTTTATTACATTTAATCACAATCAGGAGAAAACCAGTGAGAAGAATAATCTAAGAGAATTCAACTGAATATCTCCAGACAATCTAGTTTACTTAATCTGCTACAAGTTTTTATAAAAGCCACTGGTCTACAAAGATATCTACAAAGATTTATCTCAGTTATTGTTATGTTCAGTTACGGTTCGGTTTCTTTGTTTAATGGCATATCAATTTCCGTGGGTTTTTTAAAGCCAAATTCCTCCTTGTAGATGAACAGTAGCTGTACTCTTTAGCTTATTACTGAGAGATTAATAGGTTCATGCCTTTCTCAAAAATATTAGTCCGAAAGTGAACCTTATAGTGCGACTTGAGTTTGAACGCATTTTCTCGGGTGTAACAGTCCATCACGTTAACCACTACCACACAGCAAACCCCTCTAGTTTCATCTTGGAAAAAAAAATCTGTCATTTAGTAATTGGGACATATATAAGAATACTTAAGAATATTTTGCGCAACCAAGAAGAAACATTCTAGACTCATGGTGTTTTATAGATTCATCCTCCAATTTTACATGCCTTGTCCTCTGATTCTTATTGGTCGTACCTATTATAAATGGTTTGTTAAGGCTCCTTATAAGCGTTAGATAGAGCTGTTATGGTCCCATCGATGGGTCAAATAATTGTGTTTAAAAAGTATTTGTATACGATAGGACCGATTGCAAAATGGTTCAATTATATCAGAAAATCATTTTTAACTGATAGAAATACTTGATATTAGATAACTGTGTATTAAAAACAGTTACTTGAAGCCATAATTTTTTGCTAAGGATTATTATTATTATTATTATTATTATTATTATTATTATTATTATTATTATTTGTAGTATCGGTAGTTGTAGTAGTTGTAACGTGGAGCCATATAACTGTGTGGACACAAATGACTTATTATATCGTGAATAATTACTTGAAACTATATAATTGCTTATAAATTATTAGAATTAGATAATAATACTTGAAACATCCGTGAGCAAATTATTTGCCTTGGATAGAAATATTTGATATCAAGTTACTGTGTGCAAAAAACACCTCTAAAGAAAAATCTATTAAAAATGTAAATACACGTAGTGCCTTCAATAAGTTTCCAGATTTTTTTGTACAGGCATTTGTAATTGTCGTAGACTCTTGAAAATTCATTATGTTATTACTGTACATCTTATGAGATGACTGACCAATTTTTTATGATTTCAGGTTCAAATGAATAGCTACAACAGCAATTGGAATACACCCTACTAAAGCCTGATTGTCACAGCTGGTGAATTTCAAAAATGCAATCTGGACGTGAGAACACTTTAGAAGAACGATTTGCAATAAAAGTCTGTTTTAAACTTGGAAAAAATGCCACAGAAACGTATGGAATGCTTCAGACTGCTTTTGAAGCATCTTGCATGAATCGATCATCAGTTTTTGAGTGGCATAAGAGATTCAAGGAAGGCAGTGAGTCTGTGAGGGATGATGAGAGGTGTGGGAGGAGTAAGGAAGTCAATAATTGATTGGCTAAATGGTTAGAGTATAGGGTTATGGTTACTATGTTGAAGTTTATCGGAGTTTAGAAAGAGATTCCAAGTGAAGAGGCCAACACTCTTCAAATCGGGTCAGTGACGTTTCCAGCAGGACAATGTACCAGTCCACAAGTCCATCGATGTCACAGACTATTTGACCAAGATGGGCATCAAGTTCCTCAGCCTCCCTATATTCCAGACCTTGCTCCCTATGTTTTCCGGCTATTCCCTAAGCTCAGAGGGTGTTGTTATGAGACAATTGGGGAGATGAAAGAGGCTGTGACGAAGGTCATTGGTACGCTCAAACAAGACGACTTCCATGGGGCCCTCCAGAAGTTGTTGGAACGGTACAACAAGTGCATTGGAATTGGAGGAGATTACTTCGAAGGGGACTAGAGTTTCATGTGTGTACTATCAATAAAAGTGTCCATACGAAAAAATGTCTGAAAACTTATTGAATGCACCACGTACATGCGCAGTTAACGCAATTACCTTACCTCTAAGCATAAAACAATCCTTGACTGGTTGATATGCCATTAAAATCAGTCAGAAGTTTCAAAAGTTTCTTTAGTTCTTAAAAACGAATGAGCAAACTCTTGGCTCAATTTAGGGATTCATTGCCAAAGTAATCAAGATAATAATCTCATTCATTTTTATTAGGAAAATCTCATTGTTATTAAGCAATAACTCGGTTCTAGAAAGAGTTATCATTAATCTCGTCTACATTGGCTTACTGTTTCCCATTTAGGAAATGCGGTGTTAAAAAGAAAATTCAGTAGAATAGTATATATTAGGTAATTAATCTATACACAAACGACTGTCCGACATGCAGTAGGTCATTATTATAATACAATGGAATACATTTCTGAATGATTTGTAAAGGTGTCTTCCCCGAAAAAGGCTTTTGTTGTAGGTTAAGTTGACATCAACATTTTTCAAAATTGACTCTTTCATTACAATTCAACACTTCCTAATTGACAGCACTCGAGATAACTTTATATTTGTTTTAAATCCTTATATTCTAGACAAATTCTAATCTTTTTCTTGCCCAGTTGGCTGGGGCTGTAGAATACACTGACTGCTTCTCTGCAGAGGGGTAACAGCTCCCAAATGAGTGTCCTTGATATGACACTAGATAATTGATATGGAACAAAACCCAACCAACCAACCAACCAACCAACCAACCAACTAATCTTTTTCACAATCCCCAGTTATCATCCTTCTATCAAATTAATGACCATACACTGGAGCGCATTACCCACCATCTAATAAGGCTCATGTTTGCTACCGAGTCTACATAAATGTTCGGCAACCCTTGATTAATATCTGGGTGAGCAATTTTTTTATGCATGATGGAATCAGAGATGCACATTTACTACATATGCAGTTTATACAACTCAGCTGCAAAAATATGACCAGGTAAAAAGAAAATATTGGTAAGTGATAAGAAGGTTCATCTTCTGCCATACCACCAACACCTGACTGGCAATAATAACATGATAGAAGAAAAGGCATAATTTTTGGAATTACTTTTATTTTTACCGCAGGAAACAGCTTTTTGTTCATCGCTGGGTAAAGTCAAAAGTGTATAAGTGATTATTTGGAAAATAATGTTTTGTAGCTGAAGCCTGAACCAACTCAAGTATGTTACGGGGAAAGTCTCCAAAATGATGTGGCTAACATCCTGAACTGTGACGGCTTAGTAAGCGAGTTTGAACAACATGGCATTATTATATTTCATTTCGAGCTAGTACCCTTGGGAAATATATCAACTTTCTTATCAATCCCGCTATGGGTTAAATGGTACTACTATTGTCCTTCTTATAGGATAACTTACGCTTTAAATAACCGAGAAAGGTTGATATGCCATTAAACAAATAAACCAAACCAAGTATGTTACTGTGTATCAGCTATAGAAATAAATTGGAGGCCTTATTTTCAGGACTGTATCCTCTGTAGATGTGAAAGACTCACCAAAAAAAAGGGGGGCGTCCTGGGTTTAACAATAAACTGTACGTTATGATGAGGTTCCAGTTCTGGAGATCTTTGGAGTGTAGATTTCCCTTACTTTGACATTACTCCAAGGTTCATACTAACTCGAAGTGATCCTATTTACCCAACCCCTGCGCTCGGGCAGGATATGACACAAGGTCAATTTTTTTAAGCGGAGTTTAAGCGGTTTGAATTCAGAGTTTTCCTTCTCCTAGACTAGTTGCCTCACCAAGGCTGAAGAACCTAGTCTGTCCTACTATTTACCCATAGCTGAAGGGAGAATAATTGGATTCATACCTTTCCCAAGGGTATTAGTGCTATGTGAAATGCAATCAGTCTTGTCCAGGAATTGAACTCGTATCGCCGTGTCCATATCCTGTGACGATAACCATTACACCACTCGAAGTGATAGTAGTCGTTAAGGTCAAATAAATCTGTTTAAAAACAATTCCTATTCGAAAGGACCGCGTGCTGAAAAAACAAACAAAAAAAAAAACTCAAGAAAAGAACAATAGAAAGATGTAAATATGAACATTTAATGACTACATTTTGCCATTAAATAATTTTAAATTTGTTGACATGTCATTAAAATCAATAAATCAATCAATCTCTTAATTACTTTCAAAGTACACCTTAGCTTTTCTTCCTTATATTAACAATCATTCATACTCGGGTGAGTAAAAACAATTTGCAATTTTTTTGTACTTGCAAATTTGCAGTTTGTAGATCATACCACTGTAACTGTTCAAGCCTTGTTAGATATTTTCTGTGATCGATAGTATCGTGGTAGTTGGTGCGTTGTCACATTGTTCCTTGATACACTAGGTGTGTGATTTGAAAGCTGTAAATATCGGGAACTTATGATTCATGAGTTTGAACAGAGCCATAACAACGTAAAAGTAACAAAAGAAATATTTTCAGCGAAAGGCGAAGGTGAAGTTGTTCAAAGTAAAGTAACCTGGCGATCAAAGAAATTTCGATTGTGTTACAAGAACCTCGACGATAAGTCAAGACCAAGAAGGGCTTAAACCCAAAGCTGCGGGGCCGTGTTTTAAATTACAGAGACAAATTTAGCGAGTAGCATATCGGGGAGTATTTGGCAATATTGGCATCTAATTCTCTGATGTGGTTTATTAAATTCGCTATTTCGGCAAAAGCACCCGGAGCTACAAAATTATGTCTTGTGTTACCAAAATCTTGAAGAACTTATGACTCACCCTAGAATATTCTCTTCAGGAAGAAATCACTTCCTTCAGTCGTCAAGATTAAATTAAGTTTTATTAACTCCTGCCCTTTCATCGTAAATTATTCTTCCTTGTTTTTGTTTAGAGAATTTTTTTCTGTTTCTTTTTTCATCTTAATACAGCATTTAGAAAATCAGTGTTTCAATAAAATCCAATAAATGATATTGTCAGCATATCGTAAGTTGATAGAAACATGGCGTCTTTTTTTACTTGGATAACTTTATGTAATCGTTCATTGTAACCCATAAAAGCGAGAAAAGGATTGTATAAAGCATTGTAATATTTCAATCACAGCAAATTTTAAACTTATTAATCTCTTAGTGTTATCGATCACTGAATGTAAAGTGATTCATGAATCTTTCTTAAATTTTGACAATGTCTTAAGGTGACACTTTAAGCTCTTCTGTCCATAAGTGCATATATTTACGTGAAATGATGCATATATGTGGAGATACGAGCGTGTCTATATAAGAATGTACGCGTATAGGTTTCTTCATGCGACTGTATCTCTATGAGTATATATATAAATATATATATATATATATATATATATATATATATATATATATATATATATATATATGTATGTAAGAAAAGGCGTAGCTTCGGAACGAGTATATCAGTATGAATATATATAAGGATAGGAATTCCTATATTCAGCTTCATGCTAGTGTGTATGTGAGAGTATAATAAACATAAGAGTATATGCGTATATGCATCTTGGTGGGGTTGTATATGTATGTGTTTATATACGTGGTGCCTTCAATAAGTTTCAAGACTTTTTTTGTTCTGGCATTTAAAATTGTCGTGGATTCTTGAAAATTCACTATGTTACTGCTATACATCTTATGAGATGACAGACCCATTTTTATGATTTCAGGTTAAAATGAACAGCTACAGCAGCAATTGGAATACACCCTACTAAAGCCTGATTGACACAGCTGGCGAATTTCAAAAATGTAATCTGGATTTAGAAGAACGATATGCAATAGAATTGTGTTTTAAACTTGGAAAAAACGCCACAGAAACGTATTGAATGCTTCGGACTGATTTTTGACCATCTTGCATGAATTGAGCATCAGTTTTTGAGAGACATTGAAGGAAGGCAGTGAATCTGTGAGGGATGATGAGAGGTGTGGGAGGAGTAAGGAAGTCAATACACCAGAGTTGATTGGTCAAAGGGTTAGGGTTAGAGTTACTATGTTGAGGTTTTAAGGGAGTTCAGGAAGAGATTCCTAGGGAAGAGGCCAGCACTTATCAAATCGGGTCAGTGGCATTTCCACCAGGACAATGCACCTGTACACAACTCCATCCTTGTCACAGACTATTTGACCAAGTTGGGCATCAAGACAGTTCCTCAGCCGCCCTATATTCCAGACCTTGCTCCTTGTGACTTTTGGTTATTCCATAAACTAAGAGGTTGTCGTTATGAGACAATTGAGGAGATGAAAGAGGCTGTGACGAAGGTCATTGACACGCTCAAAGAAGAGGACTTTTATGGGTCCTTCCAGAAATTGTTGGAACGGTACAACAAGTGCATTGCAGCCGGAGGAGATTAATTCGAAGGGCACTAGAGTTTCATGTGTGTGTCTACAAGAGAAGTCTAGAAACGTATTTAATGATCCTCGTAAGAACTGGTGTTGAGTTCATGCTTCTTGGTTCGATTGTTTATGTATGTGTAAGTATAAGTACTGCAGTTGAGTGCAGTTGAATGCAGTTGAGTGCAGTATCTTGGTGCAGTTGCAGATGTATTGTAATATAATTAAGGATAATAGTTAATTATATAAGCTAATTATTTTTGTAGTCATAAATTGAAAATTAGCTAAAAGAATTGAACAGAAGTGTAAGTTGCGAAGGTCATATGCATTCACGTGTCAGGATATCAAATTGACAGTTTGTTTTGGATATCACCAAGACATGTATATTGTCCTAATTGGAATCATTTTTGAGATTAGGCTCTTAATCTGAGATTTAATTTTTATTTATTGCGGACTTTTCCCTCTCATCTCGTAACCTCTGGCCGGTTTTGGTAGGATTTGAAACCGCTATCTTCTGACAATGCTCACCTGGAACCGAAGAGACTCAACGCCTCTATCCGCTGCGCCACGGGCCCCGAAGGGCGATCAAGGATTGATTTTTTGGTCTCATAAATCCTTATCTGGTCTCCTAGAGTCGGGTCCGTACCGATTTTTTGTATATTGTCCTAATTGGAATCATTTTTGAGATGAGGCTCTTAATCTGAGAATTAATTTTTATTTATTTATTTATTGCGGACTTTTCCCCCTCAGGTTACTTGGTCAAAAACGTGGTGCGATAGACAACATCTATGGAAGGCAGTAATTACTGGGGATACGGTTACAAGACTCAGCATTCCTATCCGAGGTCGCGGTAAATCACCTGAAGAAGGCCAGAGGGAATTTGGCCGAAACGTAGTGAAAGAAGAAACAACACAAAAAACTACCAAGATGAGGAGGGAAAGTCCGCAATAAATAAATAAACCAAGACATGTGTTTAGAAATCGCTTTTGTAGGCTTGAGATTAAAAAGTTAAATATTTGGTCGCCTGACTTTGGAAGATTTCAGTAATGACGTCACTGTGGAAAATTAAAGACACGTGTTCATATATCATCAGAGGATAAAATAGTTCATATATTATTTAAGCAGAATTTATTTTCTTCAGTTGGGCAGTTCAGAGTTCAGAGGTAGAGACAGTCAGGTGAGTCAGAGATACGAGCCCTCTGAGGCGAGGGGACGAGGGGTGGGGCGAAATTGGGTAATTTTGTTCGTCTACCCAACTCACGTATCTGTCTGCGTTTCTGTGTAAGAACAAGATATTGTTCACTCCGTCTTTTCCCTCGTGCTACGATGGCTGACTGTTGTATGAAATGTTGCGATCAGAAATAAACTTTTCCTATCCAAAGAAACAACGGGTCCGCTTTGTATTTTGTGAACTATAACATCAATACATATTAATGATTCCATAACATAACACTGTGAGTATAAATAAGCTAAGGAGTTCCGTATATGTATCTTCAGGCATTTGTATATGTATTTACCTACATAAGTATAAAAATTGTCTATATGCATTTTGCTGCGATTGTGTATATATACGTATATATAAGCATAGGAGTCAAATAAATGCATTTTGATGTGAATGTATCTCTGTGAGAATATCTAATTAATATAATTAAAGGGTATTTTTTCAAAATTTACAATTATTTCTTTCAGAATTTAATTATGAAGGTTGTATGGCCCAATGAATATTAAAAAAAAAGAAGTGAGCCATTTTCCTTTCATATTCAGTGATAATTTTGATTCATAAAAATCCTCGAAAAAATCTTGCTAAGATGACATTGCTGAAGCACTTAGGATATGATATTTTGTGTCATCCACTATATTCTTCTGATCATTCGACAAATCAACAATCATTTTTTTCAAGTATTTGTTCACGTTTTACACTAAAAATATTCCATTCTCAAAGGGAAATCATCATCATCATCATCATGATCATATCGCGCTGGTAGCACGGATATCCCTGACCCTCTCTCGCCACTCCTCCCTATCGTTCATCGCCCTAGGTAGGTCTTCAGGACAACATCCCGTATCCTCACATAGCTGCTGAATGTACGTTCATGCTGGTCGTCCTGCTTTTGCACGGCCGTGTGTGGGGATCCATAAGAGTACATCTCTTATGAGTTCATCTCTGCTTCTCCAGCAGTGTCCTGCATGTCTGGTTCGTCTAACTTGAATAGTTTTCGTGATAGGGGGCAGGTAGCCGTACAGTTGGTGTCTTGTGGGGTGTTGCTGCCAGGACTTGTTCAGGATTGCACGCAGCATTCTTGTGTAATTGCCATCTAGCTTCTTCTCCAGCCGTTTTGTTAGCGTCCATGTAGTGCAGCCATATAGCAGTATCGATGCGACCGCTGCCTGGAAGAAACTGCGTTTCATTTTATCGGTTAGGTTTGATTTCCAAATAATCGATAGCCTATTGATAGCTGTCCATGCTTTCGTTAACCTCGTTTCGATGTCCTTTTCGGTTGATTCGACGCTGCTTCCTAGGTAAGTGAATTTGTCTACTAGTTTAAGAGGGGTTCCTTCTAGAGTGGAGATGTCCCCCGTTTGGTTATAGCACATAAATTCCGTTTTGTGTGCATTAACTTAGAGGCCTATGCTTGCTGCTGCTCGTTCCAAACTATGCAGAAGTGTTTCGGCTTGGTCAGGTGTATTTGCCAGTATCGCTATGTCATCGGCGTAGTGGGCGTCGGTAATTGTTGTTGCGGGGTACCTTCTGCTTCTTTTCTTCGTCAGTTCGAAGCCATTCTTTTTTATTTTGTCAATCGGTGTTCTAAGTACGTAGTCTAGACAAATGATAAAGAGGTACGGGGCCAGCGTGTCCCCTTGTAGTACTCCTGCTACAACAAAGGGAAATAGAAGCTGCGTTTTTAAGAATTCTTGGCATCGGAACCCTTACAATTCTAATTTACTGCGATAAATAAACTTGTTAATCTATAACAGATATGCATTGATGAGCAGTGATCATATTTTGTCTTATTAAACCATTCTTTAAATACAGTCATTTTTGAATTAAAGTTGAATCTAAAATCGGGCATTATTTTCCGAACAAACTTTTATTTTCCTCTATTGAAGGGTTTTCGAGAAGGCTCTCAAGAGACCCTCTTTATTTTTAAAACTTAATTAATGCTCACTCAGTATTATCTTGACCTAATCTCACTGGATTTTCTTGCGTTGGAGAGTGCATTCTTTTTATCTCGTCATTGTAAGTATCATAATCGAAAACTAATAACCGTCAAAGGTTGGGCGTTTATATATTTCAAGTGTCAGGTAACCTCACTGAATTCGATAAAACTAGTTAAATGTAGAATAAGCAGTTATTTTTCAAATTTTTAATGTTTTATTTATTAAATTCTTTTATCAGTTACTGAAGATTTGAAGCTCATATTTGGATAATTCATTAAAAAAAATGAGACATTTACAAGAACAGCCGACGATAAATGGTAATTTGCTATGAAAGAGGCTCCAAAGGTTTTAATAATGTTAGAATTAAATTTATCATGTTAGAATAAGTGGAAATCAATATATACGAGAATTACGAACTATTCAGTAATAACTGTTTCATTAGTTTCAATGCAGAATGCATTGATGGCGGTCATGTGTCTCATCTGGAGTTTTCCGGGATTTTTCAGGGGCACGTAGGGAATTTTTTTCTTAAATTAGCCACAGACTACAAATCTAATTTATAACATACATATGTTTCTGTTGTCCAGGAGGTTTCCTTTTTATGGCGTCTGTCTTGTAGGATTGATTGAGTGATTGATTTTTATGGCATCTCAACACGTCTAGGATTATTTAAGGCTTTGAGGTTAGAGAATCATATTCATTGTATGTTCATAATGCAAATCTAATTTATAACATTCATATGTTTCTGTTGTCCAGGAGGTTTCCTTTTTATGGCGTCTGTCTTGTAGGATTGATTGAGTGATTGATTTTTATGGCATCTCAACACGTCTAGGATTATTTAAGGCTTTGAGGTTAGAGAATCATATTCATTGTATGTTCATAATGCAAATCTAATTTATAACATTCATATGTTTCTGTTGTCCAGGAGGTTTCCTTTTTATGGCGTCTGTCTTGTAGGATTGATTGAGTGATTGATTTTTATGGCATCTCAACACGTCTAGGATTATTTAATGCTTTGAGGTTAGGGAATCATATTCATTGTATGTTCATACAACCAATCTAATTTATAACATACATATGTTTCTGTTGTCCAGGAGGTTTCATTTTTATGGCTACTGTCGTGTAGGATTGACTAAGTGATTGATTTTTATGGCATCTCATCACGCCTAGGATTATTTAATGCTTTGAGGTTAGGGAAACATATTCATTTTATGTTCATACATATATTTTTGTAGTTGTTTTTAGATTTTGTTCATGGCATTCAGGCTTATCGAATACAAATGATTTTTAAAGCATCTATATGTGGAACATTGATAGGACCAAAGCAATTACTATTATTGCAAGGCTGAAAGAACCTGGAAGTTACAGTAATTAAGTCGTATGCCACACTAACCAGATCTCCAGAACTATATTCACCATCAGATTCTGTATTTTGTCATCCCAAGTCACTGTTGTGATCGAATTTGCAACAAGTCCATATCTTGGTCACACAAATTTGGTTAATTCATCTTTAAAGGAATATAAACCCTTGTGTGTTATTCAATGCTAAATCTTTTTTCTGTATGTATTTACTATTAATGACACCAGGTCAATTTTTAAGTAGGGTTTAATAGGTTTGATTACAGAGTTTTTCTTTTCCGATACGGTTTGCCATATAAGGTAAACGATCTCAAACTGCACAACTGTTTACTCATAGCTGGATAAAGAATAATTGGATTTATACCTTTCTCAAATGTATTAGCGCTCTGTGAAATTGGAGTAACTTCATTGAGGATTTGACGGGGAGACTGTTTCGTTGCATCATAACTTTTCAGTGTGGCTAGACACGTAAGGCGCTTCAAGTTTTGATTAAAACCCGCCTAGACTTACCACAGTCATTTTGAGGTGCCCGTGGTGTAGTCGTTATCGTCGTAGGAAATGGACACGGCGAAACGAGTTCAAATCCTGGACGAGAATGATTGCATTTCACATAGCACTAATACCCTTGGGAAAGGTATGAATCCAATTATTCTCCCTCCAGCTATGGGTAAATAGTAGGACAGACTAGGTTCTTCAGCCTTGGTGAGGCAACTAGTCTAGGAGAAGGAAAACTCTGAATTCAAACCTCTTAAACTCCGCTTAAAAATTGACCTTGTGTCATATCCTGCCCGAGCGGAGGGGTTGGTAAATAGTACCACAGTCATTTTGACGATTTACGTCAGCACGGGAATTATAACGCATTTTTATATTAGCTTTCGTTTGCTTTCATTTTGCGCTATCGGATACCGGAGTGCTCACCTCGTTAGAACAGCTTTTCATTACCCAGGTTGTAGCCGTAAATTTCTTTTTGGAGTAGCGTTGTAAACCCACATACAAATACAAACGGAAACATAATCAAGCATAATTTACGAACTTCAATGAACGAACGAACACACTTCTTTATAAAATTATCTCTCATTTTATTTTCTAAATAAATATTTTGTTGTTAGTTGAGATATAGATAGAGAGACATATCTCAGAGAGAGGACTTCTTCTTCCTATATCTTCTTCCAGGAGTCAGCCAACGCTTGCACCCTCTTGCAAGCTCGTCAGTTGCGCCTCTGATCGGCTGCGTGTCCTTCGCTGCACTGTCCAAATCTGACCGCGTGGTTCTCATTACGTGGTCTCTTTCAGGTTACAAACCTGTTGTATATCAACTGCCCTGATATTGCTTTCCTCTTTACTGATCACAACGTGACAGCTTGTCAAAGCACACGGCGTCACTAGGAACATACCGAAAATCCATGGCATATGTTATATAACAGCAGGTTTTGAATTTGTGATATGAACTTTTCCAGAGATACCCATTTCAGGAATTAATGGGCGAAACGGTGATCTTTCTGATTTTCTCTTTATAGTATTTTGGTTCCAGTTGGAGATTTGAAGTTTTCTGTAGATATTTTTGACAATGATGTGGGTGTCTATTGTGGGTTCTGTTTATTTAATTCGCTTTTCTGTTTCTGTTGGATATAGTTAGACGAGTATAGTTTCTTTATCTGTTCTTGGGATTTCGGATTATCATTTGGTCCTGGTTTTAGGTTGTTTTTTTATGAAAGCTCTATATTGATCAAATTGGTTGGTTGGTTGGTTGGTTGGTTGGATGCTTTACGGCGTATCAACCCTTTTCATGTCATTTAACGCCGAATCGAATTTCAAACAATACAGTTTAGTATAAATATAGTTTTTGTTTACAAACTTTAAACACGTAAATGACAAAACAGTTAATTTTATATCAAAACAATTCTATTTCAAACAATTCAGTTTAGCATAATTTCACAGTTTAGTTTTATTTATTAATAAAGTACAAGTGTGCAGGGACAATTTCAAGTCCCTGCTAATTCAAGCTTTTCGATACTTATTTTTAACTCTTAGCAACTGCTTTCAAGCACCTTGAAGATAATAAGGGTTTGGTGTTTGTTTGTCATAAGAAAATTTAAAGAAATTGGTCGGGGTTTAATCACATAAATACCAGGATTTGATATAACCAGACAATTAAACGGACTGGGCCTTTCTGACCACCTTTCTAGTCAAATTAATAGTCGAAGTTGATTGTTGCAGGTCACGAGACCACTTTGGCACGGACCGCTCAGCCATTAATATCCTCCCCTCATGCATTAAGGATGTTAACCCACAGCCAAAAAGGTGAATCTATTGAGAGGGATGTCTTACTCTTCAGCAGAAGTGCAATCAGCGTATTCTACAGGTCCAGGTGACAAGATGGCGATCATACAAGTACACAGACACACATATACATAGATATGTTAATCGATTAGAAAGATCAAATCAAAATATGCCTACATATCGAAAATAGATGACCAGACGGATAGGCAATGACATAGATATATCGATAAAAAGAATGATAAAAGTGAACAGATCGGTATAAGTAGATAAAACTAAAAATGACAACTGTAGTAATTTGAAAATATTTTGAACATATTTCTTATAGAAAAAAAATGATAATCATAGCACTCGTCGTCTCATTATTTTCAGGGCGCGATATGTAAAACAACAATAAGTTTGTAACAGAAAGAATTTTCGTATTTTTTTTTTTGGTCGCCTAATTTAACTCGACGCATAATTTCACCCAATCAGGATGACTTATCCTATTCATCACGGATCACCTTTCTGGGCAGTAGTAATTGGGAAAAACCGTCAAACACTCTTTTTTGCCTCAACAACTTCGTCCAGTGCAGACGTCTCACTGGCTGCTCTTCCATAGCTGCAGCAGCAGCATGGACAAAATGAGGGAAGCTATCTAATCTATGGATCCCTTGCGTCTATTTCTCTTAGACCAAGGGATCCCAGTTGAATATGAATTAAATAAATTCAATACACCATACACAGGAACAACTTTACGTCACCCCCAAAATTGGCTATGTCGACTGCAATGCCAAATTCCGCTCCGACACCTAGCGACTTCACCTCTGGGCAACATTTTCTGGAGACATTCACGCTTCTCTCCGAAACAACCAGAACCACAAACTAACGGTGACTTCAATGTTTCTCTCCTCAAACAGCAAACACGACTTTTGCTAAGGCATGGCGAAAATATCTCTCTCGCCCGTCCAACAACACGCGCTGCTTTCTCAACTCTATCATAACTTCAAATCGTTCATTTACTTCTTTGATTCCTACGAGACTTGCAGCATAAATGTAAACTCTTTATTCCATGCTGCCATAAAAAAACCTTCATGTAAAAACTAACGGCATCTTTCTCTTCTTACTTCTTCATCCTCATTTATTAACAACAACAATTAGCAAGGTAATGACACACGTGCAAGAATACATTTCTTCGCCCAAAATAATAACAAACATTATTCTACTCGCTATAGGTTTGTAGAGCATTGTCTGTGAAGAAAATAGCACCATGCGGAATTCGCTCCTCCAGAAATTTGGAAACGTCATGACATTCACCCGGAAGTTACAAAAGGAAGACTTCACAATGTTTGGGTGTCAATCTGAGAAGAGTGAAGAAGATTCAAGAAAAGTTGAATGAGTCCATTGCTGATTAAGAAGTTACGACAGATTAGAAGCCTCATTCTGATCGTTTTGATGGGAAAAGAAATCCGAGATTTGTTGTTGAATTTAAGGCCTTCATTAACAACGAACCCAACAAGTCAATTAAATCCATAGCCGGGGATATGGGGGTGTCTGAGTTTATTTTTAGACAGATAGCGCATGAAGATATTTGGTATTTCTCGTACAAGATGAGAGAGAGCCAATGTTTTTCACAAGCCATGAAGGACAAGAGGAAAGATCACACGTCAAATCTTTTACATAAAGTCAAACATCTACCTATATCAAAAATACTTTAATTTCTCAGACTATAAAAAATTCCTGTAAGGATCAAATAGTGAACCAACAGAAACCGTTGTCTTGGTTTTTTTTCCGTAAGACGTGCCTATATTTATGAAAACCAAATATCTAGTCTACATGATAGTGTTTGAGATTGTCGTATCTCGTGTGCGTGTGTGTTCGTTCGAGTGTATGCGTGTGTATAGGGTGCGATTGGGAAACTGTTACAATTTTAGATGTTTATTTCACGCATGCGCTTTATTTGTTTCAGGTTTTGTCTACCGTGCATCAAATTAATATTAGTCAGGCACTGTTTGTGAGGAAAGCAGGACTATGATGTAATTAATTCCTCCAGAAATTACAAAATGATATACTGTACTGTTAGCATTCACGCTGGAAGCTTCAATACGAAGATTTCAGAATATTTACTTTTCAATCTGAAGACAGATTCATATTCATATTAATGAAAGCCAAACACCAAGTTCACATCATGGTGTTTGGAGTGGTCACAAGCGATGGTGACGTTATGCTTACATTCATCTTTCCGCGTGGCTTCAGACTTTACAGATTGCCTACTCAACTACAGGGAGTTGGTAATGCTGGCATGGATCGAGAGGGTGGTTGTTGCAGACCTAACGTCAGGCAATAGGATCGTGCACCATGTCACAAAAAAGCAGAACCAAATGTTGGCTGTCAGAAAATACCTACAACCCTATAACCCTTAACATCTGACCACTAATCTCCCCAGATTTCTATCCCCTTGAGTGTCATGTTTGGAATCAACAAGATTCCATGCAGCACCAAATATAAACTGAAGCCAAGGATAACGGCAGCATTTATCAACTGAAACAAAGAAACCACATGAAATACTTACAGGATATTCTGAAATTGTCTGGAGGCTGTGATTAAAGACAATGGTGATTTCCTTGAATGAAATTAATCCATTGTATTTCAAAATATTTTCATTTAATTTTGGTGAATATATCTGATAAAGAGAGATCTCAGTTTTTTTTGTGCAATTTAAGCAACACCCTATATATATATATATATATATATATATATATATATATATATATCCAGCCTGTCTGTAAATAACGATGTTTATTGATGAGTAAAAATAACTTCTCACTCAATTTTCGCATTGAATATTTCTTAATTTAAACCTTTTTAAAAAAATATTTCCGTCCAAAATCGGTGTGGGCATCGTTCTATCTTTTTTATTGCAAAAATTGTGTGTTTTTTTTATTGTTCTTTTTCATATAATATTTTACGTTATTGTGAACACAAGAAAAGAATCCATTACACTCTATAAAAAAACAACAATCAACTCACCTCCAATTCACAGATGATATCGTGCTAATATAGAAGACTAATACTCAGTTGGAGGCAATAATGGTAAAATTGTTGGTGAGTTTTTGCATCTCTTCAATTTCGTTCATTTGTGAAAATATCGATTTTTCAAAGGTGATTCTAGATTTGAATCTTGCCAGCAGATGCAGTAGCCATATCTGGGCTATAAACAAAGCTGTTTTGAGTTGCTGAAATAAACCCGATCTATGTATGAAGACAGTGCAACTAAAATATTCTTGATGACTATATTTTCTAGAGAGTTTCGGAAAACCATCAGATCAAATTCGCATTTTGTTAACTGATTGATTGATTCGCTTTAATGGCATGTCAACCCATCCGGAGTTATTTTATGTCGAGAGCGTAGGAAAATAGGTTCCTTGTGCGTTTTTATTTATATTTTTTGTGTTGTTTTTTAGGATTTTTTTTATTTTGTAATAACGATATACGAAAATCATCTGAGGTTGTTTTGTAATAATTACTTTACATTGTACTGAGAATGCCTATGCTGATAATTTTTATATGATTCTATTTCTTTCAAGAAGGAAAAAAAACCTAGTCCTTCATATTGTTTTTATAGAAAAAACGTTGTCTTTTGAAAGTAAAATATTCACATTCCATGTGAAAATTTTAAAGCGTTGGGTTTTTTACATTCTATACTGTGATTGGTCATCTTGATTGAGTGAAAAGTTGCACCTCAGTCTACTATGAACAATGCTAAACAGGGACCAAGTGACTTATTCTTTTTTGAAGAACGAAGGAGCAAGCCCACTCATAGTGTCCGTTGTCCATTATCTTGCAGTTTCATCGGCCACATGGGCTGAATGTAAAGAATAAAGCAACCAAGGTTCTAACGTTTAAGACAAGTTGCAGTTTTATGTTCCCTCTCCTGTTATATAATTAAGGAATGATTTGTTCATCTTATCGTTAATTATATTTTAATACTTAGTTTGGTAAGGCTTTGAACTACTCATGTCACTTAGTCCAGGTGCATAGTCAGATGGTGCATTCTTACGTGCGCGTAGAAAGGATACGACAATCATCATATGTTATAATAAACCTCCAGACAGGAAATGGGGATGGAGTGTGGATAACGTCATGCCCAGAAGAGATGGTACAGAGAATTTGGGAATCTTGAAATTCTGCCTTTGAGGTATGTGGTTGAGTTTTCTGCCGTTGAGGTATGCGGTTGAGTTTTCGGATATCTACCGGCAGAGATCTTCAAACACCACAAGATGCGACTCGCGTAGGGTGGGGTCTGCATAGTATGATTAGCATAGACTTTTAAGAATTGCGTCTCTCTTTTCATGTCGAAGGACCAAAGGCAGAAATTAACAAACCTGTTCGTATCTGAAGCGACAGAGTCCGCCCGTATTTGTATACGTATCTGTAATGTTATTATTGATACCATTATGGCTATACAGCGCTCCCAATACAATGATTAACCATCACTGACATAGTTGTTTCCGGTGACTATACAGCAATCACGTATTGTCTGCATTCAACATTTTCGTGAATTTTGCTTGTCAAAGCATTTTAGAACTTGTATTGCTTTTAGTGTATTTTCAGAGCGCAAGTTTTATGTAGTTCCCTCATTGAATTATCTCAGAAAATTTCAGTAAATCAACCACGAAGTTCATGTAATAAATAAAGTTAATTTTACGTGAGAAGTTGTCAATAAGGAACAGTGTTTACAGTTGCACCTTTTTGAAAGAACATATCCCAGAAAACGGTCAAGATGACCTTCTTAACATGCAGCTTTGTTCAGATCTTTTTCTTTACCTGACAATCAGGGAGTTTCAAATGAGTTGATTGGCTTTTCAACTCAGGTTTGTTGTGGCAAAAAAAAACGTATTTAACCGATTTTTAAAGATTTTTGACTGAAGCATGCTTTTCCGTACACGTCACACATTCTTCTGTATATTTTAAATTGTTTACACTTTTCCATCTGCAAAAATTTTATAACAGACCTCTCTTCGTACCAAGATGATTGTGTTTGATTTGCCATAGATTTTTCAATGGAATCAAATTCATTTTAGCAATAAACTAATTCCAAACAATGCAGATTTTCATAACTGGAAAAAATCTGAAAAAAAATCATTTGTTTTATTTTACAAAAGAATTCACCTTTTTTTTATTGAATGACCCTCGTGTTTTCTGCTAATAAATATCAAATTTTCAAGCCAGATATGATTAATATTCGATGTCAAGTCGATGGTTTCACAGTAACTCAAAGGCGTCTTACTGTCAACTAAATAATCCAACTGGAAAGTGCTTGTTTACACAAAGGCAATAAGAACCTTCACATTTTGTTACGCAAACGTTACTTTGAATATTGAAAATGTCAAAATAACTTAATAATAGTGGTGATATACTAATTGTGGAATTCTTTAAACAAGTCTCCCTATTAATATGAGATGAATGATTTGAATATCGAATGGAATCTCTGATTTTTTTTTTTTTGATTTAATTCTAAATCTTTGTCATTCGCATCAATCGTATGGGTTCAAGAACTAATAACAATTCTTTGTAAATTGAAGAATTCTATTTAACCGATAAATGGAACCATAGCAGGCACTACCAGTTAGATTGGATCCAGAATTAATGGCAAATAACGGGTGCAACATACTTCTCAGATCTCCGGAACTGGAGCTTTACAATCAGATGGAGTTTTGTGGCATGCTTAGTACCCGCCTTTCAGGAGATCTTGCACCTCTACAGAGGATACAAACAATGTTTTCTAACACTCGCAGAAAGGGTGTTATACTCTGTAAGATTTTGGTATACCGTACAGAATCTATCTATCTATCTATCTATCTATCTCAGTCCTACTTATGGGGCGTTTCCTTGTGGTGTAGTGGTTACAACGCTGGATTGCTGAATCATAGTAAGCGAGTTCGAACTCCAGTTGCGCTTTTACGTTCACTTTCGGGCAAATACCATTGGGAAAGGTATAAATCCCCTTCTCCTCCCAGCTATGGATTAAATAGTACCCCAATTGTTCTTCTAGAAGAATGGCTTTGGCATTAAATAACCCCCGAAGGTTGAAAGGCCATTAAAGAAATAAACCGACATATGACTGAATCGACTTATGATCGGTCGATCAAGGCCTCCCCTGATCGTAAATAGACGTCTCTGTATAGACCTAGTGATAAAGCGCTGTGTCATAAGATGTAAGGAATAATGTGTGTATGTTTTGCATCGTTTTGTTAGCGGCACTGAAATCTTCAGGATATTTTGTTTGCATAAAAAGATTCTTGTTTTTGATGTATGGGTATTAAATTATTAAATTGAGCATTTCCATTTTATCAAATCAATATTCGGTTCATATGTTTGATCATCTCTTGTTAAAAACTATATCGTTATTAATGTGTCTTTTCAAAGGAAATATTCTAAAATATTAATTGAAAATACAAAATTATTGTTTTAATTTGGAATACTATTAATCCCAGTCTCGACCGCATATAAATCAAGCTGACATCTAATAAGTATATAAAATTCTGATCATGGACAGAGACCGCGATGGTCAAAATAGAGTTCAAAGACATGATAATCTCAAGTAATCACAGGATAAACTAAGTACAATTATTTATCTTCTACTTTCAGAGAATAGTAAAGTAGTCAGTTATTCAAGGACACATAGCACTGTGGATGAACGCGTTGGTTAGATCCAGTGTATGAGTTCAATGCACGGTGAAGGCAGCGGAGAACATTCAGTGGGGATAACAAGAGATAATGGATAACAGACATCCATTAAACATGGCTCGTGGAACTAGAACAGTTTACCCCGGAGAGCGAAATAAAGGACCAAGTTCGACATTCCAACTACCGGAAGAAGGCCGGAGGGTACAACGGCTGAAACGTTGTGATAAACATGGCGAGGAAGATGAGGACAATAGTCTGAAAAATGTAAATAATGTTGTCAGTTACTAATCATATCCTAGTTTGGTATAAGACCAGATATATGAGTTGGTTGGTAGTTTTTTTTATGGCATAACAAACATTAAGTGTTATTTAGTAAAAAATCCTATTCCTACAAATGGTTTTTAAGTGAATTGTTTGTGGGTAACATTTCTTAAATGAAAGAGTTTATTAGTTAGTAAAGAGGTACGAGGATCATTAAATAAGTTTCCAGACTTTTTATTGATAGTACAAACATGAAACTTGTACCGTTTCAACAAATTCTGGAAGGCACCATGAAAGTCCTCTTGTATGTACGTGTCCATGACCTTCGTCACAGCCTCTTTCATCTCTCAATTGTCTCATAACGACAGCCTCTGAGCTTAGAGAATAACCAAAAGTCACAGGGACAGAGGTCTGGATTATAGGGAGGCTGAGGAACAGTCTTGATGCCCATCTTGGTCAAATAGTCTGTGACAAGGATAGAGTTGTGTACAGGTGCATTGTCCTGGTGGAAATGCCACTACCCGATTTAAAGAGTGCTGGCCTCTTTCCAAGGAATTTCATCCTGAACTCCCTTAAAACCTCATCATAGAAATCCTAACCCTAACCCTTTGACCAATCAACTCTGGTGTATTGACTTACTTACTCCTCCCACACCTCTCATCATCAAATTTTCCAGTATGGTATGTTTTTGCTATAAATCTTATGAGATGACTGATCAATTTTTATGATTTCAGCTACAAATTAACAGCTACCACAGAAATTGGAATACACCCTACTAAAGCCTGATTGTCACAGCTGATGTTTTTCAAAAATGCAATCTAGACGCGAGGACGCTTTAGAAGAACGATATGCAATAAAATTCTGTTTTCAACTTGGAAAAAATGCCACAGAAACGTATGGAATGCTTCAGACTGCTTTTGGAGCATCTTGCATAAATCGAGCATCAGTTTTTGAGTGGCATAAGAGATTCAAGGAAGGCAAGGAGTCTGTGAGAGATGATGAGAGGTGTGGGAGGAGTACAGAAGTCAATACACCAGAGTTGATTGGCCAAAGGGTTAGGGTTAGGGTTAGCGTTACTATGTTGACGTTTTAAGGGAGTTCAGGAAGTGATTCCTAGGGAGGAGGCCAGCACTCTTCAAATCGTGTCAGTGGCATTTCCACCAGGACAATGCACCAGTCCACAACTCCATGCTTGTCACAGACTGTTTGCCCAAGATGGGCATCAAGACATTTCCTCTCCGTCCCTATAGTCCAGACCTTGCTCCCTGTGACTTTTGGCTATTCCCTAAACTCAGTTGCTGTCGTTATGAGACAATTGAGGAGATGAAAGAGGCTGTGACGAAGGTCATTGACATGCTCACACAAGAGGACTTCCATTGGGCTTTCCAAATGTTTTTGGAACGGTACATCAAGTGCATTGCAGCCGGAGGAGATTACTTCGAAGGGGACTAGAGTTTCATATGTGTACTATCAATAAAAGTGACCATACGAAAAAAGTCTGGGAACTTATTTAATGATCCTCGTAAGTCAAGTTATTTTCTAATTCAGATTACAAGGATGATGATAATAGTACATGAAATAATCTAAATCATGAACGTAATTGATTTTGTGTAAATTCAGAATTCTCTTGTGAATATTTGAGACCCCACAAAAAACAAAAACAAAAACAAACCAACAACGTGAATCTGAGAGAAGATACAAGATCAGAAAATCTAAATAACCAAATATTAAACGTCTTAAAGCAATCAAATGTTTTCTCACAGAGTTATCTGCCCGTGTATACTTAAAGACATCTGTGATATTTGCTAACTTAAATTTGTTTCATCTTTAAACATCAAAAGGCAACAGAACGAAACAAAACAAAGACACATGAAAACATATTATTGTTGCTCTTGTTACAATGTCACTGTATATATATATACATATATATATATATATATATATATATATATATATATATATATATATATACGCACACACACATATGTATGTATATATGTATATATATAACCGAATTGAGTAGACAAACAGGAAAAATTCTTTGTCATAGTCTTTTAGTTTGTATTTTTCCTCCACACGTTTCGACAGGGTCATCTAAAGGAGAAAAAAAAATATGAAGAAAATTATTGAAAGATTAAAATGGCATGTCAACCCATGTAAGGTTATTTTATCCCAAAACGTTAGGGAATTGTGTTCATTGTATTTCTACATTATTGTTTGTGTAGATGTTTCAGATTTTATTTACTCATATTTAAACGATATCAATTATTCGTGTCTTATACAAATGATTTGCGCACCGTTGTATGGTCTCAAGGTATTTCTATCTACATACAAAAACAATGGACTGCTGTTTTGACCTTATTAGAGCTCATAAGCTGTATATACCATGATCGAACCAGCGAGTAAAGATTGCAGCTGAACCACAAGTCCATATCACTCACAAGGGTTGCCATATTAACTATACAATTCACAATATAATTTCTCTTCATTAAAAAAGAAAATGTATATCTATATCCTTACCCTTGAGCTCATAATATTTAAGCGGATGCGTATTTCTAATTCTCTTGAGAAGACGTGGCCCTGGAGGTAACCGTGTCCTCTGTAAAAAGTACAGATGTAACTTCAAAACACATTCAAGTTAATTGGCTGCGCAATTACCATGCCTAGTAAATTTAGCGTCACTTGTGTGCAATAAGAACTGATAGATCCGTGGTAGAGTTTCGGCTCTGCAATCTGCTCTCGCTGGTTTGATCTCCTGTGTTGGAGATCACAGTATACACTGCTAATAAGGTCGAAATAGCTGTCCAGTGTTTCCATATGTCGTGCGTAGCTGTTTGTCGGATTTTCTGGTCATGGTAATTCAATTCACAATCTATTTCGATCTAATAATCATATGGTTTCAAGTGCTTGTTTCTATTTGATAATAGTCGTTCGTTTACTTACAGTTATTTGATTTCAATTAACCGAATTATCCTAAGTAAATGATTATCATAATCATCATGTCGTGCCGCAGCCACGGGTATCCTTGACCCTCTCTCGCCACTTTTCCCTATCGTTCATCGCCTCCGGTAGGTCTTCAGAGCTATATTCCGTATCCTCACAGAGCTGCAAAATGTATTTTCGAGCTGGTCGTCCTGCTTTTGCTCGGCCATATGTGGGGGTCCATAGGAGTACATCACTTATGAGCTCGTCCCTGCTTCTCCAGCAGTGTCCTGCATGTCTGGTTCGTCTAACTTGGATAGTTTTCGTGATTGGAGGTAGGTGGCTGTATAGTTGGTGCCTTGTGGGGTGTTGCCGCAAGGACTTGTTCAATATTGCTTGCAACATTCTTGTGTAATTGCCGTGCAATAACTATTGTTAATATAAATGATTTCGAGTTATATAGCATCAAATATCTTAATCTTAAATGAATATTTCTTTACAGATATTTTCGACCCGTAGAGTTGATCCCACACCAGATGATAAGGATCTGAGAATATTGAAAATGATGGTGTGATCCACTTTCTTCCGAACCACAGAGCTATACACTCACAAACAGATGCAATTCTGTGTCATACCAAGCACACAGCTTCTTGTTGTAGGGAATCTTACCCTTCTGTAGGACATACAATCAAAATATTCTAAACCTCGCCATCAGGGTGGTTTTATAAAGAAAAGTTCTCTTGAAACTAATAGCAAAGTATTAAAAAGTAAATATGCTACAAAACAAGGAAAATCAACCTGGAAATTATCCAAATAGGGAATATTTTCAGTAATCAAAAATTTTGACGGTTTGTTTTATCTAACAGCATAAAAAAAACTCTTAATTAATTATCTAATACTGAAATTTAATTGCTTTGTAAATGTTTGGTTATGACCTCAAATATTTCGAAGTAATGAATTATTTGCGCATAGCTATGAAGTTTTAGTGTTTTTATCTAATACAAATAAATCAAAAAACATTTATATGATTTCAAGTAATTATTTCTATTTGATAATAATCATTGGTCTGCATACACTTAGATAGTATCAAGTATTTCTGAATCTGACTATAAACTGAATCTGATAATGAGGTTCCAGCTTATTCAAGGGACTACCATTTCATGGCCATTACTCAAACAACCACCCTGATGCGCTGTCAACGTACCAGTTATGGATCTTATAGATCTGCTTGAAATTATTAGTATTTGATCGGATTGTGTGCAAAAAGAAATATATCTATTAAAAAAAAAAAAACAACAACAAAAAAGCGTAAATATGTACGATATACTCTAAACTCTAACCAAACAATAACTGATAAAGATGGTGTGCTATTATCAACAATCTATCTATCTACCTATCTATTTTAAGTATACTAGTACTAAAACAGTAATTAAAAAAAAAAAAACTTAGTTAACACTAATTTTCGCGAGGCCTAAGTAAAATCATATTGTACTTCGCTTTTTGGTCAAACTTTAAAACAGGAATTTGTAGCTGTGTCAGTATAACTGCTTGATTGCACCACTTGTTCTCTAACGAAACGTTTTACAACCAGTTATGTTCCATCTCGCAAACCATTAATATAAAAAGAGCCAAATATTTCCCCTACTACTTGAAAAGTAAGGCCACACTCATTAACGAGGTTTTCCTGTGGACTCCTACGCATAGACACACCAGTTTTGGCCGATCAGAAAAAAATACATTCATCAACTCTCTGCGGGTTGAGGTGGGGAGTCTTCTTGAGTGCTTTTCAAGTGAGATGGAAGATAGGGACGGGTGGCAAAACTGGGTCAAGAGAATCCGTTTTGTCAGCACGTATTGATGATGATGATGATAATGATGAAGAGTGATAGTATCACCATCAGCATTCACTCGGTGTTATAACTCAGAAATTTAATGGAGGTGCCCGTGGTGTAATGGTTATTGTCGTAGGAAATGGACACGGCAACACGAGTTCAAATCCTCAACGAGACTGATTGCATTTCACATAGCACTAATACCCTTGGGAAAGTTATGATTCCAAATATTCTCCCTCCGGCTATGGGTAGATAGTTGGAAAGACTGGGTTCTTCAGCCTTGGAGAGGCAACTAGTCTAGGAGAAGGAAAACTCTGAATTCAAACCTGTTAAACTCCGCTTAAAAATTGACCTTGTGTCATATCCTGCCCGAGCGGAGGGGTTGGTAAATATGATATGATAACCCAGAAATTTAAATTTAAATCAGATGATACTAAATGTTAGGATATTTCCATTTGGAGAATTTTTAGTAATAAGTATTTTTATGCTGATTGGTAAATATTTTTGTCTTAAATTCAATACATAAAACAGTGAAGATAAATTAATTACAAAACACTGTAAAAGGAGTCAATTTTCAGACAAAGTACGAAACTAGTACCAATATTGAGTGATATAACCCGAAAGAAAGTTCAACTATGTATCAACAAGTAATTTATAGTTTATCATAAAGAAGCAGAAAGTGGAAATAAAATTTGCCTGCAGAAATGCGTATGAACTCTATTTACTTTCATTGCCACCAAAAGAATATTGTCACAAAGTTCTTTGTCGCCTTTTTGCGTCAATAAAAACTTGCTAACTTAATAATCGTTGAAAAATGTTCTTGAATTTTTTGAATAATTTTCCTTTTGAACTCGGAATGAAAAGTTGAAGGTTACAAATTCATTTCTAGTCAAAAAAGTGACAGCAACAGTAATAAAATTAACAAGACGTTTTGAAGCTTTAAACGCTATTGCATTAGTTGAAATTTGAATTGAAGAAGGACTTTCTTTCTAGAACACTAACCTGTAAGTAATTTAATCTTCAAGCCTTGATCTTTTGCTAAATATTCAAAAGTTTCGGATGCTTAGAACCTGAGAAAGATGGCGCTAACCGATTAATCTCAGACGTGTACAGTAAATCAATTGACAAGTAATTTATCTTATTTCCGTGCAAAATTCCAACATGACGTGACACTTACCCTCATTTGAGGTCCAGTTATTTAGATTGTGACAAGTATTAAAAATACAAGCATACTATCATTGTCGTAAAATTAAAAGAGAAGGGATCCAGTCGTATTTAAGAGAATTCTGTTACATATAATTTGATGTTTTTTTTTCTCGTATCAAAATGGGTTTAATTTTGATACATAAATAGATTTTTGCGAAAAAGTTAAATGAGTTGTAAAAACTGTTGGAATTTCCACAAATATTTATATTATGGCTATAGTCTTTATGCAAGAATGGATTTGAGAAGATTGTTACACAGGCTGTGACGGAAACACATCCCACATTTACAACTATCAACTGCTTCATCTAGCTAATGTCTTTCCTTTTTTCAGATGGGATATTACGACCATGACTTGTACCACGGCACACCGTTAGTTTGTTGCTGAAACATAGTGACAGTTTATGGTTGGAGATTAATCTGTCACACAGTCGGGAAATTTTCCAAGTGGTTTTATTTTGCTCGATGTACCTGTGGTTCTGAAATTTTGAATCTATAACGGGTTGTCCCCGCGGTCTAATGGTTAAAGCGATGGACTGGGGAATCGCAATAAGCGAGTTCGTACTCCATTTGCGATATTACGTTCACTTTCGGGCAAATACCCTTGAAAAAGGCTAGAACCCTCTTATCTTCCAAGCTATGGGTTAAATAATACCACTACTATTCTTCTAGGAGAATGACTTTGGCATTAAATAACCTAAAAAAGTTGATATGCCATTAAACCAAACCAAACCAAACCAATATTTTAAACCTATAACAGTATCAATTTTCTCTCCAGAACAGCATCATTCTGACGTAACATGAAATGACCGGGAAAAGTTCTGTGTAGCAATTACAGATTTATCTGTCATATCAAAACGTTTAAAAAACAAATGTACGATGTGCACTGGTTCAAACCCTGATCATAAATGATTGTAACTGGAAAAAAAACCCCAAACAACGGGTAATACATCAGCAAGAGGGAGATACCATTATCACTTGACTTATATCACTTGAGCCAAAAAGATGACAGTTTAAAATGTGGGAGGTATATCTGCCGCATCCAGTATATATTTTAATTACACTCAAAGGAACCAGAGATAATTGGTTTTGAAAATATTATATTATGTAAATCAGTGTACGCATAAAAAATTATACTTTGTATGTAACATTTTTGGACCAAAATGCAGATTTCAGAAATCTCCTCCGAATCAACTAATCATTAGTTTTTAATTGGATTCTCAGAACTTATTCGTTATCGGAGTTGATTGTGTTGTTACGGTTATCGCCGTAGCAACGAAAGGGTAATTTTAGACTCATCAAAACTCCAGAAATAGACACTAACCATTAGACATTGTTTAATTTCATAATCAGGACATCCTTAGTGTAAGGGGAGGCTCTCTCCCTTCTTCCAGAAATCGAATTGGTCTGTTGTAAGCCCCACGGTCAGAGAGTTTTAATTGTAATGAATGAAGTAAGACGCAGCGAAAAAAACCGTATTTTTTATTACCGAATCGATTTTCCACAAATGATATAATGAAGGCCAAACATAGCGCAGAGGTTTATATGCAAAAATATTGCTGGTGGCGCATATAGTGAGACGGTTATCGGCGACCCGAATTGAAATCTTAAACGAAACTGTTTACAATTCAAATAGCACAAATGAGGTATGCATGAAACAATTTTCTCATCATTTATAAGTAAATAATGAGGCAAAATGGCCTCTTTAACGTCAGTATGGCAAACAGTTTAGCTGCAGTAAAACTGAATTCAAAGCTATTAAATCAGGATTAAATTTGACATTGCGTCGCCACCTGTTCATGAGTAGATATCCTTCTGAATTGAGTCACTAACAACGGACCAGAATATTTCTCGGTCACACTTTTTGGGGAGGCTTTGCTCAATGTCTAATCTTTCTGCAAGTTGCTTAACTTTCGAAAAATATATGCATTCCTCTGATTTCGTCTATGGCAATGGAAACACTTAAGAGTCTAGGGATCTAATTATAAACTTTCATAGCATCAAGTTGAGTAGATTTTACAGATTGTGTTATAAATGCCGTCGTGCTGAATAAGCTGTAATTATAATCAGACAAGAAAAGTTGCAGGTTCCAACACAAGATACATTTATCTTAAATTGTAATGGAAAGTATACTAAACTAATCAAAGATGTGTTCGAACTTATTGGAGAAGAGTCTAATACATTTATATTTTGGAGTTCAACGTGTTTTGTACAATAATGGATCAATTACAATACGACATCTCTTTCGACTCGCTCTCATCTTTAACTGCATTCAGTGGTGAGGCTGCAGTTCTAGAGATCTGAGATGTGTGGACACTCTATTTTATTGCGATTACTCCCAGATCTACTAGGATGCACTTGATGCAATGAAATCTAACAGTGCCTCTATGACTCAAAAAGATATGTTTGAAAATTATTTGTATGATATTTGGTTTGGCTTCTTTATTTAATTACGAGGATCATTAAATAAGTTTCTAGACTTTTTTCGTGTGGGCACTTTTATTGATAGTACACACATAAAAGTCTAGTCCCCTTCGATGTAATCTCCTCCGGCTGCAATGCACTTGTTGTACCGTTCCAACAACTTCTGAAAGGTCCCATGGAAGTCCACTTGTGTGAGCGTGTCAATCACCTTCGCCACACCTCTTTCATCTCCTCAATTGTCTCATATCGACAGCCTCTGAGCTTAGGGAATAACCAAAAGTCACAGGGAGCAAGGTCTTGACTATAGGGAGAATGAGGAAGTGTCTTCATGCACATCTTGGTCAAATAGTCTCCGACAAAGATGGAGCTGTGTACAGGTGCATTGTCCTGGTATAAATGCCACTGACCCGATTTTAAGAGTGCTGGCCTCTTCCGACGGAATCTCTTCCTGAACTCCCTTAAAACCTCAACATAGTGACCCTAACGGTAACCTTTTGGTCAACTAACTCTGGTATATTGACTTTCTTACCCCTCCCACGCCTCTCATCATCCCTCACAGACTCCCTGCCTTCCTGGAATCTCTTAAGCCACTCAAAAAACTGATGCTCGATTCATGCAACATGCTCCAAAAGCAGTCCGAACCATTCAATACGTTTCTGTGGAATTTTTCAAAGTTTAAAACACAATTTCTAAATGTCCTCACGTCCAGATTGCATTTTTGAAATTCACCAGCTGTGACAATCAGGTTTTAGTAGGGTGTATTCCAATTGCTGCTGTAGCGATTCATTTTAAGCTGAAATCATAAAAATTGGTCAGTCATCTCATAAGATGTATAGCAATAACATACTGAATTTGTAAGTGTCTACGACAATTTCAAATGCCTGACCAAAAAAGTCTGGAAACCTATTGAAGGCACCACGTAAATATTAACCAGCGAGAATTATTTAATGTCAAAGTTATGTTTTTATGAAGGAAAAAATTGGTACTTTTTCACCCATTCCTTGTTAGATAAGAGGATACATAACAAGCCAAAGGGCATTTGTCTAAAAGTCAACTTAATAACGTAACCTGTGTTCGAACTTGCTTACCATTGTGTCACAATTCAGCACGTTAGCCACTTCACCACAAAAACTATACCAATAGGCATTAGATATGAATACAGTCATTCATATAATTAGTTTCTATTTTCCCTCTATTTTCTATTTTAAAACAAAAATAATCTTTTTGTTTAAGTTGGGATATTTGTGTGTTTTTTAGATTAATCTAAAGGTCATCAAATGTTCGATAATCCCGTTGGAGATAGATTCACCATCAAGTACTCAAGATGTAGCAAAGTAAAAAACAAAAACATATTGAATAATATAAAATGTAGACACAATGCTAGGGGTTCAAAAAACTATTTCTATTTTATAATATTTTATAATAATCATTTATTTGCCCATATAAAGGAGCCTAACAAATACTACCACCCTCGGTCTGAGTCAAACAGGGACTAATGGTTATAAAGGGTTACACTACATTCTACAGAGCTCCAAGCCAGGAGTATTAGCACCTGATACTGTAAAAAGGCATTCCCAGGACATCGTTTTTGGTAGGAAAGCCTTACCTCTTTGCGTTAGATGTAATCTGCATATTGTAAGACAAATAAAATGTTTTGGGAAGATTCGTTTATGATCTCCGCCTACTGTGACCATCTAATGTTTAAGAAGACAGTTGGAAGGCAATCTCCGTGTGGTGGAAGCTATCTAATCTCAGACTCATAACTAATAATCTATGAGTGTGATTCTCACCGGTGCCCCATATATAAAACAACCAAAATAAACGCATCACTCAATCAGCATCCCTACTCGTGGGTAG
>OY757928.1:90860860-90963360 GCA_963585895.1 Sepioteuthis lessoniana
AATGCATATATATATATATGTATATGAGATAGATAGATAGATAGATAGATAGATATGAAAAAATGCTATGACTTCGCATTTCAAATATCCAGTGTTTTACATGCAACTGGAAATATCTCGATTAAAGTTTGTCTTCATCAGTCATGCTTATTTCAGTAGTTAAATAATATAATCTATGATCTCACGTCCCTAAAATAAAAGAAATGAAATTGCCAGTTGACATGTAATTTTCATGAACATTAAGGATAGCAAAGCACTACAAAAACAGCTAAGTTTGTGGTGTTTCTCGGCAGGGTGTCATTATTGACCACCAAGTCAGAAACTGTTTTTTAAAGTTTCACTTAGCCGATGCAACATTGAGTGACTAAGACGTTCATCGGACATCAATTAGATATGTTAAGAGAATTGGAGAAATGCAGTTCGTGCAAAAGTACTCGAGAATTAACAATTGATCTCAAAATATATCAATCAACAATCACTCGCGGCTTATTAAAGATAGGAAAAAGGATCTAGCTTGGCGTTTGGCTTGCTCATTTTCTTAGAGAGAAAAATTTGGAAGATTTTATATCAATATCGACTAGTCTTCTTCTAACGTAGAGAAATGACGTGTTTTTTATGAATAAAATTACAGCTTTTAAAAATCAGTCTTTTATGACAATGTTCAACGTGAAAGGCAGTCGATCGACTAGAATGATCTTTGCAGCCCACCCAAAAGGCAGAGAATCATGGAAGAAAAGTTATGCAGTTTATGTGGTGGGATCAACGTAGTATTATTCATTTTAAGCTTTGATCAGACACATTTTGCAGACTTAGACTCTCAACGGCTGCGATGTTTGCATGAAAACGCCCAGTACTCGTCAATACGTTGTGCTTATTCATTCAACAAGAATCACGCAGGGAAAATATTGGGTGTAGACTTGTCTGTTCAACTCCATCCATTATATTCGACAGAGTTTACACCAAGTGATTGCCATATTTTTTTGTTCTCTACGGATGCTCTATATGACGAAAACATTCTTAATCAGGTCAGATGAAAACGTTTGTGTAAAAATTCTTGAGCTAAAAGTGAAAGAAATCAGCAAACTTTGTGATAAGTAATTTGTGATACGTAATTTGCAAGAAGTAATTCACAATAAAGGCAAATAAACTACTGATGGAGATCAATTAATTGTTAAAATGTTCAAGAATTAATTATATTTCACTAAAACCAAAATTATTCATAACTTAACTCGTATCCATAGATAAACATATATATATATATATATATATATATATATATGGTTGGTTGGTTGGGTTTTTATGGCATATCAACCTTTGTAGGTTGTTTAACGCCTTATCCATTTTTATGGAAATAGTCAGCTCTATTTCAAACAAGGTGTTTTAGGCTTTTTCTATTTCTTCTAAACTACTGTTAGGCCTTTCTTTACGAATTTTTAAATTATTCGATAGAAGAGATTCAAAAACATTCTGCCTTGTTCGCTGACATGTGGAAAGACTAACATCAATTTGGCTTTATAGTAGAGTAAGCGTGTCTTTACATTTGAAACGCATAGTTTAAGCATTATTTCACAAACAAAATACAGCATAACATTTTGTAAAATTCAGCATTTTAAATTGATAGGACTTAAAGACATACTGACCAATATTGATATATTTCTTCCAGTTGGCTCCTGAGTTCAAATGCCTCTTCTTCGTTTTGACTTTTATTTACTACTGAAATTTTAGGTAGCTTTGGAGGCGGTCTACTGGGGGTGGGATTCATTTCATTTTTTTTTTCTTTTTTTCTTTTTCCCTTTCTCTTGAGGGGGGGGGGCTGTGGTAGCATTAGGTGTTTTAGGCTTTTTCTTTTTCTTCTAAACTACTGTTAGGCCTTTCTTTACGAATTTTTAAATTATTCGATAGAAGAGATTCAAAAACATTCTGCCTTGTTCGCTGACATGTGGAAAGACTAACATCAATTTGGCTTTATAGTAGAGTAAGCGTGTCTTTACATTTAAAACGCATAGTTTAAGCATTATTTCACAAACAAAATACAGCATAAAATTTTGTAAAATTCAGCATTTTAAATTGATAGGACCCCCCCAAGAAAAAAAAAAAAATTTAAGCTCTATAATTCCTGAAGCCTGCTAGGTTCCCAACTGTAGTAAAAAAAAAAAAAAAAAATGAAAAACCTTGGAAAAGTCACAATACAGCAAAATAAAAAAAAAAGCACAAGTCAGTACCAGTGAAAGTCATACGAAAGTACCTTAATGTTGGACTTTAACTAAGTTAAAACTTAAACCAAAATTACCCCCCCCTTTTTTTGCGTACACATGGGAAGCAGCATGATGTACGTAAAGGTATTTGAATAAACCCATGGACGACCAAACTCAATACCTAAACGCGTCCTGGACGTGAGTTTGACGACTTTACGCTCAGGATCGTTAGTTCGATCGGGGAACTACTGCTGCTCCTCTAAGAGTGGCTTCTATAGAAGAGAATAAAACAGCCATCGAAAGATAACCATGACCCACACTCAAACCACTTACACAAACCGCATCGCTCTTCGCGCGGGTAAAAAAGGGGCGCGTCCTGCTGAGGTTGGAGCCCTGGCCTCGGTGTTCGAAAAATCAGCTACAGAGCTCAAACAATCAAAACTACTAAAATGCAAGCAAACACTACAAATAGCCACATTTAACGTAAGAACCTTAAATAGAATAGGACAACTCCCAGAGCTAATCGCATCGGCCGAAGAACATAAGATAGACATAATATGCATACAAGAACACAGATACACGCACACAGAAGATATCAAATATCACGAAACTGGCAATGGCTGGTCGCTCGCCACTGTATCCGCATGGAAAAACTCTGTCAACGCCGCAGTAGGAGGGGTAGGATTACTTATAGGACCTAGAGCATTAAAAAACGCTTAATAACGTTGAGAAAATACAACCTAGAATGATGGCAGCTACATTTAACGGAAACCCCAGAGCAACAATCATCTCATGCTACAGCCCCACCAATGTTAGTGAAGAAACTGAACTAGTCACCTTCTACGATGAGTTATCCTCGTTAGTGCGTAGCATCCCGGAACACAACATGTTAGTCATTGGCGGAGACATGAATGCACAAATCGGGAAAAACGGAAACAACAAATACAGCCTCCACAACACGTCAAATAGGAATGGGCAACATCTAACAGATTTCATGATAGAAAATAGATTAGCATGCCTCAATACAAACTACCAAAAAAGAGAGGGCAAACTATGGACATACACGTACGCAAACAATACTAAAGCTCAGATAGACTACGTCCTTATAAACAAGAAATAGAGAAATAGTGCATTGAATTGCGAGGCATACTCCTCTTTTGAGGGTGTGTCCACCGATCACCGAATAGTCACGGCGAAAATACGGTTAAGCCTACGAAAAAACGCCAAACGAACAGCGACCCCCAAACACTATGACTGGGCCCTATTAAACAACAAAGATATAAGAGATAAATACGTATTAGAATTAAGAAACAGATTCGAAACACTACAAGAAAAGACGGAAAAAAGTACACCAAACGACGAATATGAAAATTTCGTCAATGCACACCTCGAGGCAGCAGCAAAATACATTCCAACAAAAATTAAAACTAAATATAGAGTCCCATGGGAAACTTTAGCGGTGAGAGAAAAAAGTACACTAGTGAAAACAGCCTCCAAAAACTATCGAAAAAACCCAACAAACACAAATGCCTTAAAACTAAAAACGGCACAATATCAATTAGCAGGCATATATATAAAGGAACAGACAGAATACATTCAAAATCAGATAGATAAGATTAGAGACTCGTTGGAAGATAGACAATCTAGAATAGCCTGGCAAACAATAAACGAAGGGAGCAGAAGAAAGAACACAGCCAAAGCAAAACTTAAAGCAGCAAACCAACAAGAAAGAATAAAACTGTGGAAACAGCACTTCGAAAACTTACTTGGAAACCCACCAAAAATAACACATGAAACAATCACCAGAATAATTAGCAAACAATTAGACATTAAACTAGGACCGTTCACACAAGAAGAACTCGACTCGGTTCTCAGAAAAATTAAAAATAGGAAAACTGCAGGACTGGACGAAATTCCCCCGGAAGTATGGAAGACCAGACAATTCGACGACATACTGCTCCAACACTGCAACGCAGTATACAATCAAAATCCGATAGATAGATGGATGAAAAAGGGGGACCTCGGATTAGCCAAAAACTACCGAGGCATAACACTTACATCCATAGCTGCCAAAATCTACAATGCCCTACTACGAAACCGAATAGAACCCAAAATCGACAACATACTTAGAAAAAACCAAAATGGCTTCCGAAGAAATAGATCCACGACCTCACAAATATTAACCATCCGCAGAATCCTTGAAGGTGTACGGGCAAAGAACCTACAAGCGACATTAATATTTGTCGACTTTGCCAAGGCTTTCGACTCCATTCACAGAGGAAAGATGGAACAAATCCTACTAGCGTACAGCATACCTAAAGAAACCGTAGCGGCAATAACGATTCTCTATAGAAACACTAAAGTAAAAGTACGATCACCGGATGGAGACACAGAATACTTTGACAATATAGCAGGAGTACTACAAGGGGACACGCTGGCCCCGTACCTCTTTATCATTTGTCTAGACTACGTACTTAGAACATCGATTGACAAAATCAAAGAGAATGGCTTCGAACTGACGAAGAAAAGAAGCAGAAGATACCCCGCAACAACAATTACCAACGCCGACTACGCCGATGACATAGCGATACTGGCAAATACACCTGACCAAGCCGAAACTCTTCTGCATAGTTTGGAACGAGCAGCAGCAAGCATAGGCCTCTATGTTAATGCACACAAAACGGAATATATGTGCTATAACCAAACGGGGGACATCTCCACTCTAGAAGGAACCCAACTTAAACTAGGAGACAAATTCACGTACCTAGGAAGCAGTGTCGAATCAACCGAAAAGGACATCGAAACGAGGCTAACGAAAGCATGGACAGCTATCAATAGGCTATCGATTATATGGAAATCAGACTTAACCGATAAAATGAAACGCAGTTTCTTCCAGGCAGCGGTCACATCGATACTGCTATATGGATGCACTACATGGACGCTAACAAAACGGCTAGAGAAGAAACTAGATGGCAATTACACAAGAATGCTGCGTGCAATCCTGAACAAGTCCTGGCAGCAACACCCCACAAGACACCAACTGTACGACCACCTGCCCCCTATCACGAAAACTATTCAAGTTAGAGGAACCAGACATGCCGGACACTGCTGGAGAAGCAGAGATGAACACATAAGAGATGTACTCTTATGGATCCCCACACATGGCCGCGCAAAAGCAAGGTGACCAGCTCGAACGTACATTCAGCAGCTATGTGAGGATACAGGATGTTGTCCTGAAGACCTACCTAGGGCGATGAACGATAGGGAGGAGTGGCGAGAGAAGGTCAGGGATATCCGTGCTACCAGCGCGATATGATGATGATGATGATGATTTCAAACAATTCAGTTTAGTAGGAGTATACAGTTTGATTTTCAAAAACATTTCTCTTTCAAGCTATTCAGTTTAGTCGAATAGTTCAGTTTATCATAAGTATGCAGTAAGTTCTATTTAACCCATAGATCGGACCCTGTCAGGTACTACAATTCCGGGCCAGAGTGGACCTGGGAGCAGTGGCAATGAAGAGGTGCTCCGCATTGCCCAAAGCTCCAGCATCACTGAAACCTCACCATCAGATTGTTTAGTGTCATAAACAGGACACTCGTTAGGGTGGAGGGTCTTACCCCTCTGCTGAAGTGCAGTCTTGTGTATTCGACAGCCCAAGCCGCCTGGGCAATATACATATATACATACACACACACATATATATATATATATATATATGTGTGTGTGTGTGTGTGTATATATATATATGTATATATATATTAATCAACGGAATAAGATAGATAAAGTTGGTTGGCTGGTTTTATTTTACGGCATATTAACCTTTCTTGGCAATTCAATGCCAAATTCTGTTTATATATATATATTAAGTATACATGATTTTTAAACGAATAGTTTAAAGGTAAAATAGTTTAAACGAGCCAGAAATTATTTGTTTGCACACAGTTGATTGGTTTCAAGTATTGCTATTTATTACTAACTGTTCTATTTGCACACAGTTTAATACTTTTAAGTATGGTTATCTAGCTTAGACAATTCACTTTAATATTTAGCAATTCTTGTCACAGTGAAATGGTTTTAAGAATAGTGTATGGTTTTTGCGTACAGTAAAATATTTAACAGTTGTATAAGACTCTTACATTGGACCTCAACGGGTATTAAAACTCTGGGTCAGAGTGGACATGGGAGTAATGGCAATAATGCAATACTCCCCATTCTCCAAAATTCTAGGAGTGAGGTTTCACCATCAGATGCAGTTTAGTATCATATCCAGAACACTCTTTAGTGGGTTGAGGGTCTTGCTTCTCAGCACCAATTCAACCGAAGTTTTCTACAGCCAACCTACTTTTGTATATTTACTGATTTAACATCATAGTTCTCACCAATTTATGAGTTGATAGTTAATAATTTTGAAAAAACCTTTTTAGCACGCAATATAATTACTCTTTCATATATTTCTAATGTGATATTCGCTCTTTCCAATTGCGATAATAGTTGTGATAATCTCTCTAATATATAACAGAAGCTTTTTTTGAAAAGTTTGCTAACTGTATATATGATCAATATGTCTGTGCGAGTCAGTGGTCTCAAAAGGAATATCGTTTGTACTTCTTTCTCAGTCGAAATTTAATTTGTTGCTCCACTGAGACATTTCCGTTCTTTCCCGTCCCTGCAGAAAAATAATCAGAAGGCTGATATTGGTGAGTCAAAGAATTTGGTCTCATTCCCAAAGGAAAAGTTTTCCATAAGCAGTTAGCAATCTCTCAGTTTTTTATTGTTTGAAATTTTTTTTTTTGTGGGGTGCAAATTAAAAAAATGTCTCACTGCTTTTATAACATCTATTTCCCTTTTGGCTCAAAAGTGTTTTGTTCATTGTAACCTCTATATTTTTGATAATGGTTGGTTGGTTGGTTGGTTGGATGATTGGTTGGTTGTGTATTTGATGTATCAGTCCATGTAGGTTATTTAATGCAAGATTCTTTATATATATATATATATATATATATATATATGTGTGTGTGTGTGTGTGTGTGTGTGTGTGTGATTTGTAAATGAATGGTTTGAATAGTTCGGAATAATAACATTTTTAAACGAGCTCATTTGTTTTGCACACAGATAATTTCAGATATTGCTATCTAACGTTAATAGTTTTATTTGCACACATTGCTATCCAGTGCGAATAATTCAATTCAACATTATTCATTCATTTGCACACAGTTAAATAGTTCCGAGTTAAGTAATTCACTTTAACGTCAATCATGTTTGGCCCCCTCTTGTTTCCGATTAATTGTAACCAAACATTTTCTGTGTGGAACAAAGTTTTCAATCGATTATGAAGTGAAAAGCAGCCAGAGAAAATGACCAAAAACTCACCCATAAGAATTTCTATGCAATAAGAATATAAAAGTTGTTTTTGATTGATGGGACAAAATGATGGAGCTTTGAAGAATGCAGAGCACTCCTTCATTTCCATCACTCTCAGGTCCATTCTGGACCAATGTGGTAGCACCTGATATGGGTCAAAAAGAACTAGACTGCATACTTATGCTAAACTGAATTCTTGAAATAGAACGGTTACTGACATTGAAACAGTACTACGCTCAACTGAATTGATCGAAATAAAACTGTTTTGACATTTAACTGTGTGCCAACAAAAATATACTTATACTAAACTAAATTGTTTGAATTAGGAATGTTTGACTAAACTGAATAGCTTGAAATAGAAATGTTTTTGACAATTAAACTGTGTACTTATGCTAAACCGAATAGTTTGAAATAGGATTGTTTATTTGTATAATAAGGGGGTTGGGTATAAATAGTCTACAATGGTTTATATGCCTTAAAACACAAACAAACGAACAAACAAACAAACAAACAAACAAACAACACACACACACACACACACACACATATATATATATAAATATATATATATATAATTATATACATACATATATATATATATATATATATATATATATACGGCACAGTATACATATATATATTTAATACACATGCACAATACACATGAAAAACACTCACACACACTCATATATATATATATATATATATATATATATATATATATATATATATATTTTATCATTAATGAAAGTTCTTGTATCTGTTTTTATTGGATGAAATGTTTAATGCTGGCTCTTATTGGCTTCGAATCTTGTTCACTCTGATCTCTGGGTACATCCAGAACTGTTGATCAAACTCGAAGGGAAAAAGCTCTCAGTAATTCGATTTATGTATTGATCCTATCAATTGCAAACTTGTTGAAACTACACAAAATACTGTGCAAATACAATGTTTTATGCTGCAGTACCTGCTTGAGATACAATCAGTGCAGATATAGATGCGATGACCTCATTCAGCGATGCAGAAGTACCTGAATGTTTGAGGGATTCAGCTAGAAAATATTCGGAACATAAGAATAAGTCATCTTATTAATGACAATAAAACCTATTGAACATCCGATGAAATTCAATGGAAGAAACATGGCGCTGAGAGAAAATAAGCATTATCTAGGAGATGCGAAAGCTAAATGCTTCTTTCGATATCTGAAGAAGTAACTTACAGATGCTACCGATCATTAGTACTAGTTTAGTATATATATATATATATATATATATATATATATATATATATATATATATATATATATATATTGCCTTCATTTCCTTGTTACAAGATCGTCATTTGAAATTTTTCGAGTTTTAGTCGATTTTCAATTTAACGTAATCGGTTCCGATACATTCATTCGGAGACCCAATGATATGAAATTCATTATTCCCTTTTGCAGATATTCTCTACTTAACTATGTCCTTTTTTATACATCGTTTAAGTTTTCAATTGAGAGATTCATTTTCCAGCTCTCTCTCTCTCTCTCTCTCTCTCTTGGTCTCTCTCTCTCTTGATCTCTCTCTCTCTCTCTCTCTCTCTCTTGGACTCTGCTCCTGCGTCTTTCTTCTACCTATAATATTATTCCAAACGGTTTTAGTGATATCATTCCTTGTCAAGAAAATTTGAGTGAATGACTGAAAATACCAGAAAAGAAACAATTTGAATAAAAAGTATTACTAGTATAATTATGAATAGAAATATGTCATATTGAAAGTCATATTGGGCTGTATTTGTGCTATTGCCTGTTATTAATATAATTATACACCAGCCATAAATCTTACTTTATTTATTTGTTGTCTTATGTTGAAAGGTCTATTTTGTAATGTTTAAACTATTTAAGGTATATACTGATATGGTGTTTTTAAAATATACAATAACAATTACTTTATGATCTGTGGAAATTGTAATAAATGTAATATTTAATATGATATATTGAATATTGGAAATAACGCATTTTATATTGATCAGTAGTGTGAATACTTTTTAATTAATTGTACCTTGGTTTGGTTTTATGGCACATCAACCATTGTAGGTTATTAATGCCAAATATATTTTATGCATATAAACTGTTCTATTTCAATTCAGTTTAGCATACAAAAACAATTCCACCTCAAACAATTTAATTAAGCATAAGTTGGCAGTTTAAATGTCAACAACAGTTCTATTTCAAACAATTCAGTTTAGCATAAGTACGCAATTTAAGTGTCAAAACAGATCTGTTTCAAGCAATTCAGTTTAGTTTAATTATACAGATTAGTTCAATTTGACCTATTGATAGGACCTCGTCAGGTGTTACCACACCGGGCTAGAATGGACCTGAGAGCAATGGTAATTAAGGAGTACTCAGCATTTCCCAAAGCTCCAGCATTACTGGGACCTCACCATCAGATTGTTTAGTGTCATAACCAGGGCACTCGTTAGGGTGTGGTTTTACCCCTCTGCAGGGAACCAGTCTGTGTATTCTACAACCCCAGCTGACTGGGCCTGCCAATACTTTGTGAACGGTATTCGATGCTTTTAGATCAGCAGTAAAAATAGTTTATGATCAGTAGAGTTGATTCTTTATGATCATCAGTTTCGATGCTTTATGAACAGCAAGATTTTAACATCAGTAGTGCCGCTGCTTTACAGATCACCAGAGTCAATATTTTCTTTATCTGGTGTATCGATAGTTTTTATCAGCAGTATTGACATTTTATTATTAGTAGTGTCGATACTTTTCGATCAACAGTGTAGATACCTTATGACCATTAATATCGATGCTGTTCGATCAGCAAAAGCCATATATTATGAACAGTAGAATTGATACTATATAATCAAGTGTTGATGCTTTATGATCAGCAATGTCGATATTTTTTGATCAGCTGTGTTCACGGTTTCGGGGTAGTATTGATGATACGTTATCATCAAGAGAGTCAAACATTTTTATCATCTGCGCTGATACATTTTGATTGGCAGAGTCGATACTTTCTGGTAAAAAGTGTTGATACACTTTGATCCGCTGCTTTTTGGTCATCAGTGTTGATACGTTATATTTACAGCTAAAACTTTTTCATCACTTATATTAATAATTTACGATGTCGATGCTAATTGATCAGGAGTGTCGAATAATTTCGAACAGCGGTGTCAAAACTTTTTGACCAAAAGGGTCGATGATTTTTGATCCGCATTATCGATACGTTATGATCCAAGTGTATCGATACATTTTCATCAGCAGTATCGATACATTTTCATCCACAGTATCGATAGATTTTCATCAGCAGTATCGATACTAAAAGAGCACTAGTGACGATGCTTCTGAATCAGCAGTATGCATAATTTTTGATACGCAGTATCGATATTTTCTGATCAACAATATCAGCACATTATAAATATAGGATTGGCTATGTTTATGCTCATCATTTCCGGTCGACTCATTTCTGCGCAATTTTTTTAGCTAAACTAAAAATTCATCTCGAGTGTAAAATTCAAGATCTTGGATTATGCTAAATAATTTACCACAAGCAGCTCCACTTCACACTGAAAGACAAATTTCACAGGGATTTTCGACTAATTTCAAACTCGTTAAATGCCAAAGAAAGTATTTTCAAAGATAAGAATGTTTAATTTCTCTGCCGTTCCTGTCTCTGGAAAAGCAGCCCCAGTTGAAATACTTTCTGAAAAAACCTCAAATTCATCAAAATCTCTCATGGGTAAACAGCGGCCTACAGTGTGAATGTGACCCAAAGGCCTTATTTGGCCATCTATGCTTTCTGACTGCGCCACATACTTTCGCGAGGAAAATAACGGTTATTCAAATACTCGTTTTTAATTTAAAGAAAATAGTTTTAATTATTTTTTAATTTTCAGATTATGAAAATATTAGTTTTCTTCAAAGCACGGATGTAATTTATATTGAATACATTGATTTTTTCAGGATTAATTATCTTTTTCAATTATTTCGTAATATATACTAATCAGAAAGTATCAAGACTGCTGATCGTAAAGTTTCAACACTGCTGATCATAAAATACCGACAATACTGATCGAAAAGCTTCGACGCTACTGATAATAAAGTATCGATCCAACCGATGAAAAATTATCAAGCCTATTCTCAACTTGCTTCTCGAAAAAATGCTGCCTTTGCTTGGTATATATATATATATATATATATATATATATATATATATATATGTAATAACTATTTGTCTACATTATAGCACCATTAGAAACGGTCTCCACATGTGGTAATATATTTGAGTTACCTTTGATTCCAATCGCCAAATCCACTTTGGAAATGATTCATTCCGGCATTCCCTGGTTCAGCATCTGTTATCACTTGCATTCTCTTACACTGTTAATCTTCAATGTTGGTTTTGACGTCTTTAAACTATTTTTCAGAAATATTGGTACATGACTCTCAAAGGTTATCGTCTCAGTTTATTAATATCCGAATTTGTGTATGTCAGCAGCAGAATATCTTTCTTTGATTTAGGACTTCATAACGACCCGTTGTGTAGGTTTCTTATTATTAGATATGAAACTTAAAAATATGAATATAGCGTCGATCACACACTAAGAATGACTTGTGTAAAAGCACAACATTTTAATAGTTTAAGAGAAAATGAATAACTCATATTTATCCAATTACGAGTCTCCTAGCTTTGCCTTTAATATCAATATACTTAAGTTGGTTTTGATTCAATTTTTTCTTTTAATGGCATAGCAACCCTCATGGGTTATTGTTGTGGTGGAATCACCTACTAATGGACCCAACTAACTACTCACCATAATACCGGAAGACGCAGCTATACAAAGTCAGTGTAGATCCGGAAGCTAACCTCGCCCCCACGCAGTTATGGGAACTAGCTTACCGTCCTACATTCTTGTAACCATCCTTTGTTCTTGTAAATATATACCTATACTATAACTGTGGTGTTCTGTTCTCTTTGTAACCCCTTCCAGGGCCATAACAGTTATTAATGCCAAAGTCATCCTTGAGAAGAACAGTAATTATACTATTTTATCTATAGCTGTGCCACGCTACTTGATCTCGCAGACTTAATATTTGTATTTTGCTTTTTGCTAGTCCTATTTTTATTTTCGAATTAAGGATAATCGTTTATACATTGTTACCTGTTATCAGGTGGCCTTGCTATACCTCTCCTATTTTGACATGTTCCTAAAGTACCTGCCGCCACATTACACAAGAAGTAAAAGTAATTCTTTACTGAAATAAGTTAAATAAATTCGGTGATTGATCTTACCGGCATGTCAACCTGTTGTGGGTTAATATATATCTAATGGTTAGATATGAACGTTCATTTTACGTTCATATTCGCATTTATATGCAATTGTTTTTAAAAGAACTTTTGCTCAATATATGGTAGCCTAATAAATACTGGTTCTTGAGGTCAGAGTTGACCAAGTAGAAATTGCAATGAAAAAAACACTGCACATTCTACAAAACTCCAGAAGTGTAGTCTCACCACCGGACGCAGAATTCTAGTTACAATGAATTCTGTTAGGCAAAGAATATTATTGCTGATAGTGAGATGTTATAAATGCGGGTTTTTTTTTTGTTATTTTTTCTTTTTGCTTTTCTTTGCAATCTGCTAAATTTTGCGTCTGATAGTTTCGCATTGATAATTGGAAAAGTTTATATTCAAAAATGCTTGGACAAATATTGTAAAAGACTTATTTTCTCAGCTCGTCGTGGAATGTCTGCTGACTGATAATATAATTTTGTCTCAGAACCTACTGTATTTGCCTTTTCATTGGCATCATTCATAATTCATAGAAGAGGTAAGAAATAATACTAACGTCAAATAAATGTGTCAGAACAAATTAAGCCAAAGTAAAGTTTGGCAAAACATAGACAAATAAAAATGTGAGGTATGCTGAAAAATATATACAGGTTGTTTTAAATAGAATGCAAATGTCTTTCTATTTGTATTATTTGACAAATATGCAGAATATATTGTCCGCTCTTAAAGTGATTATATACATACCAAATTTAGTAGCTCTATATCAAGCTGAAAAGCCGTTTTTTCCACTTATATAAACTAAATAAACACAATAGGTAAATGAACGAAAGGCTGCGTTTTCCTTTTCCCGATAAAAGATGAATTAAGAATTGCAAAGAACGAAAAAAAGCATAAATCTGTTATAGCTGCTAAGGTTTATAGTGCTCTGATTCTTGATCGTATCCATTGTAAAGTCGTGAAAATTCTCAGAAAAGAAATTTTCGGAGAAACCGATCTACACTTTTTTTAGATTCTGACTATATGTTGAATAAACAAAGGAGTACGTTAAAAAATCTCGAGGCTACATTTTTATTTGTAGATTTTCCTAAACCATTTGATTTCATACACAGAAGAAAGATGGTGCAAATAATTCTAGCATATAATCTAAAGAAACCGTTGCAAGCTATAATGATGCTCAACAAAAACACGAAAGCAATGGTGCACTTACCTGATGATGACATTGACTATTTTGACATTGTGTCTGGAGGTCTTCTAGAAGATTTATTCGCGACAGGAACCTACCAAGATTACTTACTACGAACGTCAATAGATCTAATAAAGGAAAATGAAGGAATAAGCAGATTACGGATGCAGACGACGCAGATGATGTTGTACTTCTCGCAAATTCACCGACCCACTCGCATCCCTGGTGCAAGCAGCTAGAGACCTTGAACGTAAATAAAAAAGAATCCTCTTGATTTAAGTAAGATGAAACCATCTTCTCATTAAATAGTAAGCCTCTAAATTTAGTGAACCAGTTCAGATACCTTGGTAGCAATATCTCATCAACTAAAAGTAATGTCAATATACGGATAGGAAGGGCATGGATTGCAGTTGACTAGTTATCGATCATAACGATATCTGACCACCCCGATACAATTAAACGGTAATTCTGACACACTGTAAACATCGAAATACTAAATAATAGTTACACCCCTTGGACTCTAACGAAACAATTGGTTGGTTGGTTGGTTGGTTGGTTGGTTAGTAGGTTTTATGGCTTATCAACCATTGTAAGTTATTTAATACCAAATCAATTTTTATACTTATAAACAGTTCTATTTCAAACGATTCAGTTTATCATAAGTACACAGTTTAAATGTCAAAACAGTTGTATTTCAAACTATTTAGTTTCGCATGAGTACGCAGTTTAAATGTCAAAACCGTTCTATTTCAATTAATACGGTTTACCATAAGCACAGAGACTAGTTCTATTTAACCCATTGATAGGACCCTATCAGGTGCTACCCCTCTGGGCCAGAGTAGACCTAGGAACGATGGCGATAAATAGGGTACTCCGCATTCCCCAAAGCTCCAGCATTACTGGTGCCTCACCATCAGATTGTTGGGAGTCATACTAGGAGACTCGTTGGGGGAGTTTTACCCCTCTGCAGAGATGCAGTCGGTGTATTCTACAGCCCCAGCCGACTGGGCTCGAAACGATTGGAGAAAAACGTAGATGTTAACTATGCAAAAAAATTGTCTGCTGTTTTGAACAAACCCCAAAAGCAACACCTCACAAAACATCAGGTGTACGGCCACTTAGCTCTTATCTGATAAATCATTCAAGTAAGACGAGCAAAATATGTTCGGTACTATTGGAGAAGTAAAGACGAACTCAAAACCAATGTTCTCCAACGTAGTTCACAGGCAAAATTCCTTTAACTAAAAACTAAACCAACTGCTAGGTTATCGTGCTTGATGTCGCTTCTCTGTTCGGCGGATTAACTTAGCAAACTCTCTCTATTCCCGTCTGTCCAGCAGACTGACTTTACTTGTATATATGCAAGAGTAAACATTTCCTGGTTCCGGATTTCCGGCCACCCAGAGATTGGACATAGAATTGTTGCCAGACGGTGTGTCTCCAGGACCCTAAAAGGTGGGATAAAAAAATTGAAGCTCTTTTAAATCGCGGCTCAACTTTATATGACCATCTCCATTTATAAACATAATCTTGAATAAGTGCTTCCTGCACAAAATACATACGGCCACATACACAGACATTCAACATACCCTCGTAAATATGCCCTGGTTCCTATACGGACATACACATATATACACATACATATATACATACCTATGATACACACGTACATACATACATATACACATACATGTAGTCAAACCAACTCATATGTTTACAGATATACACATACGTATAAGTAACTCTATATACTGCCACACCATTACGACGATGTCGCAGTCCTGAGTATAATCACTACGCTACAGGGACTCACCTGAAGATTGTTGGTCAGGTCATAAAAAATCGGACACAATTTTTCCGAAATATTTTATTCATTATCTAGCATATGGAAAACCTGCATCTCCTCCTGCGACTTTTCAATTTAGAAAAAAATGATTTTGATCGATTTTGAAAGTTGGGGTTCTGTTTGCAATGTAATTACCATACTAAAATAGTCCCCGATTTACAGCCACTCACCCACAACTGTTATATAATTATGTGATCGTGTTTATACAACTTATGGGCTGGGATCGGTTCCTATTGTCAATAATATTTGACTGTTGTCTTGATACTTTTCGATAGTTCTTTGTGACGTGTGTGTGTGTGTGTGTGAAATACACATCTACTCAATTTTTCTTCTATAAAGAAGAACTTTACAGAGGCGCTGTGGTTAACGTGCTGAACTGCGACATTGTAGTAAGTGAGTTCGAAATCCAGTCTCACTATTACGTTCACTTTTGGACTAATACCTTCGGGAAAGGCATGAACACTCATCCCTCTAGTTATAGGTTAAATAGTACCACTTCTGCTCTTTTACAAGGATAGATTTAGCTTTAAATGACCCACGGAAGTTAATTTACCTTCAAACAAAGAAAAGAAACCAAATTTTAAAAATTAGATTTAATGCTAATTTTTTTAATGAAATAATCAAAGAAAAAAAAAGTATATAAAAAATATTTTAGCGTTTCTTATTCCTTTTAGTAAAATATAAAACTATTTCATAGTTTAGAACATTTAGATAAAAATCTCGACATGTAAAAAAGATTAAGAAAGATTACGAGGATAATGAGAAGATTCCTGGAAATCAAGACATAAGAATAGATGCAGGATCAAAGGATATTTTTGGCATTTGGTATGAACATAACAGAATAATAAACTATGACCTCTGCTTTCTCCAGCTGTGGAAATATCGAGGGTAACTCAATATTGAAAAAAGACATCGTTCGTTTAATTGCACATCAACATCTTAGATCTGTTTCTAACACATTCATTATTCACCAAAGATACACTTTCTTTTTTGAGATTATTATAATATTTCCTTCATTTCCTTCTCCTTTCATTTTGGTTTCGTTTGGTTTAGTTTTATGGCTTATCAATCATTGTAGGTAATCTAATGCTAAATCTATTTTTACTCATAAAAACAGTTCTATTTCAAACAATTTAATTTAGCATATGCTCGCAGATTAGTTCTATTTCAAACAGTTCAGTTTAGTAAAAGTATGCAGTTTAAATCTCAAAACAGTTTTATTTCAAGGATTTCAGTTTAATATAAGTACACAGTTTAGTTCAATTTAACCCATACATAGGACCCTATCAGTTGCTACCACTCCCGGCCAAAGTGGACCCGGGAACGATGGCAATAAATGGGGTACTCGGCATTCCCCAAAACTCCAGCAATACTGGAGCCTCACCATCAGATTGTTTAGAGTCATAACAGAACACTCGTTGGGGGAGTCTTATTTCTCTGCTGAGAATCAGTTGGTGTGTTCTACATCACAGCTAATTGGCCAACTCTGCTTTATGGTGTCGTCTTCAAGTCATTTGTTACGCCTAATTGCGTATTATCTCCGCTCATCAAGACACTTCTAAGTATTCTTGCTGATTCTGACAGAGCTGGAGTCTTGATAGTTCCGCGAATATTCTATTCATGAGTCTCTTTCCTTGAACTTTTGGGACCATTCCAAGGGTTCCTAACTACAATTGGTATCATCGTTACTTTCAAGTTACACAACGTTTTTTATTTCTGGTATTTGACTACTTTTCTTTTCTTTCTTTTATTTTCAATATATGGTAGGCTGGATTGACAAAATCCCTCAGATGACTCGTTCTTTTCTTCTTTTTGATAAGCAGTAGATCTGATCTTCTGGCTGGATTTTGGTCTCATTTCTTATGTTAGATTCCGACATAAGAACAAACACTATTAAAGAAAAAAAATTGATAAGACGCAACAAAATAGCAAATGTAGGTTATGTGGTGATAGAGATGAAACGATCAATCATATATTTAGCGAATGGGGACAACTAGTGCAAAAATAGTATTAGACTAGACACGACTGGATGGGAACGGAAATTCATTAGAAATTTTGCAAGGAATTTTATTTTCACCATATGAACAGGTATATATGCACAGGAGTAATATAAAAATATTAAATATATCACCATATCCTTCCTTACGATATCTTCACACTGGAGTTTGTATGTCAGTATTTTCAAGTCTCAAGGATTCTGCGGGGTATTCTAGTCGATCTTAACAATGTTGTAGTCTGAATAGTCTCCATTCATCCACCGATTTCCTACTCTTCTGTTTCCCCTGTCCTTGCGTGCCAATTATAGTCACCCTCATGTTCCATAGCTTCCTTAGTTCTCGGGAAAGGTCTAAGTTCTTGTCTCTCTTTTTGCTGCCTTTGAATTTTATCTCTGTGGCCATATGAGACGGCAAAATCTACTAAGCCGCAAGTTCTCTTTTTTAGTTAAATTATCACTTGGTCTGGGGTCTTCTGACCGGAATTGATCGACTTGATTGTATCTCAAAATCTGAGAGAATTTTTATGCGTCACATTCTCTTCGATGGATTGTGTATAAATCATTTAGTAGCATGGTCAAATTTCATTTTCTTGCACAGTTCCCAGTGGATCATCTTCTTCATCCAGTCATGCCTACACTAGCACCCATTTTGTGCTTGTTTGATACATTCGCTTATTATGTGAATCATAGTTTTTGTCACCATATAACTTTCAATTGTTATCCTGTTGGGTAATATCGATTTCCGATCTTATATAATCGGTCATTATGACGTTGTTTTGTGCTGCTATTAGGAAAGGTTCAGTTTCTTTCTTAAGATTTCCTTTTCTTAGCCTTGTCTTGGTCTTCGTAAGTTAGATTTCGTCAGTTTTATTATTATCATTATCATTCACTCATTAGAGCTTTTCACATCAGCGTTAGCCGATGGTTTTTCACTGGAGTCTGAGTGACAGCAAGTCTCCTCAAATCTCCAGGACTCTTCTTAGTATTCTGGCCGTTCTCAATAATGCTGTCTTTTGGATGGTCTCCACCCGTCCGCCAACTTCCAAGTCCTCCAGTCCCATTAGTAATCCTTTAGTTACTATTCCAAACGCACCAATTACAATTGGTATAATTGTCACCTGCTTGTTCAACAGTTTTTTTTCAGTTCCCTAGTAAGGCCGAGGTCCTTATCCTTCTTTTCACATTCTTTAAGTTTTACTTTGTGGTCAGCCGGTACAGCAAAGTCGACAATTTTGCAAGTTCTCTTTTTTTATCATTAAGGTTTTTCGGACTATTGTCTTTATCTTTATTGTTATTACCACAACGTTTCGGCCGATATGTCCTCCGGCCTTCTTCAGGTGTTTGTCGAACTCGGGAACCTTCACAGAACTTCGAACTACGTCCTTTATTGAAACCACGGGGGTCGCCTGTTCTGATTCCGTTAGCCATAACCGGGTACAAGTGTTAAGTATTCCTGTATATTACTCGTCTGTAGTGAAGATTGAACCTGCAACCTTCAGATGATTGTCTTCTTAGAAGCTCAGGGAACCAACGCCTATAACCGTTATGCCATGTGTCCAGCAGGACAAAGTTCGAAGTTCCGTGAAGGTTCCTGAGTTCGACAAACACCTGAAAAAGGCCGGAGGACATATCGGCCGAAACGTTGTGGAAATAACAATAAAGATGAAGACAATAGTCCGAAAAACCTTAATGATAAAAATCAACAAGCTTCGTCTCAGAAATTTAGACAACTATATAATTCTTGTTATCAGAAAATGATAATTCAATGCTGATATCAATTTACAAAATTCTACTTTTAATTATTAAAATTATTGTAAAAATTCAAGAGATTTATATTAGAAAGAAATTAACATATCGATTATTAAGTTAATTGTAATGAGCAAAAAATCTATATGTAATATATGTAATGTCCAGCAGGACACATGGCGTAACGGTTATAGGCGTTGGTTCCTTGAGCTTCTAAGAAGACAATCATCTGAAGGTTGTAGGTTCAATCCTCACTACAAGCGAGTAATATACAAGAATACTTAACACTTGTACCCGTTTATGGCTAACGGAATCAGAACAGGCGACCCTAGTTGTTTCAATAAAGGACGTAATTCGAAGTTCGGTGAAGGTTCCCGAGTTCAACAAAAGCCTGAAAAGGCCGGAGGACATATCGGCCGAAACGTTTTGGAAATAACAATAAAGATGAAGACAATAGTCCGAAAAACCTGAATAATAAAAATCAACAAGCTTCGTCTCAGAAATTTAGACAGCTTCTCTTTTTTTTTTTGTCGATTATCATTAAGTCTGGTCTTCTGGCCGAGATTCGGCGATCCGTGTGTATGTCAAAGTCCCATAGGAGTTTGTGTGTGTTATTTTCTAGGACAGGTGCTGGGTTGTGTATATACCATTTTTTGTATGGTCAAATTTAAATTTCTTGCACATCTCCCTGTGGATCACTTTACCGGCCTAATCATGTCTAGTCTTTTATTCCTTCTGCGATAATTTGCTGCATTTGGTTATTATGTGATTGATGGTTTCATCTCTGCCACGATATAGCCTAAATTTGCTATTTTGTTGAGTCTTATATATTCTCGCTTTGATATGATTGGTTCTTACGGCGTTGTTTTGTGCTCCTATTAGGAGAGATTCTGTTTCTCTTTCAAAGTTTACTTTTCTTAGGCATGTCCTGGTTTTGTCGTGTGAAATGTTGTTTATTAGTCGTTTAAAACGCCCATAGAGTTGTTTCCTTCCCATTTTTGTTTCCTAGTTATTGTCATTCTGTTGTCCATCGTGTTATCAGTATCATTTCTGATGGCTGTAATGAGTCTTCCATCGTTTTTTTGTATATAGTCTTCGAGTCGTTGTATCGATGCGTCAACGCTGTCTTGAATGCTGGCAAGTCCTCTTCCTCCCTCTTTTCTTGAAACATATAGTCTGTCAACATTGTCTCTGGGATGTAATGCCTTATGCAATGTCATTAGTTTTCTTGTTCTTTGATCCAATTGTTTAAGTTCGTCTCTGGTCCACTTGAGAAAGGGTGCGGAATATCTAACGAGTGGTACAGCCCAGGTATTTATTCCTTTGATAAGGTTTCTGCTTGAGAGTTTTGTCTCGAGTAGTTTTCTGGTTCTCTTGAGATATTATTTTTGAATTGGTCTTTCATTTCCACTTGTTTGATGGTGTCAGTCTCCAAGATACCCAAGTATTTGTTGGTTTCCTTTATTATTATTATTATTATTATTATTATTATTATTATTATATTACTCCTTTAGAGTTTTTCAATTCAGTGTTAGCTGATGGTTTTTACTGGAGTTTGAGTGACAGCAAGTCTCCACAAGTCTCCAGGAATCTTCTTAATATTGTGGCCGTTTTCAATAATGCTGTCGTTTATATAGTTTCCACTCGTCCCCCAACTTCCAAGTCCTCTAGTCCTTTTAATAATCCTTTAGTTATTGTGCCTAACGCAGCAATCACAATCGGTACAATCCTTACCCTCATGTTCCACCGCTTTTTCAATTCTCTAGCAAGGTCGAGGTACTTATCCTTCTTTTCACATTCTTTCAGTTTAATTCTGTGGCCAGCCGGGACGGCAAAGTCGACTATTTTGCAAATTCTCTTTTTTTTTTATTATTATAAGGTCCGGTCTTCTGGCCGGGATTAGGTGATCCGTGTGTATGTCAAAGTCCCATAGGAGTTTGTGTGTGTAATTTTCTAGGACAGGTGCTGGGTTGTGCATATACTATTTGTTGGTTTGGTCAAATTTAAATTTCTTACACATTTCCCAGTGGATCACCTTACCCACCGAGTCGTGTCTCGTCTTATACTCTTTCTGTGCTAATTTGCTGCATTCACTTATTATGTGATTGATGGTTTCGTCTCTCACACAAACGTTAGCAGATGATACTTCACTGGATTTTGAGTGCCAGTAAGTCACCAGGATATGTAATTCTGAAAGGTTAGCTCGTAACATTTTTTCCGCTGTTAGCTGAGATAGTTTTGGGTCCAGTATTAACAGGTCCCTCATTTACTTTACCTCTTTTGCCCAGACTAGAGATCTGAGTATTTTCTGGGTATATAATATTTTGAATGAGTGATATAGTTACAAACAAGCAGCCATCTTACTTTAGGTTTTTTCATATCAGCATATTCTTATATTTAATAATTAAATTCAATGTCTTTGAAATATTTTCTCTTCACCAACTTGGCAAATTCCCAGCTTCTAAGATATATATATATATATATATATATATATATATATATATATATATATATATATATATATATACTTAAATAAAACTAAAATTTGTCGCAATTCTTAACGATGAACAAATAAGAAAGCATATTTACTTTGAAAACACTATTCAGCTTATGAAACAATGATTAAGCTTTGATGATTTTTTCTTCATTTGCAAATAGGACTGTAAATGTTTAAGAAAGCAATAAACGTTCCTCGTCTTCATGTCTTAATTATTCAAGAATTGTTTTTCCCTTGGAGACAGTTCGGGTCGAAAGAGACAATAAAACGTGTCTTTGCTTGCAAGAGACGTTTATTTTATTTTGTTTTACGCGATTAATTGCATTGTCTCGACAGTTTTATGACGATCTCATCTTCAATACTGCGATGTTTTTGTGAACTTTACACTTGCATTAAAAAAGGAAAAAGACAATTGCGTAACTCTATTTGGGCATATGTGTGTGTGTGTGTGTGTGTGTGTGTGTGTGTGTGTTTGTGTGTGTGTGTGTGTGTGTGTCTGATATTGACGTAGTTTATAAAAGTATCAAAGAGTATCTTTTTTGAAAAGATAGAACGAGAAGAGATTCAAAGCAACAAGAATTGAATATAAAAGAAAGGAAAGAAGATGACGATGTTAATCAAACGAGGAAAGAGAAAAGGAAGAGGAAAATGACGAGGAGGATTGCGTGGTATGATGACAAATTGAGTGGTATGATGAAAAATTGAGTGGTATGATGACGAATTGAGTGGTATGATCAAAAATTGAGTGGTATGATGACAAGCAGATCGAGAAGAGATAACAAAAGACAAGAAAGAATCACTAGAGAAGAGAGAAAGTGAGGAAATGAAAATGATAGAAGAAGAAGAAGAAGAAGAAGAAGAAGAAGAAGAAGAAGAAGAAGAAGAAGAAGAAGAAGAAGAAGAAGAAACTTAATTATTAATAAAAAAATATTCTAATTAATTTGTTGTATGATCGATGAAGCCAGAAAGTCTGATTATCAAATACAGTTTGTCATAGATGTGTGCTTATTTTATTTTTCATGGATTATAAATAAATATTCTCTTAGGGAGTGGAATCCATATATTTAATCATTGGTAGTATATATATATATATATAATACCTAATGGGTCAGTCGAAATCTACCAAGGTTTCACCTTTCCATTTCATCAGGATGAAGGTGACCAAAGAGGGTTTATATATATATAGAGAAAGAGAGAGAAAGAGAGAGAAAGAAAGAGAAGAAGAGAGAGAGGAACAGAACCCTCGGGGAATAATTGATATCTAGGTACACAAGCTCACAATGGGGGGAGAGAGAGAGAGAGAGACAGAGACAGAGACAGGCAGAGAGAGTGACTGACATTTGCACTCCCACAAGTATTTTCCAACACTCCTATGTTCACTTATTTTCCGTGCCCTTTTTTAAAAAAATCTTTTTAAATGCTAAGTTTAACAATGATTTTGTTAAGTTTTATTGCCTTATATAGCTTCTTGCCAATGATCCACGTTTCTAAAATGATTTTTTTTCTTCTTTTAGATGTCCCTGAGGCCGCAAAAACCGCTTCGTCAGGAGGAAATCTCAGATGAGCAGGAAATACTGGATTCGGAAAATTACAAGCTCTGGTAAAATCAAGGTTCCCATTCAGTAATCAGCGTAATAAATCAGTGAATCACAACAGTTGTCTTCACCTTGAAATTAGTAGCCTAGTAGGATGGGGTTGTAGCCTTGTAGGATGGGGTTGTAGCCTAGTAGGATGGGGTTGTAGCCTAGTAGGATGGGGTTGTAGCCTAGTAGGATGGGGTGGTAGCCAAGTAGGATGGGGTTGTAGCCTTGTAGGATGGGGTTGTAGCCAAGTAGGATGGGGTTGTAGCCTTGTAGGATGGGGTTGTAGCCTAGTAGGATGGGGTTGTAGCCTTGTAGGATGGGGTTGTAGCCTAGTAGGATGGGGTTGTAGCCTAGTAGGATGGGGTTGTAGCCTAGTAGGATGGGGTTGTAGCCTAGTAGGATGGGGTTGTAGCCAAGTAGGATGGGGTTGTAGCCTAGTAGGATGGGGTTGTAGCCTTGTAGGATGGGGTTGTAGCCTAGTAGGATGGGGTTGTAGCCTTGTAGGATGGGGTTGTAGCCTAGTAGGATGGGGTTGTAGCCTTGTAGGATGGGGTTGTAGCCTAGTAGGATGGGGTTGTAGCCTTGTAGGATGGGGTTGTAGCCTAGTAGGATGGGGTTGTAGCCTTGTAGGATGGGGTTGTAGCCTAGTAGGATGGGGTTGTAGCCTTGTAGGATGGGGTTGTAGCCAAGTAGGATGGGGTTGTAGAATACGCCGACTGCGTCTCTGCCGAAATTCTTTACGAATATCATATACAGTGACACGCAAAAGTATTGGATACATGTTATTTTCTGTTATAACTCTAGTTTAAGTTCGCCATTTTGCCTGATATTTGGTGAATAATATCTCGTTAAGTTGCTTTAGTTGTATGTGGAAGGAAAATTAAAAACTCATGGTTGAATCCATTTTTTTTATCAAAGTTAAAAATTACCCTATGTAAAAGTATTGGATACATCAATTCAATATTTTATTGAGTACTCTGTTTTGTTTCACTGATTCCAGTCGCTTTCTATAGTTGGCCACAAGTTTTCCACACTTACTTTATCCCATTCTTCCTTACATGATTCCTCTAATTTCTTGTTATCTTGTGGATTCCTCTAATGAAGTTTAACCTTCAAAGTATTCCACAAATTCTCAATTGGATCCAAGTCAGGAGACTGACTTGTCCAATTGAGAGTACTAATACCATTATTTTCAAACCATTCCTTTGTATATTTTGCGGTATGTATGGGATCATTGTCGTGTTGAAGCAAGAAAATCCGACCATGTCCTAAAGAAGATGCAAATTTCTGAAGGTTCTTCTCTTGAATCTCCCTGTACATGCTACCATTCATTCTACCTTGGATAAGATGTAACCCATCAGTGCCCTTGGATGAAAATCATCCCCATATCATAATGGAACCACCCAAAACCCAACTGTGGGGATGGTATTGTGCTTCTTGAAGGCAGTGTCTTTTTTTCGCCAAATATTTGTCGCTGTGTTCCTTCCGAATAGTTCAACTTTCGTTTCATCCGACCAGATTACCTTTTCCCAAAACTGCTGACCTTTCTTTTCATAAGTTTCGACAAACTTTAATTGGTCTTTGACATGTTTGGCTTTCAGTAAAGGCACTTTTCTTGGTGATCTTGAACAAAAGCCTGTCCGATATAGAGCTCTGCTAATGGTATCCTTACTTACATTAATTCCAACACCCTCAAGATCAGTTTCAATTTTAGAACGAGTAATGAAGGGGGTTATTTACACATTTCTGCTGATCCACTCTGAAGTACGCTCATCTATTTTTCTCGGTTTTCCATTTCTTGGAAGGTTTGCTGTACCGTCGCCATACTTCTTATACTTTCTGATGATATTTCCTACTGTACTTAGTGCTAGATTAATTCCTTTGCTAATTTTTCGGTAACCTTGTCCTCCTTTGTAACGTTCAATGATTCTATCTCGCATATCTTTGGATAATTCTTTAGTTTTTGCGATTTCTAATCCTTGAATTGCGAAATGCACATCAAAGAATAAGATTATTAGTAGCACTATCTTGTAAAAAAATTGTGCTTTTCTGATTGGTCAGAGATAACATTCCAATACTATCGAAAATTTGAATATTTAAAGTCGTTTAGAATGCAAATTTTCGATTGGAAATTTGAAAAAAGTGTCATGTACTTTTGCATAGGGTAATTTTGAACTTTGATAAAAAAAAAAAAGATTCAACCATGAGTTTTTAATTTTCCTTCCACATACAACTAAAACAACTTTACGAGATATTACTTACCAAATATCAGGCAAAATGGCGAACATAAACTAGAGTTATAACAGAAAATAACCTGTTTTCAATACTTCTGTGTATCACTGTATATGACACTAGAACATCTGATGCTAAGGTTAAAATATTGAAGATTTCGGGAATGTGAAACACTCCTTCCTTGCCATTACTCCCAGTCTAACTATGATTGGTAGTGCTGGGTCCTGTTGTAGTCCTATCTTTGTGTCAAATTGAAGACCTATCCTGAGCACGACAAAAATGCTTCAGATGAAGAGTCTCAAGTTCTTGAGATTTGGTGAATGTGGAGGACTTTTTCATTGTTATTACTCCCAGGTTCACTCTGAACCGGTGTGGTAGTATTTGTTAAGGTCTTATACATGCGTCAGACATATCTACTTAATCATTTAGTATACTTAAAACCATTTAACTGTGTGCAAACGAATGAATAATGATGACTAGAATTATTAGTATTACATAATAGTAGTTGAAACCAATTAATTGTAGCCAAACAGTAAATAGTAATATTTAAAATTAACTGTGTGCAAATATAATTATGAGTGTTTAGTAAAAATATTTGAATCCATTCAAATGTTTGCAAATAGGATTATAAGTGTAAGATAACGTTAACTGAAATAATTTAACTGTGAGGAAATAGAAATATTGGAATTAGATAGCAAGTCACTTAATGAGCACTGGATTATTAAAGAATAATGTCACCGCCAATCTATTCTCTTTACATATATATATATATATATATATATATATATATATATGTGTGTGTGTGTGTGTGTGTGTGTGTGTGTGATGAATAGGGCTTGGCATTGAATAACCTACAAGAGTTGATAATGCTATAAAACAAAACCAACGAACGTTGAAAATGGTGAAGACAACTGACAGAAAGTGTTTTATTCGTAGAAATTTTGTTCAATCTTCTTTCCAAAATGTCAGGTTTTAGAACATTAATTTGACAATCTTCAGCGTTCTTTTACTTCAGTCAAATCTGTCAAATATCGTTAGTGTCAATAAAAACAGAAAGAAAGTAGTCTCGGCAAGACTTTTGCGTGAGATTAGAACATATAGAAGATAAGACGATCAATATTGTTGAAAGAAAACGGAAGACAATTTACTGTCACAAGTTAACCTTGATTTCCTGAAAAATGAATTGAATTCGAAATATTTGAGCAGCGTCCAACAATATACTTGGAGCAATTACGATCTTGTGAAGAGTCGGTATGCCGCTTATTTCATAGTGGTACTGGTTGAACGAACAATTAACCCTTGAAATTTTTAGGGAATGTAGCATCTTCAAGGAATTCGATTGATTACACAAAGCAATGATGTAGCAAATACTACAAGCGTTTGGTGTCTTTGAAGACACTGTTACCGTTTTAATGTTGCTTCGCAAAACCTCGAAAGCTCACCTGACTAAGACACGGAGTCTTTCGACATTGTTGCTAAAGTCCAGAAAGAAGATAGATTAACACAATACCTGTTTATGATCGGCACAGAGTACGTATTTAGGACGTGTAAGTCTAATAAAAGAAAATGTTAAGCTTTAAAAAAGATAATAAGCAAACGATATCCCGCAGAAACAATTACAGGTGCCGACTAAAGAGATAATCAAGCGCTTCTCGTAAATTCAACAACCCTAGCTGAATCCCTAATGCATAGCCTTGAGAAAGCAGCAAGAGAAATTGGACTCTGCGATTATACAAATAAAAGAGAGTTCCTGGATCTAAAACCAAAAGGAATCATCTCCACTGTAAGTACCAAGCCTCTAAAATTAGTCAACCAGTTCATATACCTCCGCAGCAGCAACATCCCATCTACGAAACGTTATGTCAACATACACCTAGCGAAGATATGGAATGCTATTGAAAAGATATCGATCGTATAAAGATCTGATTTCTCTGATAAAATAAAATTGTATTTCTCCCAACCTTTAGCTGTCCATACTACTTTACGGATGTCCAATATGAGCGGTAACAAAACCCGCGGATAAAAGGCTACGTGGAAACTACACAAAAATGATTCGTACTGTCTTAAACAAATCCTGGAAGTAACAGCAGTTTTGCCACTTGCCTCTTATCTTACAAAACTGTTCAAATAAGATAAACAGAACTGCTGAAAAAGCAAGGGTGAACTCATAAGCAACGTTCTTTTATGGACTCCTGTGTAGGGACAAACTTGGATTGGTCGACCAGCAAAGACTTAATTACTCAAGATGCCGCGTAGAAAACCTACCATGGACGATAGGGATGGATGGCGAGATAGAGAAAGACTGATTTCAATGATACTACAGATTATATCACAAATGTTTTGAGTTCGATTCCCATTAAAGTCATCACCTTCGTAATTTTGGTGCTGATTAAACTGGCATTGCTTAATAAAGGAAATCTCTCCGTTGGGCAATGGTTAACATGATTGATAAATTCAATTCGATGCTTATTTTATTCGATATCCGATACAATATACTTCTCTTGTTTTATTTTCATTAAATAATTAATTCATATTTGTTCTATTACTTAGCATTGAGTTTTAAATTCAACTATTCAAGTGTTCGACAATGGTCCGGGCGACCGGGGTTCAATCCCAGGTCGAGTCACACCAAAGACTCAAAAAATGGTACTTGAAGCCGCTTTGCTTAACACTCAGTATTAAAGGGTATGGATCAAGGCTAAAGTGGAGCAATCCATAGAATGGAGTAGCGCCCTCCCCTACACCTCAGTGTAGTAGGTATTGAAAAGGGAGCCTTCGAATCACCCTCGACTAAGGTCGCCAACTTTACTTATTCAAAAAGTGTTATTTAGGTTTGTATTTTAGCCGATGTCATGATTTGGTCGATATACAAAGAAAAAAATGTTTGCTTTCCTATTTATTTATACCACGTACAAAAACTCTTCAGAAACGACGATGCAAAACTGTAAATATTAATGTACAATGAACGTAATTGACTAACCTCCTAACGTAAATAACCCTGAATAGGTTAACATACCATTAAAATCAATCAATCAATAATTCATTAGATATTTATTTTTGTTAAAAATTATTCACAATTTGCAAATTTATACAACAAAGATTTTTGAAAAATGTTAATGAGTTAGAAAATTTATTCGAGTGTCGTAACAATTTGACTTTTCATCAAATCTATACTTTGTTTTCACGGCAATGTGGGCCTATTCATATTCAGGTCCAGGACTCGTTATTCTTGCCATCGAAAAATGCAACTCTTCATTCATTAAATACAGCGCTCTTTAAAACTGTAAGGAATTTTTCCACCAAATAGTTCTAAGAAAAAAATCCCCTAAAACTGCAAGGTTCAACCTAACCAAAAATAAAAAAAAGAAAAGAAAAAAATGAACATCTGGTTTTCTCTCAAATAAAAACATTGAGATAATGTGCAAAAAGAGAAAATGGGAGTTGTTTACAAAACGTATTCGTAATCCTTTTTTGAAAGTTCATCCAAAAAATTCCTTCGTTTCAGTGCATATAAAAACCAAAAAAAAAAAATAGAAAATAATTAAAAATAAAATTAGGCAAAAAAGACCAAGATAGGTATTGCGTGATGAAGAAAGAGAAGAGATATTGATTAATTCTGAAGGCATATCAATCCATCTGGGATTATTTTATGCCAAGAAGTTAGTTAATTGCGTACATTATACGTTTTAATTTTTTGTCTTGCTTTTTGAATGTTTCAGTTTTATGGTATCTAGAATTCCTACCACTTCGAGTTAGAGTGAATCCGGGAGTAATGGCAATAAAGAAATTGTCTATATTCTTTAGAGATCCAGAATTAAAGGCTTACCACCAAGTATAGTTTAGTGTCATATCCAAGTCACTAAATATTTGGTGGGGGAGGTCTTAAAAGCCCCACCGACGGCGTGAAGAGGAAAAAGGGAAGATTAAATTATTGCTGATATCATTTTCCCGTTGCAACATTCTATTTTAAGACTTGCTTACACAGATTTGCAAGAATATTAAACTACGAATAATACTTTTTAGAAAAATAAGAATGAGAATTTTTAGTATCTTAAATGTCATCAAAGATCTGCGTCATGATTACAGCAGTTTATGTTATTTGGCATCCAATAAATGCCATGCAATTCATTTTCCATTGAAATAAATAAAAAAGACAAAACACTTTTTGCATAGGGGATAAAAGAATGACAGATCTTAAAATGCCATGCTTCACACTTTAAATATAGTTTTCAGTGGAAATTAAATTAAATTAAATAATAGCTTTCCAATCAGTTGCTTTACAAGAAACTCAGGGGGATTTTTGTCCAATGGTAGAACAAATGGAAATAAATTGGCCTTAGCTACATAATAATAGGTTCAAAGATGCAACAGATATTAATGGCCCATACAACATTCGATGCAGTCGATAAAAACCGTATTGAAGGTATTCCTAGATAAATTCGTTTTTATATCTTTGCATCAATAAAAGCAGTGTTAAAACGTATTCTGTACAAATATTTGTCCTTTTGAGATGAAGGCGGTCTTAGTGCAACAGTTATCGTCGTAGGAAATAGAATCGGTCATCCCAGTTCAAAACCTTGACAAAGCTGTTTGTGTTTCATTTGGTGCTAATGCAGTCGGTGAAAACTTCTGTTCTGTCTCCATGGATATGTAGTAAGACATACTAGATCCTTTACTTTTGTAAAGGAAAACTTTAACTTTCAGAAACCAGCTGTACTCCGCTAGAAAATGGCCTGATCTCGCATCTTGCTTGTTGTACATGACTTTATTATATGCGTAATCATCATCAAAGATTCAACTAGTGTTGTGTTCTGGTTAGTGAACACAAATAGTAGTAATAATAAGACAAACCACGATATGTGAGGAAATAGTTATATTTACAGGAAAGAGAATTTACAAGAGAGAGACTGTTAGTAATAAGAATTTAGGATTAGTGATAGAGTAATGATATACTTCAACAATAGGAACGGCTCTTCTGGTCTGACTTGTAGGCTTATTTTATTTCGTTGTAGGAAATACAACGTAGGCACAAGGTCTGGAAGTTTTGGGGGAGGGGAAGGGAGCGGTCATGCTTTTCTATTTATTCTAAGGGGACCTAGCAAGCCACATTCGCCGACCCATTCAACAGTACAATATATAACCATTTATCCATCGTCATGCGTGCAGCAGTTACCAAAATACCACATTTGCTCTATGAAGAAGACCTACTTAAAACCTGAAAGTGGAGTATGATTTTATTTACAAAATATGGTATATTTACAATGGATATGATGGGAATGGTAGAAAAAAAACCCGAAAAATATATATACAAGAAAGAAAACAAGGAAAAATTCCCCGTTTGACTTGTAGGCTTATTTTATTTCGTTGTAGCGTGTACAAAGAAGGCAAAAGGCCATAAGGTTTTGGGGGGAGGGAAAGGGAGCGGTCATGCTTTAACTAAGGATTCTAAGGGGACCTACCTAGCCACATTTGCCGACCCATTCAACAGTACAATATATAACCATTCATCCGTCATCGTGCACGCAACAGTTACCAAAATACCACATTTGCTCTATGAAAAAGACCTACTTAAAACCCGAAAGTGGTATATGATTTTTATTTACAAAATATGGTTTATGTACAATGATATGTTGGGAATGGGAGAAAAAAATCCCGAAGAACATATATACAAGAAAACAAGGAAAAATTCCCCGTTTGGTTTCCCTCCCATCCCCCCGTCTATAAAATTGGAGGCCGACAGTTTTCCGGGTCGAAAGAAACCGGAAACAAGCCGGACCTACCCTAGGTGGGGCGGGAATCCTAATCTACAGAGATAAAAGAAATAAGGGGTCGGGCGCGGTATGGGTCGATAGAAGTGGGTAATATGATTTTTTACATATGAGTGTTCAAGATCTTCAATAAAAGCGGGCTGGGAATCAGATTGAGGTACAAAAATAATAGGGAGGGGGAGGATCTTGAGAAACTAACGACTAGATGACGGGGACAATGACTCACAACATACTGCTAACTAGGTTACAAGGGAAAAAACAATTCTACTTATCAGGGATGGGGTCCCTAAGGACCCGTACCGTAGACGCCATGGGCCAGCAGTGGAGGGAAGGATGACTCCAACATTGCCCCCTTTCGTACCACCAGGCTCGCTGCAGTCACCCTCCTTTTGCTGAATGTTATGCGATCCAAGCGTTTTCTATCGCATCTGATTTTGACCCTCAACTGATGCCGAAAATAAAAAACCAGATCACGATGAGAAAAGTTTGCATCGTCATACAATCCCTTGTTTCGCGTCGTCCAAATCACCATTCGGGCTACAGCTAGGATCGCGAGAAACACCACACGCTTCTCACCATGAAACGGAGGAAGAACGTTGTCTACGACGTAACCAACGTCGAGCAGCACAAGCTTTTTGGGTTCGATGCGAGCCGTCCACTCCCCGACGTGATTCTAAAACGGGCGGACTCGCTCGCAGTAGTAGAAGGCGTGCTCAGCCGTTTCTTCTAGGCCACTGCTGCAGCGAGGGCACTCAGGCATGTCTGCCAGGCCCGCCTTGTAGTTCAAGTCGCGAAGGGGTAACGCATTCCGTGCAAGTCGCCAGGTGAGCGAGAACTCGGAGTTGTTCAAGAAACTCGATCCTGGCGCCCAATTCCAGTGAGAGCCGATCTCCTCCGCCGTCCAGCCGCGCCGCTCGCTGAGAGGATCAGAAGCGGAACCCACCACTAACTCCTGATACAGTTCCTTCCGAGGCCATGAAAGGTCACTGGACCCAAGAAGGTTACGAAGGGCCTTTCGGCACTCGCCCGAAGGCCTACGTCGACCTTCAGCCTTTGGGTCTGTGTTGAAGCGAGGAAAAGTCCGACTCGCCTTTCGTCTCCACACTGAGTCCCCCGTCAAGACTCGGCCCAGATATGCAAGTCTTTCAGCAAGCCAGTGGCTCTCCAGATCAGGCATACCCAGACCCCCGTTGCGAGTACGTTGGATACAGACTTGCCTACAGACCATCGGCCTTGCACCTCCCCAGAGCAATCTGGAGAGAGATCGTTGCAGAGCCAACCGATGTGCCTTAGGCAAAGGAAGTACAACCAATCGGTAAAGGATCAAGGAGAAGACGTACGCGGCGCACGCCTCCGCCCTGCCCTTTAAGGACAACCTCCTTGAAAGCCAGATTCCCACCTGAGCATTCACCTTAGCATGTACTTCCGACCAATTTCGCTTTCAGTTGGAGGTCGGGCCCAAACCACACCCCGAGGATGCGGATGGGTCCGTCACTCCAGCGGAAGGGCCCTGGAAGAGTATTGCTACCCCTCCAAGCACCGAGCCGCAAACCTTCGCTTTTGTCAAAATTGACCTTGGCCCCTGCAATCCACTCATACTCGACAACCGCCTCTTTCACAGCCTCTATATCCTGGCGGCGGGATACAAAGACTGTGACGCCATCAGCGAACGCAGAAACCCTGGCCGCAAGGCGGCCAACGAATGGGATACCGCGTAGTGCCGGACTTATCCCCTCATCCCTAAACCTGCGCAGGAGGGGCTCCAACGCGAGGACATAGAGAAGAGGAGACAGAGGGCAGCCTTGCGGGACCTAACGCTCGATCGCGATCACCCTCGAACGCCTTCCGTTCACCTGCACCACTGCCTGAGGGTTGTGGTACATCATGCTAATCCATCTGCGGAACTCCGGTTTGAATCCGGCAGTCTCCAAAACAGACGCCAAGAACCGATGGTCAACCCAATCGAAGGCTTTGGACTGATCTAAACTAATCAGCGCGGCTTCGGTGTCGTCTTTTATCCCCCTAGGACCTCGCGAATCAAGTGCAGGTTCTCCTGGATCGATCTTCCCTTCACAGCAAAGGTCTGTTCGGGGCCGATCAGATCGCGAATGACAAGCTCTAAACGATTCGCTAAGACCCGGGCCAAAATCTTTAACTCTGTATTAAGCAGAGTTATGGGCCTGTAATCGTCTAAATCCTCCCAAACATGCCTGCCACCTTTCTTCAGCAATGTGATCACGCCCTTGGTAACGCAACCAGGGATGGCTCCCTGGGCGAACCAATGGTTGAACACATCCGTCAGAATAGGAACAAACATGTGCGACATCCTCAAGTACACTTCGTAGGGCAAACCATCTAGTCCCGGTGACTTGTTCAGGCCGACCTGCTTCAACGCATCACGGACTTCGCATTCAGTAACCACACCCTCGCAGCTAGCCGCTTCAGCCGCCCTAAGGCAGGGGAAGTCGGCAAGATAGCTACGAAACTCCCGGAGCGGGAGATCAGTGCAGCGGGCAAAGCGATCCCGAAAGTGCGCCCGAAAGGCGTCACGTATCTCACGACCCGATCGCAGCAGACGCCCGTCCAGGGTCTTGACATATGCGATATACCGATCGGGGAACCTTCGCCCTTCTTCACGCGCAGTCACGTTCGATTTCATAGCTTCGTTGAGAACTCTTTTTAGCCTAGATCTAACTACTGCTCCCTTGTAGCGCTCGCTACTCTCACGCTCAAGGTCCCTCCTAGCTAGCTCTACACCTAGGGAATCCCCCCCAGCCACCACCCGGGAAAGTCTATCATCTATAGATTTCGCCTCCGCGGTCCTATCTAAGTTGAGCTGTCGACCGTTTTGGTGGCGAAATCTCTAACCCTATGCTTAAGAGAAACCCACCACCTATTCCCGGTAACCGCCCCCACTAACGCCCGCTGAATTAGGGATTCTAGCCGATCCCGGAAGTCCCGTATCTCCAGTAAAGAGGTATTGAACTTCCAGTAGCCGGCTAGACTAGGCCTATTTGCTAACCGCAGACTGACTCTAATAAGTTTATGGTCAGTCCACGCTATCAAGTGGAACGTGGGACAACTAACAAAATCAATGTCAGCTCTTCTCACTAACACTCTGTCCAAGTAGGAACCTACTTTGGCAGAGGGCAATCTATCTAGCCACGTCCACATCTCCCGCCCTGGGTGATCCAGACGAAACCTGTCGACCAAACCATGATGAGTCATGAAGCCGACAAGGCTGCTTTCACACCTTCCCAATCTCTTAACTCCCCACCCGACCTTATCTATCTTGGGATCAAGGATCGCATTCCAATCACCCATTAAGACTAGCCGCTTCGTATCGTCCAGGAACAGCGCCAACCGATGAAAAAAGTAAACCCTCTCCGCAGCGATATTGGACGCATAAAACCGCAACCAGACGAAACTTGAAACTTTTCATGGCAACATCGGCCACAACCAACCGGCCTCCGTCACCTGCAAAAACAACGTCAACATCAGCATCAAGGCTGTGTCCAACTAGCAAAGAGACCCCAGCGCTGGTGCGGCTGCCGTATGCTGAGAAAACGTTAAAATTGCTTTCCAGCACCCGACAGTCTGCACCGCAAGTGAAGTGGGTCTCTTGCACTGCAGCAACGATTACACCGAGGTTCTTGAGTTCAGAAAGCAAGCGCATACACTTGCTAGAATAAGTCCCCTCACATTCAAACTGGCAAGGTTTAAAGCCATCAATCCAACTTACCTTACTTAGTGTCGACTACGGGCCGGAAATTTTTCGGGGTGAGGATGCCGACGGCCTGACGCAGGGAACCGGTACAAAGTTCAGGAGTAACTCGGCTGCACCTGGAAATTCCGCCGACATCGTAAGGAAACCGCAACTTTAGGGACCTATAAAAGGTGGGATGAACATAAATCGGGACCCTGTCCGTACATTTTGCTGATATTTCGTTAAGTGAGTCGTGCCCCATCTCCGCCAGCCTCATGTCCGCTCGACTGGCTTCCTCAATAAATTGCCACAGCTCTTTAGTTCGGTTACCAGCCGAACGGACAAAGGTGGTCACCATGGCTGCACCCTAAAAAAGATATGGATTCGTGATGTCCTTTTGATCAACTTTTTTAAGGTCTCTTAATGGTTTTAATAGGTTTTTAATTTGACGATCCAATGTCGGCGACTCCAGGATGCCCTGGCAAAAATAAACAGAATTTAATGCTTGCTGGACATCTCTGGAGGCCGACCTGGATCGTCGCACAGTGCCAGATGTTGATGGTGACAGTTGTGGGTCTCTAGTCCCCGAATGGGACCGGGATAGTTGTTTGGGGGTTGAGATGGGTGATAACGTAGGTGGTGTTGGGGATAGTGGGGGATTAATAGGGTTTCAGGAGTATTTTTTGCTTGTTGCGTGGGAGGGATAATTTGGGCTGGTCGTTGAGGTAGAGGGAGTGTCTTTTTTTCTGGTTCCGGTTGCTTGGGCTGTGTTTTTCCTGTTGGTCGTTGGGGTGCTGGTTGCTGGGGCTGGAGAGGCTGAGGTTTTTCTTTTTCTGGTTTGGGGGAGTTTGTTTTCTGTTGTTTTTTCTCCCCCTCCTTCTCTGTGTCCCCGCTGTCTCTCCTCCTTTTTAAATTAAATGTTGTTTCCATTTCTTCTTGTTGATGATTTTGGTTTTTCTTTTTATTTGGTGTCTGTGTTGTCGCCGGTGCTGCTGCTATTGTAGTAGTAATAGTAGTTGTTTTTTGGGGAGATTTCTTTTTATTCCCTTTTACTAGGGTCCACCCTTCTTCCTTTTCGGGTTGGATCTCTGTTTCTGGGCTTAAATTTTTTGTTGCTGTATCAATTGTCGTAGTTATTGTTGTTGTTGTTGTTGTTGTGGCGTTTATAGTGTCAGCCGTTGTGCTGGTTGTTTTAGGTCCAGTGATGGTGGTCTTTTGAGGGCAGGACCTCGAGAAATGTCCCAGCTTTTTGCAGTTCCAACAAAGAGTTTTCCTGCCCTCAACGACCACCATCATCGTTGTGTCTCTGTATGTGATAGTATGAGAGATTGAGTGGAACCCTCCCCTATCTAGGATCATAGTAAAGACATAGTCACCGAAAGCGGTTCCATGCGCTGATGTAATGAGTGTGTATTCTTCCACGCCGCCATAAGTACTCAGATAGGCGGCGAGGACATCTCCGTTAAGCTCCATGGAAGCATTGCAAACGGTGACTTTTATATGTCTTTTTCCTAGATATTCCGGTTGAAGTCGGAAGTACTTCGTGCTAATGTTGTTTGTTGCTAGCTTTTTAGCTAGCTCTTCTGTTGGTAGCAAGACATCCCAGGTTGCAAAACTTCTTCTGCATATATATTTCCCTGGGATGCCTGCACTCTTTAAAGTCTCTTCAAATTTTTCTTTATTTACGTTTGCTAGTCTCCTGGTCTTAATGTCAGTTATTACAAAAGATATTGTTTTTGGTTTGACTGCCTGTACCAATTCAGGTATCGGCAGGATTTCGCTTTCTTTAAAGTACTTTGCGTACTTATTTTTTCTATCGTTTTCGTAATCTTCTGGTTTCTTTTTTTGCTTTTCTATTTGCGAAGACCAGGAGACTGCATTTGTCGGTGTTATTTGTCCAGGAAGAATGGTTGAAGACAATGATAAGTCTTCCGGCTTCGGGGAGGGTTAATTGTCAATGAAAATGTCTTGAGTTAAAGGAGTTGTTGGAATCCGGGATGGTTCCCCCATAGTTGCGTTTTAAAACGGCAACTAGGGGGAATGGTGTTTGAATTTCGAATGGACTACAAGAAATACAATGAATCGTTGGGTGACAATGTGGCGGTCGTTTTGTTTTGTTTTGTTTTTTAAAAAGGTAAAACATTGAAGTAAAATCGAGGTTTGACCCTCCTCACAAACAAGTAACAATAACAATTGTTTGAGGGAGGTCACGTAGTTGTAACAATAATAACATTACAATAACAATCGATTTCAACAATAATAAACACTTACTTTTCAGTAGAATAAACGTAAAAAATCCCAAAAATGGCGAGGAGGCCTATTCTCAGACTAATCTCCGCTAGTGCCACAATGGCAGATGGAACAGCTCATTATGCTGAGAGGGTAGGTGATACCCCACAACTAGTAAGACATGCTGCATGGACAGTCATTGTAGATACATTGATATCTGGAACTAAAACAGTACATATTTAAACTATATTTAACATTGCTTGATACTTTCACATATAACAGATTTTCTACCTTTGTCTAAGCTCGTTTGCTAAGTTAAATAGATTTAATTACTATTTATAAAGTCTCAATCATATCAAATTCCCCCCCCCGGGTGCAATTGATCAATGGCTACAAGATATTGACGTATACAATGTATTGGTTGTGAGATGGTTCTATTGAGAATAGACGATGGTGAAGTCTTGCCTTGTCTTCAGCAAACAACACACAGAGTAATTCTTAATATCTACTTCAAGCGCTTTCATATTTACTTGAACTGCAAACAGTGTTGACTATAACAAATTATACGGACCAAAGAACAAACAAAATTTATCAATTGGTTACTTCAACTTAGACATGGAACCTCTTTCATAATACCTGATGAATGTGAAGATGTCAATACTTATCAGCTGAGGAAGGGTTCTAACCTTGCTCTATTTTCGGTGATGCAATTCAATAAAAGAGACAATCATGTATCACCTTTTCATGTTTTTTTGAAATGGGGATTTTTTTTAATCTTCTCTTTTTTGAGTGTAGAAAACATTTCGAGCAATAATCAAGTAGTAAAAGTTATCCATGTTTTTTGTTTGTTTGTTTCCTTTGTTTAATGGTATATCAACCCCGTGTTTTATTTAACAGTAAATTAAACGTAATAGCGTGACTGGAGTTCGAACTCACCTACGTCGATGCTGGAGTGCTGCATAAACTTATCCAGTAGAATAATTAATCGTATCCACTGTATCGGGTGCGTGAATTGAACAAATTGGGTCAACTGTAACGCTTTTGTTAAACTGATATTCAACAAAAACTTATCGTTGGAATGCAACAAAATAGACGATCACGAATATTTATTGCTTTCCCCTAAATCCATGAAATGTTCGCACATTTGAATAAAGGTAAAATTGTGAGTAATAAGTAAGGATGTGTTGAAAGTTTACAAAGGAAGAAATAGCTTCATTCATTCGTGCTGACATGATACCTTGAGGATGGAATTGAAAACTGTGTCAGCTGTCATTCTTTGGTGCAATTCAACAAATAAACTTTACAATGGAAAAAGAAGTGGAGTTGTCCACTTTCATGACAATCATATTGTAACCTCATCATCAGTTTTGAAAATATAAGAATAAATATTCAGCAAGATTAAATTCATCCTCTGTTCGTTGTTAACTTATAATTCATTATATGCTACTACTTCTCTAAACAAAGTTCTGTACAAATTAAATATTGATGAATAATTCCAGGATTCAGAATTTATTTCATTTTCGTTTGCCTGTTTGTTTTCTTTTATGTTCCGTTTTTTTAGATATGCCTTTCTTTCTATCTTTCTTTCTTTCTTTCTTAAACATTTTCAATATGATTCTTTCTTTCTTTCTTTCTTTCTTTCTTTCTTTAACATTTTCTATAAGATTCTTTCTTTCTTTCTTTCTTTCCCATTTTCAATATGATTCTTTCTTTCTTTCTCTTTAACATTTTCTATAAGATTCTTTCTTTCTTTCTTTCTTTCTTTCTTTTTTTAACATTTTCAATATGATTCTTTCTTTCTTTCTTTCTCTTTAACATTTTCTATAAGATTCTTTCTTTCTTTTTTTCTTTCTTTCTGTCTTTAACATTTTCAATATCATTCTTTCTTTCTTTCTTTAACATTTTCAATGTGATTCTTTCTTTCTTTCTTTCTTTCTTTCTTTCTTTCTTTCTTTCTTTCTTAAACATTTTCAATGTAATTTCTGGATTTTCTTTCTTTCTTTCTTTCTTTCTTTCTTTCTTTCTTTCTTTTATTTCCATTCTCTTTGTTAGTTTTCTTCATTTTTTTCTTCATTATTAGCTTCCTTTTTGTCGGTTTATTTCTTTTTGCGTGACAACTAATATTTTCCCGTCGTAACCGTGAATATTCGACAGGGGTTTACAACAACGATATTATAAATACTTTTTACATGTACTTTTCAAACAGAAGTTTAATATTTTTTAGCAAATTATTACACATGGAATGTATCTATCTCAACTGTAATATTAGGCAAAGAAAATGAAACTCCTTCAGATAAACAACTGATTATAATAAGAAACTGAAAGGAAAGAAGGAAAAATTATATAAAGATTCAAACTGCTTAAAAATATATATATCCGTTTCATAAATTCTAAATTTCTTTGCATATAGCTTTGACAAAATCAAAGAAATTTGTGAGATGCAAACGGAAAGAGAAAGGGAGATATCTTAGAGATGTCAGGTTTGAGAAAAAAAGAATTTGGGTAAATGGATAGCAAGAAGGAATAGTTGGTAGTAATTTACAAAGTGTTTGGGTTCCAGTGTGGTACAAGGTCGTATGAATGGGCCACCCGATGAGCCTCGAACTCACTTGAGTAGGGTAGCTCGTCAAGCTTGCTAACTACTACATCACCCGAGGTGTCTTGTACTTGGTCGTAAATCTTAGTGTGAAAACTTGCATAAAAGAGTAATAATAGGGGGTGGAAGAGAACTGTTTGAAAAAATCTGATAATACTTATTTGTTTTACTGTCATAAGCATACATTACTCCCTCAGTAGGTTTTAGGATTTACTTACTATGTCCCTTTTATAGAGATAAGACCCCAACAAAAAAGGAGAGTCCTGAAACGTCATCTGATGGCGTGATATCAGTTACAGAGCTATGGGTAAAATGGAGTACCGTTTTATTGCCATTACTCCCAGGTCCACTTTAACCAGCAGAGGTAGTATATGTTATGGTTTTACCTATGGGCTTAATATAAAGTGTACAGTGAAGCATAGAATAACCTTAGATGAGTTGACATGCCGTTAAAACTAATCAGTCATCTCATATGGACCATAATTTGTTTTGACTGCACAATCATGTAGGTAACTGTTATGTTATAAAAAGATGACGATTTATTTTTTCAAAACTCTTATGAAGACAAGTAACATGTTTCCTTTTAATGGAAAGATTTTAAATGTATACGTAACAGAAGAAATCTAGTACTCGCTTGAAAGTCGCGGACAAATATCTGAAGTACGAAAAGAATTCCACCCAGAAATAGTGGCACAGGGAGTTAAAAAAAGACATAATATGATGCCAAAATTATTGACGAGAAAATAATTGAACACGTTAAAAATCTTAAGGAAGTTGTAAACTTCATCACAATAATTATAGAAAACTGGAGAGAAGAAATAATTCCTGAAGAAAAAAAAAACGTTATAACTATGATGCCAATGAATTATTTACAAAGAAAATGAAAAAGGAAGCCAAAGATTTATAAGACCAGTGAAAAGTAAGTACTATAATAGACCTCTGTTCAATAAGTAAAGTTGGCGACCGTTTTCGAAGGCGACCCGAAGGATCCCTTCTCAATAGCTATTACACCGAGGTGTAAGGGAGGGCGCTACTCCATTCCCTGGGTTGCTCAACTTTACCGTTGATCCTTACTTTATAATGCTGAGTGTTAAGCATGGCAGCATCAAGTACCATTTTGTGAGTCTTTGGTATGACACGACCTAGGATTGAACACCGGTTTCCCGGACCATTGGCTAACACTCTACCCATTAGGTCAACTAGTAACCCTATCTAAAGAAGTTATAGAAAAGTAACAAGAAAAGTAAATATGTTCTACAGCAGATAAATTGTTGCATAGCCGATTTTCGACCGTTTTATATGTATGCTATGAAATTTCTTTATGGCCATGAATATAGGCCTTACTCTCCAATCAGTCGGCACCCATCTCCTCACTTAATTTCGTTCTTCATTTAGTCTCTTATCTGCTCGGTCGTTTTGTCGCTTCGATTGACCGGATATCTCTTTCTTCTCACCATGTTTAGTCTTGTTCGTAGGTAAGAAATGAAAACGCTACCACAATTCATTGTTAAATTTCGCAAAATATGCAACAGAATACAATTACGACAATAAACTTCAACATTTCAACATTTTTCTACAAAAACAATTACGAAAATTAAAATTTAAGAAGGTGCATATGAAAAAAAATCGTAACCTACACGAGGTAAAAAATAAAATCAACTTATTTTCAATCTGGCGATTACACTTGTCAAGTTTATGGGTGGAGTTTGTCGGGAAATCTTTCATTCTCATACACAGGAATTTGTCCATGCATAAGTAAATCTACGTAAGCGACATCTCCACACAAGATGGAACCTCTCTGAAACTGGTAGACATATTCACCTAACTAGAAAGCAGTGTCTCATCAATCGAAACGCAGCTAACGAAGGCATGGACATATTCACCTAACTAGAAAGCAGTGTCTCATCAATCGAAACGCAGCTAACGAAGGCATGGACAGCTATCGATAGGCTATCGATCATATGGAAATCAGACGTGACCGATAAAATGAAACGCAGCGGTCGTATCGATACTGCTGTATGGATGCACTACTTGGATGCTAACTAAACGACTGGAGAAGAAGCTAGACGGCAATTATACAAGAAGTCTGCGAGCAATATTGAACAAGTCCTGGCGGCAACACCCCACAAGGCATCAACTATACAGCTACCTGCCTCCCATCACGAAAACTATCCAAGTTAGACGAACCAGACATGCAGGACACTGCTGGAGAAGCAGGGACGAGCTCATAAGTGATGTACTCTCATGGACCCGCACATATGGCCGGGCAAAAGCAGGACAACCAGCTCGAACATACATACAGCAGCTATGTGAGGATACGGGATGTAGCCCAGAAGTCCTGCCAGAGGCGATGAACGATAGGGAGAAGTGGCGAGAGAGGGTCAGGGATATCCGTGCCAGTGACACGACATTATGAAGATGATGATAAAAACCCTACATTAGTTGCTCTTACAAGTAGGAATGTTTTCATAACAATAATCAAAGGGGAGGTGCCCGTGGTGTAATGGTTATCGTTGTAGGAAATGGACATGACGACACGAGTCAAATCCTCGACGAGACTGATAGCATTTCACATAGCACTAATACCATTGCAAAAGGTATGAATCCAATTATTCTCCCTCCAGCTATGGGTAAATAGTAGGGAAGACTGGGTTCTTCAGCCTTAGTGTGGCAACTAGTCTAGGAGAAAGAAAACTCTGAATTCAAACCTGTTAAAGTCCGCTTAAGAATTGACCTTGTGTCATATCCTGCCTGAGAAGAGGGGTTGTTAAATATAACAAGAATCAAAGTGATAGGAAGTGACAAAAAAGTTTATATTTTCTCAGAAATTTCAGTTGTTCTACAAGGTTCATTCGATAAATAAAATGAATTTTGCCATAAGTTTTGCCAATAAAAAGTGCCGTTTATTGTCGCATTTTTTACGGAAATCGGAGATGATGGGTTCATTCTTGTCCCCGAACACTGTCAGTATGACTTTCTTTATTGACCGTTACGCCCAGATCTTTTTCTTTACCGGAGAGTCAGTGTGTTACCACATCATGGATTGTGTTATGGACTTAAGTTCATAGTGGCAAACCAATGTTTAAACAATTTGTAAACATTTTGCTCTAAAATATACTTCTGCCTAGACGTCACACATTTTTTTTGTAAATTTCACATCGATTGCCGTTTTCGGTCATTAAATATTTGTTGTACAAGAAGGAGTCTCTCAATGGCTTAATGGCTAAAAAGCTGGACTGTGATATTATAGAAAGCTAGATCGGACAGTAGTTGGGCTATTAGTTTAATTTACGGATTAGTGCTTTTGAGAAAGATATGAACCTCTTGTGTTTTTAGCTATGGGATAAATAGTGCAACTGTTTTTAGATTAGGCATCAATAACCAAGGAAGATTGAGATGGCACTAAAGAAAAAACACCAAGCCAAACTAAATCAATTTTCAAGCCTGGAGCACTCTGATTTACTGCTATTTTGATTGCATCAAAATAATTCCTTTCCGAGATTAACATTTTTTTGCTGTAAACCAATTACAGACAATTCATTCAAGGAAAAGTTCCCAAAAATGTATTTTGCTTTTTAAAAAAATATATCCCTTATTCATTTAATGACACTCTTATATATATATATATATATATATATATATATAGAGAGAGAGAGAGAGTTATGGTGTCATAAAAAATGCTTGAGACTTAAAACGTGTAAAAGTTAAAATTCAAAAACTGAGATTTATTCAAGACAAAGTTGAATACATTAAATACTAAATACGTTTAGCCTGAATATATACGAGGGGCATTCGATAAGTTTCCAGACATTTTTATATGGGCATTTAAAATTGTCGTAGACTCTTGAAAATTTACTATGTTATTGCTGCACATCTTATGAGATGACTGACCAATTTTTACGATTTCATCTTCAAAGGATCAGCTACAATAGCAATTGGAATACACCCGACTAAAGCCTGAATGTCACGGCTGGTGAATTTCAAAAATCCAATCTGACACTTTAGAAAAACGATATGATATAAAATTCTGTTTTAAACTTGGAAAAAATGCCAAAGAAAAGTATGGAATGCTTCAGACTGCTTTTCGACCATTTTGCATGAATCGAGCATCAGTTTTTGAGTGGCATAAGAGATTCAAGGAAGGCAGGGAGTCTGTGAGAGATGATGAGAAGAGTGGGAGGAGTAAGGAAGTCAATACACCAGAGTTGATTGGCCAAAGGGTTAGGGTAAGGGTTACTATGTCGAGGCTTTAAGGGAGTTCAGGAAGAGATTCCATCGGAAGAGGCCAGCACTTTTCAAATCGGCTCAGTGCCATTTCCACCAGGACAATGCACCAGTCCACAACTCCATCCTTGTCACAGACTATTTGACCAAGATGTGCATCAAGACAATTCCTCAACTTCCCTATAGTCCAGACCTTTCTCCCAGTGACTTTTGCTTATTCCCTAGGCTCAGAGGCTGTCGTTATGAGACAATTGATGAGATGAAAGAGGCTGTGACGAAGGTCATTGATACGCTCACACAGAGGACTTCTGTGGGGCCTTCCAGAAGTTGTAGGAACGGTACAACAAGTGCATTGCAGCCGGAGGAGATTACTTCGAAAGGGACTAGAGTTTCATATGTGTACTATCAATAAAAGTGCCCATGCGAAAAAAAAGTCTGGAAATTTATCGTATGCCCCTTATATTTTATTGTTGAATCCTAATGAATTTTGATAAGTAATATACTAATATCGTCCACAGAATCATCCAGTCTACCAACCTAGGTTTTACCTCCTGGATCTTCAGGAAGAATCGGTTTTACACGCTGTCAGAGTCTTGTAGGTTAATTATATATATATACTAATCTAATATCTACCAGCATTCACGGTACCAGAAAAAAAAGAAAAAAAGCCGCCAGGAACAAGAGATAAAAGTATCTCGAATCACCGCCCGGGGGGGGGGGAATTATAGGTCAAAAAGAAAGAAAAGGCCAACCTCGTCCGACCCATTGAAAAAAATCAAGATATACGCAGTCAGTTGGTCAGCAGAAAACTAAAAACCTTCCGCGAATCCTGCAATGCTACAATTACAAGAGTGTTCAACACGAGTGGAGCCAATTATGAAATTAATTTAAATCGCGTGTCGGAAATCTTCTACTAAAGTTTCAGCTAATCGGATCATCAGGAAGCCTAACTGCGACTCTACAACACCTTGTATATTATGATATCCTTTTTGAGAACGAACATAACAAAAACGGAAAACAACCCCGAATATTAAGTATAATAAAGAGTTTCTTTGTAAACACATACACAAATATATATATATATATATATATATATATATCTTATATATAAATGTGTGTGTGTGTGTGTGTGTGTGTGTGTAGAAAGAGAGAGAGTGAGGGAAACTTATAGACTTTCTGTCTGTTTATAAGTTTCTCTCACTCTCTCTCTTTCTACACACACACACACACACACACACATATATATATATATATATATATATATATATATATATATTTGTGTATGTGTTTACCAAGAAACTCTTTATTATACTTAATATCCGGGGTTGTTTTCCATTTTATTATGTTCGTTCTCAAAAAGGATATCATTATATACAAAGTGTTGTAGAATTCTAGTCATTCTATTATGCAGCTGCGGGGAACAGTCAAATACTTTCTTATGGTTGACCAAAGTTTTAGAGAGGTCCTCTCTCCAGTTTTTCCCTTTTCTTTTATGAACTTGTTTAAAAGTATGTGCCCTTGGCATCCATGACTTTCTTTTCTACATCTTTTTTTCTGCTTCTGTTTGTACGTTATTATCTGTATGGGTCATGTACCTTTGAGCTGTTATGATGAATGTTAGAATTTTTTTTTCATGGTAGAAAGTCGTAATTGGTCGATAGTTTTAGGAGGGAGTTGATTTCCTCATTTTTAGAAGTAATGTTTGTGGTACCTGCTGTTAGCCAGCTGTGTGACTTCTCTGGGCTTTTCTGTGCATTTGTTGTAGGTTTTCGTGTAGAGCTGGTAGGTATTTTAGCCAAATGTTTGCCATGGCCTCATTCCCTGTGGCTGTCCAGTTCCTTGACTTCGGAATTGCTGTAAGTATTAATTTCAATGATACATCTGGTCCTATTTGTTCAGGTGTCAGCTGGTTTTCTTTCTCTATTTGAATTATCCACTCAGCATTTTCATGATAGTGTTTTTCCTTTAACTTGAGCTTAGCTTAGCAATTTTCAACAACTACTGTGTTTGGCAGAATTCAATATCATTCTTTCTTAGTTCTCAGTTGAAATTCTTGGTGTTTTGGTGTAGTTTTTCTTCTGGTTGAAGAACTTTTGTCTCTTTTTGCATCGTCTAATAGTCTGGGATTTAGCCTGCAACTGATATTTCAGCTTTTCATAGCTCGAATGTTATTCTGTATGTTGTACTTTCCATTGAAGACTTTTCTTTTCTTCTTTCTCACCGACTGTTTCTTCTTGATTTTAGAGAGTGTTGATATTTCTCAACGTATCTTTCGGATATCCCCCTCAATTCCTCTTTTCCACGGTTCCTTTCTTGTGTTCTTTCTCTTGGTTTTGAATGCTTCGAGTGTCACTAACCACACACACAGTTTCATTTGACTTCCGTTCAAGAAAGAACCTTATGTTCATGTTTATTGTGTTTGCTTTTTCTTCAGTTGATTTAGAATATCTTTCTCTTCTGAGATTGGCTATTGAGAAGTCTCGTTCATTACTGTCTCTTTTTTTTTTTTACAATCTTCAATTTTCTGATGACGTTTTCTTTCATTTCATTTATTTTTGGAAGTACTCGTGACGCAATGGTTACTGTCATGGGAAATGGAATCAGTCACCTGATCTAGATTGGTTTTAGTTTGTTGTTTATTTCCTGGCATCTGAGCGCCCTTATTAGGGGAATGCCGACGGGGCCGAAGGTATTTTTGGATTTTGCCGGACGCGTGTGGGCTGCGGCCCTGCGTCCGGACCCGCTTTAAAAATGCCTTGTGCCATACTTTTCCGTTGGTGGGACGGAAAACAAATAAAGCTTTTTTTTGTTTTATTGCATATGAACTTACGTGGGTTATTTAAAGCCAAATCCATCCTTGGAGAAGGACAGCCGTAGTACTATTTAAGCTCTAGTAAACGGCGTGTGGATAAAGAAGTTGATAGCTTTCCCATGGGTATTAGTCAGATAATGAACGTAATAGTTCGACTGAAGATCGAACTCAATTAATACAATATCAGAGTCTATCACTTTAGCCACGATTAGACGGGGGTCTTAACTTGGCAACCCGTGTTCAAATTGTAGGAATTTGTTCGCATTTCACATCACGCTAGACCCTTTGGGTATACTTTTCCCACAAAATATGAATGATTAGTTGGGCGAACTGGGTTATCTAACATTGCTTCGGCGACCATTTCATGAGAAGGAAAACATTTAAATTCAAATCCGCTGTACTCTGCTTAAAAATGATACCATTCCGTGGCAGAGAGGCTGGGTAAATTCGTGAATATAATCGTTTTCATTATGCTGAATAGTCGGTTTTTTCATCCTTTTTCTCTTCATTTGACACAACATATTCTGTGATATGATTGTTCTTGAGATGGTTTTTTGATTTCTGGTGACGAGCTCTTCAGACAAATTAACTTTTTTCCTCGCATTTCAATGTTTTATCTTCCGCTCCTGTTTCAACTACTGTTTGTCAAGAAAGTCTGCCTAACAGCAAGTCTCTTTTGGTCTCCATGACTTATGAGTATTTTAGCTATTCTAACTTTTTGATTATATAAATTGTCTCGATTTAACCTCCAATCTCCAGTTCTCACAGTCTTTAATCTAGGATTTTGGGAAAATTGAAAAAAAGAAAATGTTATTTGATTAATAAGACCACCTGGTTTGATTAAAATATCTTAGTAATATGATTTTCAAAACTATCAATATATATAAACCAATACATAGAAATACCAGGAGTGTTGCCTTTAAACATAATCACCACCTCAAAAGTTATTAGAGCAATTGGAAAGATTAAGAAAATCAACAATACAAAAATAAGGAAATCCTAGGAAATCCATCTTAATCTGTAATACAAATAATCATTCTATGAACCAATGTATTTGCTTCTGTCATCTTAGCAAGCATCCATCGCTATATGAACTATTTTGATATCCAAGTCGTGATAATCCAAATAGGTGAATTTATTATGATGTAAACGTTTCGGTTTCAGTAACCATCATCAAGACTGGGATATCAAAATAGTTCACATAGCAACGGATACTTGCTGAGAGGACAGGAACAAATGAGAAATGTACAACGAAAAGATACACAAACGTGCACCTAGCGTTCATAATTCAAGGGTCATAAGAACGTGTTTGGCACGTGGAAAAATATTTGAAAATGTTGGAGTTTCCAAAGAAACGAGACAAAACCTCCCGTTTATTGAGAAATACGCAACGGCAAGTAAGTTTTCATATATATAGATCGTTTGGAATCATACATATTAAATGCCGGGTAAGATTGTATAGGGTATTTGTTTTTCCGAAGAGGCAGTATGAAAGTAAATATAAATTAAAATCCGACAATACGAAAATAGCAGCAAAAACATAATCCAAATAGGTGAATTTATCTTGATGTAAAGTCGACGTTAACGTTTCGGTTTCACCGGTTCAACTTTACGTTAGGTTAAGTCTCAGACCTCTCGGCCACCAAGCAGACCACGTTTGCTAAGGGAATTTTTAAGGTATTTATTTAGCAACAGCAGCAGCAGCCGTTTGTTTACATTTTTTATACCCTATCGGCAACTAGAGTGCTCAATTCTTTCGAAGAGCTTTGCATTATGCGAGTGGCAGCCGACAATTCCTTCGCCAGAGTGGTCAACCCCCATCTATCTATCTATCTATCTATCTATCTATCTATCTATCTATCTATCTCTTGTATGTTAAATATCTTCCTTTGAAAACATTCCTTTAATTCAGATCTCAGATGAAAGAGATGGCAAGAAGTTGTATCAAGTAGCAAATCAGGAAATTATAATATTCATTTCATGAGATTATTCGTACTAGTTTTAATTGGCAGTTTTCCTCTGAAGTCTGAGTAACAACAAAACTTTCAAGGTTTTTTAAGACTCTTCTAAGTAACGTAGCGGATTCTAAAAGTGCTGCCGTCTTCATGTTCTTGATTCTTCCTCCCATCTCCAGCTATCCTGATTTCTTTACCAGGTCTTTGTGGACTCTCCCAGAAGTCTTCTACTAATGTTACAATCGTCATCCTCAAATTTCACTATTTTTTCAGTTCTCTAGAGAGATCTCGGTATTTGTCCGCTTTCGTTTTCGGATTCTATGGTTCACCTGAACAGCAAAATTATTATATCATATCATATTTACCCAACCCCTCCGCTCGAGCAGGATATAATACAAGGTCAGTTTTTAAGCGGAGTATAACAGGTTTGAATTCAGAGTTTTACTTCTCCTAGACTAGTTGCCTCACCAAGGCTGAAGAACCCAGTCTGCCCTGATATTTACTCATAGCTGGAGGAAGAATAATTGCATTCATACCTTTCCCAAGGGTATTAGTGCTATGTGAAATGCAATCAGTCTCGTCTAGGATTTGAACTCGTGTCGCTGTGTCCATTTCCTAGGACGATAACCATTACACCACGGGGCCCTCTATCCCCTCCGCTCGGGCTGGATATGACACAAGGTCAATTTTTAAGCGGAGTGTAACAGGTTTGAATTCTGCGTTTTCCATCTCCTAGACTAGTTGCCTCGCAAAGGCTGAAGAACCTAGCCTGCCCTACTATTTACCCATAGCTGGAGGGAGAATAATTGGATTCATACCTTTCCCAAGGGTATTAGTGCTATGTGAAATGCAATCAGACTCGGTCAGGATTTGAACTCGTATCGCCGTGTCCATTTCCTACGATGATAACCATTACACCACAGGCACCTCCAAAATTGTCTTATGGATAATTTATTTTCTTAAATTAGAATTTGGTCTGATCTTCACACTGATTAATCCATTTGCGTCTTAATGTTCCAGAAAAGTTTATGCGTCTCAATTTGTAATCTCTTGCAAAATTCCAAATAGATCATCTATCCTACCCATTTATTCCCCCTTTTATATCATTTCGACCCGTTTCCCGCATTCACTTATGAGATTAACTTATTTATTTATGGGCATGTATTCTGATATAAAAAGTGGCAAAAATGCCATAATCTTATGCATGGAAAAATTTTACTTGATTTTTTAAATATACATACATACATACATATATATATATATATATATATATATATATTTATATATATATATATATATATGTACGTGTGTGTGTGTGTGTGTGTATGTGTGTGTGTGTGTGTGTGTGTGTGTGTTATCCAACACCAAGTCAGCTGATGGCGGAAACAATTCTAATTTAGAAATTTCTTTCTTCAATATCCATGAGATTCAAAATCCAATGTAAAATAATAATAAATCAAAATAAAGAGGAAATAAATTCATATAAAAGAAAAACCTTTAAAAATTACTCGTATTTTTTGTAATAATATTCATTTTAGCAGAGCCTATATTTTTTAAAATGTTAGATTTGCATCTTCAGACAAAGAAATGAGATTTTTTTTTCATTATGAATAAAAATTCTCATTATTTCATTATCTGAAGATGCAGATCTAATATTTTCAATAATGAAAATTTTTTTCATTATACATTATTTCATTATATATATATATATATATACACACACACACACACACACACACACACACACACACACACACACACACACACACACACACATATATATATATATATATATATATATATATAGTTTAATTGCAAAGAAAAAAACTACAAAGAAATTAATTTTTATGAGATTTTAATTCCTTTATAAAATTAAATAATTTTGATTTTTTTATGTTTAAAACTCTACATTTTTTAGAATGTGAATCCATTCTTCCGTAATCTTGTTATATTATATAACACTGAATTTTAGAAATTGGAAGAAGATAACATTAATGCCGATCAACATATTTTAGTATTTTAAATAGAGTTTTGAATTGTTATAGTGGAATAACAATGTTTGTTTCCGATAATTTGCAGATGGCCCTTTTATTTCTGTCAACATTGTGAAAAAGTTCAAGAAAGATAAGCAAATAATAACCTGTTTTTGCTTAATGCACAAGAAAAAAAAATTCTTCTTATGTAACAAAGCCAAGTTACGAATATGTTAAATATACGGCTATGTAAAACGTTCATATGCATCAGAATCCCGAAACACTGACGACTTTCTTTAGTTCAGGTACGAAACGTTTATTGACCTTTCGAGTTTAGTCGTTTGACACGAGGAGAGAGAGATACTATGTTGACTGTTCCATCCGACCCAACAACGCACAGTGCATCCCGTAGTCCATAACTGTACTGGCCTCGTCCAGATTCGAAAATCAAGTCGCCTCAACAAGCTTCGGATCTCAACTAGCCTCGCCCAGAGACAAATCTCAACTAACTGTTTATTTTTAATCACCCAAAATCCTATATCCATCGCTTCCGGGCATGACGTCATTCACATCCCCAGTCCTATTTCTATCTGGGGTTTTTATTATGATATCTGTGATTGTCACATCCTCACCGCGCGAGCGTGAACACCTGCACTCAATGTGTATACCTGCCCGTGCACCTAGCAGAATACTTCTAAGCCTAACTAAACCGAATGATAAGATATAACTAACGAAAAATGATAATATAAAAAAAATCATTCCGCAGTTATATAACACTTACCGTTTTAGCTACCATTACATTCAAAAGTATAATCGTCAAAGGGAACTAATATTTAATCATGGCCACATTTTTAAGGTTATCTTTTGTGGCTGAAAAAAACGATTTCTTAAAACTTATTTTTCATAAAAACTGGGATTATTTTTTTTAATCAATCCGATATAGTTTGCAGAGAGGTATCGAGCTACAACGGATTGATGATGTTTGATTTAGATGCACGTTAAAATAAATCAATAGTTTTAAAAAAATTTTTCAAAATCCTTGCAGCGGTTTGCATTGAGAATTACTTAAAAAAAAAACATACTTATTATGGCCATGATGCATAATAAAGTTTTGTATAAGACGCCAAATTTGATTGGTTCTTGCTAACCTAGTTTCGACTAATAGGATTATTCTCCAAGTGTAACGGTCGTGCGAACTAACAAGAGCTTATTCTAATAATAATAATAATAATAAAGTGCAGACTATGTGGTGACAGGGATGAAACCATCAATCACATAATAAGCGAATGCAGCAAATTGGCACAGAAGGAGTACAAGGCTAGACATGACTGGGTGGGCAAGGTGATCCACTGGAAAATGTGCCAGAAATTTAAATTTGACCATGCCAACAAATGGTATATGCACAACCCAGAACCTGTCCTAGAGAATGATACACACAAACTCCTGTGGGACTTTGATATACAAACAGATCACCGAATCTCGGCCCGAAGACCAGATCTTACAATAATCAACAAAAAAAAAAAAAAAGAGAATCTGCAAAATTGTCGACTTTGCTGTCCCGGAAGACCATAGAATAAAACTGAAAGAATATGAAAATAGAGATAAGTACCTCGACCTTGCTAGAGAATTGAAAAAACTATGGAACATGAAGGTGATAATTATACCAATTGTTATTGGTGCCTTTGGGACGGTAACTAAAGGATTACTAAAGGGCCTGGAAGATTTGGAAGTTGGTGACCGAGTGGAGAACATCCAAACAACAGCATTATTGAAAACGGCCAGAATACTGAGAAGACTCCTGGAGACTTGAGGAGACTTGCTGTCACTCAATCTCCAGTGAATTACCATCAGCTTACGCTGATGTGAAAACTCTAATGAGTAAACAATAATAATAATAATGCAATCATAGTTAGAACCCGAGGAACAGTCCTAAAATCTAGGAAAAGTGACTGGGTGAATAAGAAGTCCATAAGAGGAGATCAAATAAGTCTTGAAGGTCTGAAGAGATTGGCTTTCACTCGGACTTCACAGAAAACCAGCTGTTAGTGTTCATAATTGCAGCACAGCTGCAGAACATAATATCTAGAAGCTATCAGATAAACATAAAAAAACGGACCAAATCCACAATGTAAACTGTGCAAAGAAAAAACCCAATCAATTGACAACTTTAAGATTTGGGGAATTGGGTGTCAGAGAAAAACACTATCCAGACCACAAAGTTCTTAAGAACAGTTGAAAAACTTAGAAGAGAAATGGAGACACAAGATTTGATTTCCCCCAGAATTCAGGGTAATACCACAGCGTTCTTTCAGGTGTGAAAAACTCGTAAGATATAAAATAATAGTAATCACTAATAAACTATTATAGATTCAAGTAAGTACTCTTAATAAAACAAATTCACAATTATATAGTTCCAAGTATTTGTATCTAATATCAATAATCCATAAGTAATTACCTATTATCAAATAACTTTGGCTATTTAATAATGACAGTTATCGTCTGTTTAGACTATTGTATCTTTTTAAGTACTTCTATCTCGCTCTAAGTTTTCGAGCGGACATAAGTCCTGGCGGCAACACCCCACAAGACACCAACTGTACGGCCACCTGCCCCTTATCTCGAAAACTATTCAAGTTAGACGAGCCAGACATGCAGGACACTGCTGGAGAAGCAGGGACGAACTCATAAGAGATGTACTCTTATGGACCCCCACACATGGCCGTGCAAAAGCAGGACGACCAGCACGAACATACATTCAGCAGCTATGTGAGGATACGGGATGTTGTCCTGAAGACCTACCTAGGGCGATGAACGATAGGGAGGAGTGGCGAGAGAGGGTCAGGGATATCCGTGCTACCAGCGCGAGATGATGATGATGATGATGATGAATACTACCACTCAAGAAAAGAATAGTGTACTGGCAACAAAAATATGGCTACGTACTCCATATTGAGGAAGTGGAGTCGTTCGACTCGATGCAGTTTAGTGTCCTACACAAGACAACATTTTTGGTGGGTATATCTTACCTTATTTCAGAGGATATTTTCACCGGATTATAAGACTGTGGTAATGTGCCCCACACCACTCTATCTGCTGGTGGGGTTAATAATGTTTTATTGTATTTCATTTCATTTCATGGCAATATTAACTTATCCATATTTCAGAGAAGACGAGTAAAATCTTGTCATATTGTCCGAAAACCAAACGTTTCTTTGGTGAACTAATGAATCCCCAGGTTACTAATTCAATAAAATAAGTAAATTGGTAAAATATCACTAGCTGACAGGCGATACCTATTTAACGTCAGGTCGGTTTATTAACTTTTTTCTTTGTTCTCTTGCGTGCGTGTTTCCAGTTTTAGTTCATATATAAACTCTGTTGTGTTTCTAACCCAACGATGTAACCTCGAGAGAATCCTTCTGCTAAATGATAAGCTAACTGATATGAGAACACCTTTTTTAAACGAGTTATACCCAGCTTTTTCTATCGATATATCTACATAGTCGGTAGAACTGATAGGAACCTCTTGAATAAATAACAACCTATGGCTATCCACCCGAAATTATTGAAAATTCCTCCGTCGAATGCTGGGAATAATCAATTGATAAAGAGTTTGGGTATATTTTTCAGCAAAGCGATAATTGTAAACGTTGGGGACTTCAAATTAAATATTACAAAGAGAAAAAAAATAGATGAATTTATGAATAAAAATATGTCAGGTGCGGCGAGCAGTGAAGGAAACAAATAGTTGCTGGACGGAAGCGCCTTTCAAGGTAAATGATTCCTCAATTCACAAACTGAAGCCTGAAAAATATTATACTTATTCAATCTGGATTTCAAGTGATATCAAGACGCAGGTTCCAAATATCAAGATAAGAACTGCTTTTCTCAGCCTAAAGCAGACACTTTCATTCCTTTTGACTGGAGAACTCCTTTTTAGATTTTGTATTCCGATAAAAAATTTATCTGGCATCGATCTAAAAAAAAAAAAATAGCGAAGCATTTGTGAATAATTGATGATAATTTTAAATTAATAAGAATAAAAAATGATGACGAATTCTTCATACGGAAAATGAACATAAAATGTAAATATCTTTAAAATGATCAGTATTTGACTCTTAATATATAATTAGCATTTTCGTTTGAGATAAAATAACAATATGAATTGCATTTGGTGAAAAATTATTGATTTACAGAGTGACTGATTTTGACGGCATACCAACCACTCAAGGGTTATTTTATGCCTAGAGGTTCGGGAATCATGTCTATTGAACGTTCATATTTACTTTCTGTGTTGGCGTTTCTTAACAGAAACGTTTTCATACCTTCATATGGTATCTGGTTGATTAATAGATTGATTTTTAATGGCATGTCAACTTGTTTAGAGTTATTTTATACCTAAAGGGTAGGAGATTGCGTTCAATATACATTTTTGTTTGATTTTCGTCCACTCGGTCCTATCAAATACAACTAATTTTACACAGGTCTGTTTGACCCCTAGATAGAACCCTAAAAGGCCATAAACTTCCAGATCAGAGTGGATGAGAGAATTGTGGTCATTATCATCTTGTGGTGCCACCAGCACGGATATCCCAGCCCTCCCTATAGTTCATCGCTTCTAGAAGGTCTTCAGGGCTACATTCCGTATCCTCACAGAGCTACTGTATGTAGGTTCGAGCAAGTCGCCCTGCTCTTGCTTTGCCATGTGAAGGGGGCCATAGGAGAACAACACTTATGAACTCGTCCTTGCTTCTCCAGCAGGGTCCTGCATATTTGGTTCGTCTAACTTTGATCTGTCCTGATTATGACACTAAAATGTATCCGACGATGAAGCTCCTGTTCCAGAGATCTGAGGAGTGTTTGGTATCCCTTTATTACCATAATTCGGGATAAAATTTCATCGTTTCGTCAATTTTATCACGAACTATGGTAATAAAAGGATAGCCAACACTCCTGAGATCTCTTGAACTGGAGCTTCCTCGTCGGATACATTTTAGTGTCATAATCAGGTCACAATTACTTTATGGGGGTTTGTATCGATCTGCAAGGGATGGTCAGCGTACTCTAAGCGCCAACAACAGAGTAGCCATTGTGAAATAAAACACTGTCAGTATTCTATGCTCAAAAATAGAAGAAAATATTAATAGAATTCATTCTTTACATTTACTCGATCTGAACTTGTGTTATATTGGATGGATATAGTTTGGTGTAATAATACATATGTGTTTAGGTGCGAGTATATGATTATGTAAGAGTATATGAGTATGTAAGAGAATATGAGTATATGAGTGTTTGAGTTTATGAGCATGTATGAGTATACGAGTATGTATGCGTCAAGAAATTGCATATATGTATATATATATAGGTGTGACTTTGAACGTATCTGTACTGGTATATTGGGGCATAGACAGCTTATATATATATATATATATATATATATATATATATATATATATATATATACTAATCTCAAAACTGTTGCTAAAAAAGTTAGCGAGGTCGGTAGATTTCAACTGATGATAACATTGAAAGAAAAGGATTTCTTTATGGGGACAAAAGAGTTAGATGTTTTTAATGTTTTTTTAATAAAGACAAATTTTCAGTGCTTGTACACTCAGCGGTCATCAGGCGTATGATTTTTTAAAGTACTTCAATTCTGGTTGGTTCACGTGCGGAAAGCGGTTTTCTTTTCCGAAAGTTCAGACCTCATGTATTATATCATGCAATCCGGAATTAAATAAATAATTGGCAACCTGTCCAGTTAGGATGGTCACAAGAAAAAAAAAAAGACGCCAAAGTTATGAACTAGCCATGAGAACGAATAGAATAGGAAACTGTCTTCGTCTGACGTCCATAGCGAGATAGTGAGAAATCAGCGCCTTCGTTCATATTTACAATGTGTTTCAATCTCATACGCCCGACCAGGATAAATAGAAACAGAAATTCTTCTCGATAAAGAAAGCCATGTATTTATATTCACAAATTCGTTTTTGCATTTGTTTTCCTTTGTGTTGCTGACCAGCAGTTTGACAGTTTCGACTAAACCCAGTGACCGATAGATCTCCTTCTGGAACAAACTTATTGTGGGGAGAAAGACATCTGCGATGAAGCCTGTCACAAACACTCTGTACTAGATAAATTTAATTAATATTTCTTAAAAAAAACTTTACCAGATAAGCAAACAAACGTTTATTTCGTACAGCCCCTTCCTTTTGATTGCTTTTTTTTTTTTTTTTTTTTTACAACATATCAAGTCTTTTCGGGTCATTTAATGTCGAATCAAGTCATTTTAATCAAAATTTGGTTTGGTTTGGTTTTATGGCATATCAGCCATTGTAGGTTATTTAATGACCTATCCATTTTTATACATATAGACAATTCTATTTCAAACAATTCAGTTTAGCATAATTTTGGAGTTTAAATGTCAAAAACAGTCTTACTTCAAACAATTCAGTTTAACATACGTACACAGTTTAACTGTATAATCAGGTTTATTTCAACAATTCAGTTTACCATAACTAGGCAGTTTAAATATAGAAACAGTTTTATTTAAGATGATTCAGTTTAGCATAAGTACACTGTTTAGTTCTATTTGACCTATAAATAGGAACATATCAGGTGCTACAATTCCGGGCCAGAGTGGACCTAAGAGCGATGGCAATGAAAGAGGACTCTGCATTCCCCAAAGCTCCAGCTTTACTGCGACCTCACCATCAGATTATTTAGTGTCATATCCAGAACACTCGTAGGGTAAAGCCTTATCCCTCAGCAGAGATGCAGTCGGTGTATTCTACAGCCCTAACCGACTGGGTTACCTTCATTTTAAGATAATGTACACTTTTTCCTTTTAACATTTGTATACTGTGACTATCTAAATCTTATCATCTCGTTTATTCGATTGGATATTGTAAAGTGGTCCATTTTGCTTTAATCATATCATCGAATAATACATAATCGCTGGAGCAGTCCAAACACGAATATTACTGCATTGTTAAATAAGTAACGTATTTTCCACATTATCTAGCTTCCCAGATAACGTCAGAATTTCGAATGCTGATTATCTGGGTTATTTTGAGCTATGGTTTCTCACTTTCTATTGAGCTAATAGAAGTGAAAATAATAATATTCAATCCTACAAGAACATGAAAAAAAAAAAACAGGCTGGGTTTTACAATATTTGATTGTCTGAAGGAAAAATTACACAATCGTAATAAGCGTATGACTTATCCAATACGATAGATAAAAACAATTAATCAACAAACCCCGATCCCAATTTGATAGTTGTTTAGTTTCTAAGATTACAAAATAGTTTCTAAGATTACAAAATTAGCAAATAACATTCTTCTAGCCCCAGAACTATTTTTTCATTATGTTCAATATGAATCTAAAAACAAAATCTCTACAACACCATAATGCATCCTATTACACTAAGAACAGAACTTCTCATCCACATACAATGACATCAGGTCACGTAAAGGATATAGATAAGATGTAAATATTAAAAAAATTACCATATTAGTTATTGCAATAAAAGATGAAATTTGAATTTGGAAACAATATGTTTTACATTAACTATTTACTTCCCCCTCATATATACACTTTCTGCAACAAAAGGGTTCCTTTTTTTTATATTCAATTTGATTGTAACAGAAAAAAGATATTTAATAGATAATTTACTGGAAAAATACGTTTTGTCTATGTTTTTTTATTCTTTTTAACAAATAGTCTCGTATTCTTAAAAGAAGCCATATTTCTAGGGTAATTTAAAAACGAGAACAATGAAGTAAATATTACACTTCTCGCGTCAACGTTTTACTTATTTTTATGCATGTATTTTTAGGAATATGGTCGTCAGAAAAGAGACTCATATCCACGTTAATGCTTTACAAATTGAGAATTCTGTATTGGTTCTTTCACAGAGAGTTACAGGCAAAGATTTTGTTATTTCATTTATTTTAGGAAATAAATAGAATTAAAATAGGAAAACGTTTTTTTTTTTTTTTTGTCGAAATAGAACTCAAAATGATATAACTATTATGGCCTTTTTTTATCTTCAACTTTCTAGAAGTAAATGGTTGATATGAATTCCGTTAGCCAATGTATTGCCGGTCTAATGTATATACAAAACAGAAATAAATGAATTGATAAGCCAATTAAGTTATAATAAATGAAAAAGGGTTCTTTCTTTTTTCTTTTGCAGAAATCTGCGACTGTCATTTTCTAGCTAAAAAAAAAAAACAGAAAAAAGTAACAAGAGAATGGTATTTTCACCTTTTTTATTTATGTTTTAAATATAGGTTTTCAATGTTTCTGATGAGTAAAGAATCCTGTCTTTTTCTTCATAATGTGTTACTGTGTATGTGTGTACATGCGCGTGCGCACGCGCGTGTAGGTGTGTATTATCATAATCTATTGTGAGCTGAACTATGTAGCACATTCTGATGGCATTATCTGATACCATTTCCTATGTATTGTCAAACTACTATCATTCTTGCAGCATATTCGGAAGACATTCGGGAAAGGGTAGTGTTTCGTGCAGTTTGATTCTCTTTGCATTCATGAACTCGGGAAGGATTGATAAAAAAAACAGATATTGATGAGGAAACACGATTACAGCTCAGTATGTTAGAAGAGATACCTGCACAAAAATAGTAAGAAAACTCTATATGTTAGAAGAGATACCGGCAGAAAAGTAATAAGAGTTGAGCTGATAGTATGTGGATTTAGTGAAAATACACATCACTGTTGAAAATAAGAAGAACTATGGTCTAGTGATGAGAACTAGCAAAACTAGCTTATATCAATCGCATGTCTTGTTACCTCATAGTTTAACCTCACCAGAAAATACTAAAGTTGCAATATGATTGATGACCTTAAATGAGGTTTCTCTCGCATTGTCATAGCTCTTATTTTGTATCTGATTTTGTGACTAAACTTATTGAAGAACTAGTGTACTTACCAACTACCTGATAACCTAATCTACGAGGATCATTCAAAATATATGGTGAAATATTGCCAAAAGAATTGACAAAAGGAAGAATGATTTACAATTCCACTTTATTCTTGGAAATTAATTGTGATGGGGCCTTTCATATCTCAGAAGGCTGTCATCATCACCGTTTTTACCAACCACTGTGGCCGGAACAATTGCTTTACTGGAGAGTCCGTGTTTTTACTTAATGGACTGTTATTTCGAATCAGTCTCTGATTGGCAAACCAATGTTCAGCCCATTTTTTCACTAAAACATGTTTCTTCATACAAATCACATATTCTTTTGTAAATTTCACAGCGTTTGTATTTCTCTGCCTGCAAAATTTTAATGCCAGACTTCTGTTCAAGCCTGGATTAGTCGTCTTAATTTGCGGCCACTTTGAATTGCCTCCAAAAAAATACTTAGTGAGATTAAAATAAAATTGAAAAAATGTATTTGTTTTTTTTTTTTAACTCCATTATTTTTTCAATAACTCTTGAATAATATTTCTAATATATACTTTTTTTTAAATTCAGAGGCATCCTTCTTCCAGTTTACCCACCGGTCTAGGTTAGATAGTTTAGTACATTGCTTCATTCATAGGTGTCAGATAAGGACAAATAATATTTCATTATCAAAATTTAAAAAATAAATCTCTCCAGAGACAGTTTTCTAAAAGCGATTGAAATAATAGCATATTCATCAACACATTGCTATATATTTAAAGTTGGTCGTATCGTGGTTATCCATCCACAGACACGTTGTGCATTCTTTCAGTCCGTGTGTGATTTAAAAATTGCACCCATGAACGTGTAACGAAGTCTAATTCGTGAACATCTCCATTCTGAGTGCAAACTGGGTGATAACACAGCAATCAAAAATATTTGTTGTGCAAAATCTAACGGTGAATTCGACCACAGCAAAGTAACCAGATGATTCAATAAATTTTGCCCAGTTTGTAAGAACCTCGAGGATCAGGTTAGGTTCAGGTAGGCCTAAAACTGATAATTCTAAGGCCGTGCTCCAACCGAATAAGGAAGATTTGACGAGTAGAACTCGAAGAGTATCAGGCGTTCTCAGAATCTCTCGGTCCAGTGTCGTTCGCCTTCTTCACGACCTCGACATTTGGTGCTTCTAAACAGTGCCTCACGTTACCAATATTTCGTAAAAGATTTGAGTGACAATTATATTGCTATGTAACCTGAAAGAACTTTTCCTACTTCCTCAAGTCGACTGCCTTATAAAAATTAAAATTTGCAAGTATTCGAAAAAAATACTATCCTCAGATTGAAGACATGTTTCATCGAAAGATTCGGTTTCGATTTCTTTGTTTATATCGACCTCATCATTCAAAAACTGAAACTTTCTAATGAATCCAATATGACAAGATGAGATAACTCGTTGAATGTTTTATTCTGCTCAACTGGCCTGCACTTAAGAGCAACTATGATTTTTTTTTTTTTTTCAAACGATTTGTTCATTCATTTTCTGAATGATAAAAATGCTTACTCTCACTTCTTTGTAAATTCCTTTATGATATAATAATTTTACATACACTTCACCTGTTCAACGCATTCCGGTTGGCCGGTGCTGTAGAATATTCCTGCTGCATCTCTGCAGAGGGGTATTACCTGCTCCCAACGAGAGTCCTGAATATATGACACTAAACCGACTAATTGGGAGGCTACAATCCTGAATCTTTCAGGAATGTGAAGTACGCCTTCATTGTTGTTATTCGCGGGTCCATTATAACCCTGAGTGATAGCACCTGATAGGGTCCCATCAATGAGTCAAATACAGATGTCTGACATTTAACCTGTATGCAAACAAATAACTTCAGCTAAATTGAATTGTTTGAAATGGAACTGTTTGACCATTTAACTGTTCGTAAATAACTGTTTAATCAATTGTTAGTGATATATAGCAATACGTAGAACCATTCAACTCAGTGCAAATGAATGGATAGCGTTGAATAGAATAATTAGTGTCAAATTTTAATTCTTATAACGACTTCACTGTGTGCAAACAAATGATTAATTTTGAATAGAATTATTAATGTTAGATAACAATAATGGAAAACATTTAATTGTAAAAACATTAGCAATACTAGCGTACAAACAAATTAGTTCTTAGTTATTTAAAAATGAAATTACCAACAGTCTATTTACTTACATATATGTATATCAATTTAAATGTGTTCACACAAATGACTGATGTTAAATTCAAATCAGGTGTAGATCTGGAGACTGATGGCTCCGCAAGGGAACTCCCCCGCCGAAGACACGCTCCATATGTAGCACCGATACAATCAACACTTGTTAAATAAGAAAAATAATTTAGGGAAATTTTGGTTGATATTTGGCACCAAATGAATTTACAGTAATATTCGTAATGCTCAATTTCACTTGTCTCTCACGAAAATCTCTCCCACTCTAAGTATCATCCTAATTGAGTATCCAATTCTCCTGACCTTTTTGTCTGGTTCCTTGAGTAAGGCAATGAAAAAGCGATGTTGCTTCTAGTTTGTTGGTTACTGCCAACTTATTAAATGAAATATAAATTGTATTTTTAAGAGTTAAATGTAATGTAAGTTGGCATGTATTATTATTTAAAAGGAATTGTAGATAATATAAGTTGTTGGCGACCGTAGTCGAGGGCGACTAGAAGGCTCCTTCTTTGACAGCTACAACACTGAGGTGTAGGGGAGGGCGCTACTACTTTCCCAGGATTGCTCCACTTTACTCTTGATACGCTCCTTATAATGCTGAGTGTTAAGCAAGGAGGTATCAAGTACCATTTTTAAAGTCTTTGGTATGGTGCGACCTGGGATTGAACCCAGGTCTCCCGACCATTGTAAAACACTCTACCCATTAGACCAATGAGCCAATGGGCTTTAAAATGTTGTTTCATGGCCGGAAATCATTGGTATCAAAAATGTTTAATTGACAGTTGATGACCCTTAGTTTATTTTTGAACTAGGCTGTGATTGTATAATCTCAGTCAGGTAATCAAGAGGTTCTAGAATTCAGAAGTTAGATTAAAACTTTAATCAGCAAATAATGGATAAAAGTTTCCGATGTATTTCAATCTATGGTTCAGGTACTCCTCAGTTACATGAACAAAATAATGTGCATAAGATTGAAAAGGAATATAATTCTCCAAGTTATTCATCCCAACAAAAAAGCAGTTAGCCATGAAGCGTGAAAAAATATCGTTAGAAGAAGATGGTGATTTGTTTAATGCAGTATTACTAATACACCTGCTAATGTCGTATTGTTAAACCGCCAGTTAATTACTTTATACTAACTTTCTCTTCGCCTTATTTGTTTTGTTTCTTTAGTAGAAAACTTTTTTTTATTATTCAGAGAAGTAGAATGGTTTTGCTTAAAGAAAAAAAAAATTAAACAAACCTGAAAGAAAAATGAGTGAATACTGATTCTTAATCACTAATCGATTCTCTTTTATTTTATGCAGATTCAAAAATTCTTTTTTCTGATTCCTTTGTACATGTCAAATGTCTAGAGGGAAGAATCTTTCTTTTAGAATTCTCACAGGTAATATTCCAATTTTTATGTTTTTGACTTAAAAATATGACACGGATATAATAGCTTTTTTCTTTTTTTCTGGCATTGTCGGTCTCCAGGATAATGGTTTTGGTAATTTCTGCAGTCTACGCACTTTTCTATTTTGACAGCTTCCTTATTCTCACCGGTGGGGCGGGGCATTGTAGCGTATTGGCTACTGCGGTAGACTGCAGCTTCGAAGTAAGCAAGTTCGACCTCAAGTCTCACAATTACTTTCACATTCGGAATAATACTCGAAACACCCTTATACTCAAAGTTTTGGATTAAATAATATCATTGCTTTTCTTCTTCAAGGATGATTTTGGCATTAAATAAGCCATAAAGGTTGGTATGTCATTAAAACTAAAAAAAAACAAAAAACAAAGCATTATTCTTTTCGGGTCTTATTCATTTTTACCCAAGACCATCAACGAAAGAATCGTTTTGATATTTGTGTGGATCGAGAAATTATAATTTCAATTACCCCCATGAACGGGACTTAGAATTCGTTCAATATATCCCCACTCAAGGAGTAAAACATTTCCTGATATAAAAATGTGAGATCATGGTTATGACACTAAACTGTATCTAATAGCGAGGCTCCCGTTAACCAAATAATTGGTAAGTAATTGATCAGAGATAAAAAAAAAAACCCTTAAAACTGAAATAAACCTGTCGACGTTAAGGAGAATTCTATGAAAAATGTGTAACAAAATAGTGTTAGTCTTAAATCCTTAAAACTTTCTTTTCACTAACGAGAGCAAAACCACTCAGAACCCTTAAAGAGATATCAAAATAACTTGCAAAGTTTCAATCAAAATCAACAACGTTTAAGTCGAGTTTACAAAAGGTCTTGACTCTAAAAAAACACATCAGTCCCGTCAACAAAGCTTAGAATATACTGACTACATCTCCTGCAGATAGGTAATACCCCGCAGCCAAAAAAGGGTACCCTGGGTATGGCACTAAACTGTATTTGATGGTGAAGCTCCTGTTCTGGAGATCTGGTGATTGTAGAAGACTCTTTTAATGCTATTACATCTAAATCTATTCTGACCGAAGTGGTAGTATCTGTTAGGGTCACATGTATTGGTCAAATAGGTCTGTTTTAAAAGTAGTCGTTTGCTAAAAAAAACATCATAAGAAACTGCCCATAAAATGATAGTTTGTACTGGGTAACATGGTAGAGTTGCCAAAAACCGCTCCATAATCTGAATCATTTAGCCAATTCAAATTCAGAGTTTTCTTTTGGCTGGATCGGTTGTCTTACCCAGGAAATCTCAGTTATCTTAATATCTATTCATACTTAGGAAGAGAAAAGATGGTTTCATGCCTTTTCCAAAGGCATCAGTGCTAACAGAAAGAAAAATACCTTCACTTACAACATCTGTTGCATTAGTCTTCAAAACTAACAAGTTGAAATATTTTGCAGTGCCCCCGGCAGCATTAAAAAAAAACAACAAAAGACAAAAAGAATTGGCTTTCTGAAAACTCATTACAAGTAATGTTTTGGTCTGGACAAAGTCCAAATTTAAATCCAATTGAAAATATTGAGAGTATAAAAAAAGAAAGCTGTCTGGTTAGATGTTCTCTAATAAGATATGCTGTAGGGAATAATTAATAATGAGTGGAAAAACATTTGTATTTAGCAATCTAAGAAACTGACAGACAGAATGCCAAGAAAATTGGTTTGCTCAAAAAATTCCATGTTTAACATATTAAAAGGATTTAATATCTACATATTAAATGTCTTGATTTGTTGTTTTCTTATGCTAACCTTCTTCAATAAAACTATAAATAAGTCCCCGGGTAATTTTCCCACCAGGATATATATATATATATATATATATATATATATATATATATATATATATATATGTTTGTGTGTGTGTGAGAGTGTGTGTGTCTGAATAATGTGAGCAAAAAAAAAAAAATACAAAAGCACCATCGGAAAGGGACAACAAACTAAGAAAATTATAATTTAAACTGGCTGTGTAACAGCAGAACAAGTTAATGTCCATTGGAGAAAAATGTTTAATTAAAACGTAGTCTTTCAACAAAAGTAAAATAGAATAACAGACATGTGATGATATATATATATATATATATATATATATATATATATATATATATATATATATACGATCTACAGTCTACAGAGTTTGTCTAGAAAAAAAGGATGCTACAATCACAAAGTTTCTTTCAGGAACGAGCAATATACTTATAATACAAGACTATAAATTTAGTTTGCCCCGATAGTGCTGTGATTAATAGATTCTAATGAAACAGGCGCTTGTAAACCCGAACCCGGAATGTTGTGAAACTCATAGACCAAAGAAACGGGTGTTTCCTCAACTGATTAGTGGTGGTAATCTCCTTGGGGGACGAATGTTCTGAACACAAAAAATCGTGTCTTCTCAGAAAGAACAATAATATCTGTTTATTTAATATGAATTGTTTAATAACAGCATATTAAGTGAAATACAATCAACTATTGTATGACATCTACATAACAAAACAGAAAAAAATATCTAAATTGGTTATATGTATGTCAGTCTAAAGTTAACTTTGGAACTAAGTAAAACGCTTGAGTCAGTTAATCATGAATGCGTAGCCATGTGGGTTGGCTCGTTGATGTTTATACGCTTATACGGGGTCATATCTTGGCTGTCGGCGATTCTTAATACATATAATTTATTGTTATATGTCGTTAGGAATTCCTATAAATTACGGATGCTTTTCAAAAAGATTTATTTGAGAAATAGATAGAACCATAACAGGTATTACCAGTTCAGGTCAGAGTGGACCAGGGAGTAATAGCACTGAAAAGGTACTTGAAACTCCCCAGATCTCTTGATCCAAAGTCTTATCAGAAGATGCAGTTAAATGTCATAAACAAGGCAACTATTTTCTGGGTATCTTTAATTTGTGCAGTGGATAGAGTAGCCATACTCTAAGCACTATCAACAGAAAGGTACATTATTTCATTCCGCTCTGTTCAGTTGAGAGGTCATGTTAACCTTGAAAATCAGCATTTTAAGATGCAGCTTGCTTTCTTAATTCTAGTTTTAACATTAACCACTGGCACACATATCTCTCCAGTGGGAATTATCTGTCCTTGAATACAAAATTAATTGTTTCAATGCTCGGTAGGAGGTGACATATGTACTTGCCAAAGGGAAAAAGAAAAAAAAAGCCCTTAAATTATTTTTTTTTGTTGCTCGGTATGCCACAAAAGGAAGTCATAATCTCGTCCTCCAAATGATGCCTTCACTCCAGTTTAAAGAGACGGATTCTTCTTATCGCCATTGGCATTTTATAAAAGCCTGACACATCCTAATGTCGCAGAAGGAAAATTTTCCTAAAAGGTTGATGAATCAGTGTTACACACACACACACACACACACACACACACACACACACACACACACACACACACACACACACAGCGAGAGAGAGAGAGAAGTATATATATATAGCATAAAGCATAAATATCAGAATAGTGTTAAGATTAAGTCTAAATATGAAATATTTTTATTTTATTTTAAAGCTTCAGAGAACATTTTATCAAGGAAAAAGAAGGATATGAAGGTAAATTGTATATTTCCAAAATATAAAGCTCAATAAACATATTTTTATAAAGTTATGAGAATGATTATATAGCATTCAAAAAAAATAGATGCTCAAAAACATCAGAACGCTTAACAAAAGCATACTATTATCATGGATACATCATATCTAAATGAAAATAGCATTCTTAATTCATTCGTACTTGATGTCTAGACCTTTATTTTCATTATCAACTTGACATCTTTTGATATACGAGTGAATTAATGTCTTGCCTTCATCAACGGATATTTTCTTTCATTCTCCTTTCAAATTAGTCCCCTGTTCTTCGACGTTCCTTGGATTCTTTTCCTTAACTCTTTCATTGAATAACTTCCAAACATTCTCCATTGGATCCATTTCTTGGCTTTGAGTACTCCACTCCATAACAGTAACATCCTCTTCAGAAAGAAATGTCTTAACAGACTTCGCTGTGTGTCACGGAGCGTTATATTGCATAAATACGGCTGGTTGATTAATTGCAGTTCTCAAATTGGGTGCAATATGTTTCTTTATTATCTCTTTGTATACAGTTGAGTTAATTTTACCGTGTAACCTGACAAGAGGTCCTGTATCAACGGCACAAATTACGTCAAACACCATCACACTTTCTCCTCTAAATTGAACGCTGATTTTAGTGCACTAAGGCGAATATCGTTCCTTATGACTAGGTCAAACGAACCTCCCATCGTCAAAACCGAAAAGGTTAAACGTTTACTCATCGCTGAAATGAACACAAGTTCACTGTTCTTCAGTCCCTATAACGTCTTCACTGGGAAATTTCAATCAGCTAATATTGGTCTTTTTAGAAATGTAGGTCTTCGTAGACGCTACTCGACTGTTCGAATTTATTTAATTAAGTCTTTGGGAAATAGTGTGCTTTGATATTTTAATGTCAAGGTTAGCATTAGCTCTTTTAGAGAAAACAGTTGCTGTCGTAAATCGATCCTTTTTTGATTCAGAATCAATCCTTCTGTATTCCCTTGCAGTAGTTTTCCTAGGCTTGCCAAGAGGTTTCTTGGTTTCACATAACCCGGTTTCCTCAAGTTTTCTTAGAATAATATGAATAACATTTATTAGATGTCCCCATCGTTTTTTTAATATCCCATTCGAGAGTTTATCTTCATTACATTTCTAAGTTCCAATGATATCACAGATTTTTTGCCATGTTTACAATACAGGAAAATACCCGATTTTATATTCTTACCCTAAAAATATTTGATAAGACAAAATAATCATTATATTTTATGGATTTATTTAATCGTTCAAATATTTTTCAAATGTTATATAATTATTCTAATAACTTTATCAAAATAAGTTTATTGAGCTTTATATTTTGGAATTATATAATTTACCTTGATATCATTATTTTTCCTTGATAAAACGTTCTATGAAGCTTTAAAATAAAAGAGGTTATTTCACATTTAGTCTTTTTCTTGACATCGTCCTAATCTTTATGCTCGCTACTATATATATATATATATATATATATATATATATATATACAAGCACTTACACGCATTCACTCCTTCACACAAACACAAATGTGCAAACACATACTCACAAGCTCATAATTATATATATACACATGTATATATGGATAGATATGTACACGCACATACATGTACACTTATAAGCACATACATATACAGTCATAAACACCCATGCAGATACCCACACACATGCATACATACACACGATCACACACACACACATTATACACGTACTTATGCATACACATATGCACACTTATATATATACACACACACATTTACTAACATGTGCCCAAATATACACGGATAACTTATGCATACACATTCTGACATTCATTAACGCAAACATAGGCACATACATGTAAACACACACACACACACACACAGACACACACAGACACACACACACACACACTAACAGACATATACCCTCATGTAAGCTTAAGAGCACATATATCACAGACATATATATATATACATCCTCAATGCAAATATACATACACACTAAGATATGGACATGTGCATGCATATATACATATGCAGGTGCATTTACACATAAGTGCACACACATACATACTCTGACACATATATATACGTGGACATTCATTCGTGTACAAATACATCCACATATACACATGCAGATATTTGCACACATAAACATGTACAAAGGCACACATACATGTGCATCTATAGATACAACTACACAGACATACACACACAACGTAGACACATATATGCTCACACGCATATTTTTCCATTTTTTTTTCTGTGTTTCTCCCTTTGGTTTGGTCATCAATAAAAAGGGTTAATTTATATAAATATTTTTTGCATTCTTTTTTTCTCTGAATAGACCTTGATTTTATATGAATTGTGTTGATATGTGGATTATAAATTCTTTTTCCACAGGCTCACGACAAGCATTCTCTTCATTATTTTCATTGAATCAACCAAATGTACATTTGCATTTTATTTATGTTATTTTCTTTATATTTTCTCGCTAGAAAGATTTATCTTCCCTATTTACTTTTCGGCATATAATGTCCTATCCATTTCGAAACCTTATTTGTTTATTTGCTATAATTCAATCTGGTGTCCTGGTTTGTGTATCGTTATTATTGCATTCATTTTACTGATTCATCTTATCCTATTTATGCGTCGTAAACTGGAATTAACCCAACGCATTTCTTACTCAAAACGTTTGTGCCATCTTAGTTGTCAACTCTTGTCAGCTCAAAGTTTTCAGCTATTTATAAGATGAAAAAGCCCTCAGTCAAGGGTAAAAGGGTAACATTTTTGATCTGAGCGAGCTATAACGGAAATAGTGTGATTATTTGCATTATTTGGAAAGATGAACAGTACAATAGATATCTATTCGAAATCTTGCGGGATGTGTCCTCGTGGTATAATGGTTAAAGCAATAGACTTCAAAATCGCTGTAAGCGAGTTCGAATTCTAATCGCGCTATTATGTTCACTTTCGGACAAATACCCTTGGGAAAGGCATGAACCCCCTTATCCTGCAAGCTATGGGTTACATAGTACCACTACTGTTCTTCTAGAACGATGGCTTTGGCATTAAATAACCTACAAAGGTTGATATGCCATTAAACAAAGGAACCAAACCGAAATCGCGCAGACTTTATTTATCCTTTTGAAAGTTAATATTTGTCAAAGATGACCATTTTTTAAAAATCACTCTCTTGATCGAAGTATGTTTACCTAAATTTATGGAGGAAGAACATTCACTTCCCAGGGATTTATATGGATTCATTTATGAAACCTTTTTCTGGGATTCAATTGCAAATTTGGTAATTTTATGTGGTAATATTTAGAAGCATACTTGTATGATGAAATATGCTTGTAAGGTTTTTATCTCGGGGAAAAAGATTCGTCGATCCGAGTCCAAATCGTGACCGAGTCTGTGTTTAATTTTGTGGTAATGACCTAAGTAAGGTCATAAATCTTCTCCACCCTTGCCTATGGATATTCATGAACTCAACTTCTTCGCCAGGGGTCAGGATGTAACAAAAAATAAATCTATAAGTCGAGAAGAGCAGGTTCAAATTTAGAATGTTCCTTTTCTTAGACTGACTGCATAATCGAGACTAAAGAACTGATTCTGCCCTACTATTTACCCATAGCTGGGGGAAAAGAGATTTTAATGCCTTTCTCAAGAACCAAAATGCGAAACGACAACTACCTTGCCTAGGATTAGAATATGAGTCCCCGATTCCATTCCATATGACAATAACCGTTATGCTACTTTAGCCCCTGATTTGAGTAAATAGTAGCTCAGAATAGGCTCTTCATCCTAGGCACCACAACCCAAGAATGTAAACCCTCTATTCAAACCAACTTTACTCCACCAAAAATTGACCCTGTGCCTCATCCTGCACGTATGGTAGGAGTAGGTAAATACATATGTAAAACTGTTTTGACATATATTGAGGGTAAACAAAAAATCTTATCCCGATTATTACTTTAAAGATCTTATTATTTCTTATGACCTTCTGTTGGAATATGAGCTTTCCTCACAATTTTTAAAAATATTCCGAACTAAAGGTCGTGAAAAATACTCAACAACATCATGGAAGTTAAAAATCGTTTAATTTCGATAATATTTTCCGAGGAGTTACCGTGGATAACTTATGGGACTGTAAGTCGATAGAAAGTGAGTTCGAGCTCCAGTTACGCTCTTACGATCACGTTCTTACTAAAACCATTTGGAAACGTCTGAATCCTCTTATTTCCTTTTAAGTGGGTTAAATAGTCGCAGGATTCTTCTTCGAGAAAGATGCTTTGGCATTTGTTGCGTTCTGGTTAGAAGGACAAACCACGATATGAGGGGAAATAGAGATATATTCTCAGGAAAAAGTATATACAATAGAGACACTATAAGTAGACAAGAACATAGGATTAGTGAATACAGAATAAAGATATAGTCCAACAATAGTATTGGCTTCCGTTATTACGGTAGCAAGTAAAGTGATCTAGTGCGATATCCAGTCTCCAACGCTCTAATACTATTCCTATAAGAAGCTGCTCTTCACCTTCTAGTCTGCCCTGGTATTAGTAGCTACTGCTATATATGGCAGATGGACTTGTTCATTGTCTGGAAAAAGGTGGGTGATACCCAACAGCATTGAATAAGTCACAAAGGTTGATATGCCATTAAAGACAAAGAAGAAGCATTTTTTCGTCATTTGATATCTACTTTTATATGCACAAAAATGTCGGGCGTATAGAACCAGTTGCATTTATCAAATGACTGTATAGACATCTTTTGAAAAAGACAAAGTTTTAAGAATTCAATTTGACAACATGAATGAATATCTATTCTTAGAATATTCTATTCGCCATTTTTGTCAAAGTCAGGCAAAAAAGTAAAATTATAAAAACACCTAAATACGTTGAACATATCATTTTAAAAAATATTTGACTTCTCCAAATTCAATCAATCTAAATTTAGAAAATGTCCTGGGGATTGCTATTCTCTACCAATACCATTAACTGATCTTTGGCCACTGTTTAACGCTAAATGGAGACACCAGTTTACAAGGGAAGCTCGTTGGTCTTGGAAACAGAAAGATTTACCAAGCTTCTACATAATCTCTCTCTCTCTCTCTCTTTCTCTCTCTCTTTTCACAGCCCTAAGAAAAAGTGACACGTTTCGGCTTCTGCATAAACTTAGATCTATAGGATGGACGTGGTTGCCTTATAAAGAAACAAGCCTTCTGTTCTACAAGGGATCTCTTATTATCCTATTATATCTTTACCACCAAAATTATAAACCAAATATACTGGTTACCAACAGGTGAAAAATATGCGTAGAATTATAAGGTGGTGAGTCATCTATACATCAATGGATTATAGTGGCTTACTCTTGTGCGACACTTATACGACCCTCTGAGTCGACATAACTAAAATCCATTACCAAACATAGGAAAACAAACTGGTGAAAATGAAAATTGCCTTTTTTTTTACCTCATTCTCTTAGATTTTCCCCGTGAAAGGAAACCTACAAATAAGCAACGATTTTATGCAGGAATTTCCCTTTCAAGTTTTCATTATGGAGTTAATTTCTCGTGGAAGGATTGCCTTGATCACAGCTTCATCATTAGAGTGGTGGCTATTCTACCTCACACCCGATTATATGTAATCAAAGAGTCCACGTGCCGTAATGGCTGGACTGCAGTCACGAAGTAAGCAGGTTCAAACTCCAGTCATGCTAATACATTTATTTGTCAATGAAGACCGTTAGAAAAGATAATAAACCTGCAGATGTGGGTTAATAGTTTCGTCTACAATCATACCTTTGACAGTAAATGAGCCATGATGTTGGATATGCAAATAAATAAATAAAGAAAACTATTTATTACATATAGAATATGCAAATGAAGCCTATGATTTGATCAGTTAGTAGCAAAATTAATTTTTGGTTTATTGACGTATGAAAATTTGAATGTCATTTTAATGCTGAATTCTCCGTAAACATGATTTTTAGTATTTTTTTAAGCGAGCAAGTGCTCATTTATTTGCACACAGTTAAAAAGTTTTGTTAACACTAGCCGTTCTCTTTGCGCCTAGTTAAATTATTCAAGTATTGCTATCTAATACTGAAAATTCAAATTAATAGTAATCATTTGTTTGCGTAAAAGTAAATGGTTAAACGTTTCTATTCTACTCGTGAATGGCACACATGTACTACTACTCCGAGTCAGAGTGGACCTGGGAGTAATGAATGGCAATGAAGAAGTATATTACTCCCTCCATATCGCCTAAACTAGAGCTTTGCCACATGATACATTTTGGTGTCATTCCTAAGAAACCCTTTCAGAGTAAGTTAGTGGTTACACATCTATAAGGGATACCGTATTCGAGGGCGACTAGAAGTTGAACCTGTCTTATAAAAGGCACATCTGTGTCGTATATCTAATATTTGGAATATTTAAGAACTGGCCTTTTGCCACATCCTATGCTTGGGTAAACGGATACTTTCTTTTATTTGGGAATGGGATTGAAAAAAACTATAGACTGAGACGTTTGCTCTTTGAGAAATTCTCGTTATTGTTAAGTTGTACCTCCAAAATGACACTAACTCGATCTGATTTTTAAAAAAATTCTTTTTATCCTATTTTTTTTCCTTCATTGTTATTGCTGACACCATATAATTCCTAGCATCCATATGTAATCCTATTCGAAAATTAATCAATTTGTTTTTCGATTTCCACACAATATGCTTGAAGCTGATTTCGTCTGATTGCTTAATAAGGAAAAAAATCTGAAATAAAAAAAAGGGAGGAAAAATATTTAAAAAAAAAATGGAATACGGAAGAGAAGTTTAAAAAATCAGTTCCCGAGACAAAAAAGGAATGCATTGGAGAAAATACAGCCACTCGTTATGTATACATAAATTGATATATATATATATATATATATATATATATATGTGTGTGTGTGTGTGTGTGTGCATGTGTGTGCGTATGTGTCTGTATATATATATATATATATATATACATGTGTGTGTGTGTGTGTGTGCATGTGTGTATGTCTGTTATATATATATATATATATATATATATATATATATATATATATATATATATATATATATATATCAATTGACCTGATAATTGACTAATGTAAAAACTGTAAAGTTTAACGTTTTTACTTTAAAGAAAATCCTCCTCTGAATACATTGTTTTTTCATATAGAAATAAATCACACACACACACACACACACACACACACACACACACACACACACACACACACACGAAGAAGCATGCAGACTCTCTTACACATACACACACATACACAGAGGCACGCAGATACTGTCTCTCCGCCCCACACACACACTCACACACATACACATATATATATATATATCACACTAAATTTAAATCAATTTTCAGTGCATATTAGTGGAAAATAGTGTTTGTTGACGTATTGAAATCCAAGTCTGTAAGTAAAGTTTAAATGAAATATAAAAATGAATGAAATTTAAAATATATTTCTTTATATTTCGTAAGTATATATGTTGAGTAAGAATTCTTGAAAACCATTCGAAATATGGGTATCTTTTAAGTGTATCTGAATTTCTTATATTAAAAATTGTTGTGTAATATATTCACCTCGGACTATTTTCCTCATCTTAGTTCGTTATATTCACAACATTTTGGCTGTGGTATTCCCAAGCCTGCTTTATTAATTTTTGTCGATTTATGGCAGATGCAGGGAATTTGGAACAAAATACTTCACCTACGGAGTCAAACTGTTCTCATTATTTAAAAATATATCGTAAGATTTATTTGTAATTTTAGCTAATTGTTAGGTCACACTTCTTACAGACAATCCAAACCCACAGATTGAACTTACGATTTCTAAATAGAGTCCAAGTGAACGCTCTTAACCAACATTTTTATAATTTAGGCCATTGTCTCGAAGGACAATCGTGCCATCATTCTTAAGAGCCTTAAACTAACCTGTCATTTTTCGGCATCTCAGCGAGAGCATCCTTCGTTCAATATAAATGCTTTCTCATGCGTCACCATAAAGCCGATCGGAAACTACTTAAAACTTGAGTATCTTGTAAATGCACTTTCAGTTTGATGTACTTACTTATTTGCTTCAAGAGCTACTAACAATCTTGAATTAAAAAAACCACCAATGACAAACTGAAACCATGAGTCTGAAAATGTCAGACTCAGTAAACTGTAACCCATAGCAGCATCTATTTTCTGTCCGGAACAGCATCATTCTGATGTAATAAGAAATAAGCATGAAAATTTTCCTGTGTTGCTGTTACAGATCCACCAGTTTTAAAAATAGATGTAAATGAAATACACGTAGACATCAATTCAAACCATGATCGTAAGTGATCGTATCTGAAAGTATGTAAATGAATAAATATATAAATTGAATTGTCCAGCAGGACACATGGCGTAACGGTTATAAGCGTTGGTTCCCTAAGCATCAAAAGAGAAAATCATCTGGAGGTTGTAGGATCAATCCCGACTACAGGCGAGTAACAATACAGGAATACTTAACACTTGTACCCGGTTATGGCTAAAGGAATAACAGGTGACCCTCGTGGATTCAATAAAGGACGTAGTTCGAAGTTCTGTGAAGGTTCCCGAGTTCGACAAACACCTGAAGAAGGCCGGACGACATATCGGCCGAAACGTTGTGGAAATAAAAATAAAGATGACGATAATAGTCCGAAAACCCTTTATGATAAGAATCAACAAGCTTCGTCTCAGAAATTTAGACAACTAGATAAATAAATAATGAAACTTTTGCATGATGGATTCACCTTTACAACTTTTTCAGTTCACTTGTACAGCACATGTTACAAATTTCAATTTGGGAATTATTTCTACTATTTCAGTTTGGGAATTATTTCTACCGTAAAGCAATGAGTTGGTTGTTTTTTGCATAAAAAGCTATAATTTTGCTAAGAGTTCAAAAGCAAATACTGCTTAGAACTTCGAAGAGTCTATTGTTAGGAAAGCAGAGACCAAAATAAGAAATATGATACAAACAAAAACTATATTTTTGTAGTATTTCGTCTCCAAATCTTAGAAATTACTGAGAATAATCAAAGAGCACGTTGTCAGTAATTTAGTATTCAAAACAACAATGATAAGGATAATAGTTCGAGTAATTTAAGATTTTATAACATTTCAGCAGTTCAGAAAATATTTTTACATTATATATTATGGCATCCGATGGTCTCGCGAGAACATGGATCATAATCAGGCTCTAGGCATGAACCCCAGGAAAATTGTATGAAAGATTAACAGTTGAGAGTGCTGTATGTGTCCTCGCTTTACAGTGATATCGATATGATCAAAGAGAAGAGTCATGTGTCAACCGTAGTACCACAATAAGATTGGAAATAAAGTTGAACTGCATTAGGGACCTCAGAAGCCGACTGATTCGTATATTTTTCTTCTTCTACACTAATTGACCTTGGCCCAGCCGGCTGTGGCTGTAGAATAAACCGACTGCGTCTCTGCAGAAGAGTAACACTCCCCTACGAGTGTCCTGAATACGAGACAAAACAATCTGATGGTGACTCTCCAGTTTTATTATTTTCTAACAAATTCAGTTAAATAACCCAGTTAGGAAAATTTAGAAATGAAAGGAGGGAGGGAATAGAATAACTGGCGTACAAAGTAGCTATCTATTCAGGCTCGCCTCTGTTTCAAATAAGATTAACGTTATAATTTTGTTGTTATGTAATGACCATCGACCGAGCTATCAGTCAAGAGATACACCAGTGTAAATAAGCGGACGGACAGCGGAAGCAGGTCTACGTTAGACAATTATATAACCAGGTGCCACAGACGGTTTGGGTCAGTTCCTGTTGGAGTTGGAGTTAGTTGGAGGCAAGGTGCCGAATTGAGAGTCAGAGGGCTTTGGGCCCTCAGTGACCCACGGTTGAGCAGTCCAGCCAGAATGCTGCTATGGTCAGAAGAACTTGGGGTCAATATATAGCAGTGTGTCCCCGTCTCTAACTCACCTCTCACGCACAACTAACATCAACCCTTTCGAGAATAAAGTGTGAGAGATATATTTTATAAAGAAGTGTATTCGTTCGTTCATTGAAGTTCGTCATTTTTGTTGACTAAGTTTCCGCATATATTTGTATATGTATGTGGCTATACAACATTGTTTTGGATAATATTAAATGCATTTTAAAACATTTTTCTACTCTTTTTTTGCTTTACCCAAAATTTATGTTTTTTTATAGTCACACACATGCGAAGTACCCCTTTATCACCATTGCTTCCAGGTCCACTCTGGACCAGAGTGGTTACACCTGATAGGGTTCTATCTAGAGCCAAAAAATAGGACCCTAGTTAGGGTCAAATAGAACTGTATTGTGTACTTATGCTAAACTTAATTGTTTAAAATAGACCTGTTGATATGGATAAAAATGGATTGGAAATTGATTAAACTACAATGGTTGATATGCCATAAAATCAAATAAAAAAACTTTAAAAATCTAAAATATATCTATTTTTAAGTTATTTTTTCCATATCTAAAAATATCACGGGGAAAATATCTTTTTTCAAAATAAAATCAGATTAATTTAAGTGAATGAGAATTAAAATAAATCATTTTAGTTTTAAATTTTTCTAATACCTTTTTTTCATTCTTTCAATTGGTTTATTTTCTCTCATTTAGGTAATTAAATGGCTCTTTTTAACTTTAGTCCGATTGTGTTTCCACAATAATTATCAAACGATTCGTAATGTTCTCCCTCTCCTTTTTGTTTGTTATTTATGGGAAAAGAATATTTTGATAAAAACAATATTTTTCATTAGTTATTGTTGTATTCATTAAAATAAAAGGAAGGGAATTTTCTGTATCTTTGAAGAAATATTGTTTATGTTTATTTCGCGCCAAAAAGTCGGTAGGTATAAGAGAAGGAAAAGAAAGCCGTGGGTTAATTGAATAAAGCAGATGATATCTTGGGAAAAGACGCTGAAAAATAAAGAAAAGAAATTGTGTAACAAAAGTTTTTTTTTAAAGATTTGAGTAGCAAATATGTTTCTCCAAAAGTGAATAGCAAAAAAAAAAAAAAAAATTCTTTGGTGAATAAAAGAGGAAAAAAACACGACAGACAATTATTTTTGGCAGAAATATTTTTTTTGAAGAAAAGTATGTTTAGGGTTTATTTATTTATTTTTTTCTTATCTTGATTTTATTCAAAAAAGAGTTCTTATTCAAGTCCGCTTCACCGGAGTATTCAATATTAGCTTTGAGTAAATATTTTTTTCTGATATTTTCTTTAGTAGTCAGAGGCTACTCAATTTCAATTTTTTTTTTTGTTTTTACTGAAACATGGAATTTAGGAAATATAATTATTTATTGTCGGAACAATCCCCAAAGGTTGGTAAAGAAATTGGAAAAGCTGGAAATTGGAGGAAGAGCAGCGACTATCCAAACTATAGAATTGTTAGGATCGAACAGAATACTGAGAAGAGTCCTGGAGATTTGAGGTGACTTGCTCTCACACAAACTTCTCTAAAAAACCATCAGCTAACGCTGGTGTAAAAAATCCACGTGGAATAATAATAATAATAATAATAATAATAATAATAATAATAATAATAATAATCATCGGGAGTCTCATTCATGGAATATTCTAGAACCTCAGGTGACTAACTTTATAGTTTTCTATGAAAAAAAGACAAAATACCCAACCTCAGATGGAATTTTCACCCTTGACGGGACTGAATGGCCCATATGAAAGCAAAATAAAAAAAAAATCTGTCTCAAAATATACAAGATATTTGACGAAATTAATGTTTATCGAGAAAACCATAGAAACCTGGACAGTAGAATTGACAGCTGGATAAAAAAACAAAACTTTGCTGATGTGCAGATCTAGAGAGTGATCTTCCTGTGAGATGCACTATCACCATTACTAATTGTGATTTCGATGATGCCACTTAATCACATACTTAAAAAATGCACTGGCAAATACAAACTAATTAAATCGCAAGAAAATATCAATCACTTAATGTACATGGGCTCAAACTGTTTGCCAAAAATTAAAAGAAATTGGAAACCCTAATAAACCAGTTAAAATATAGAGTCAGGACATAGGGTTGGAATTACGCATCGAAAAATGAGCGATGTCCATAAATGGTATACGACACATGACGGAAGGAAGAAAACTATCAAACCCAGAAAAATATTGGATAAATTGGAAGTGGACATCGTCAAAGAAGTCGAAATAAAGAAAATAATTTAAAAGAGTATCTCTGGAGAAAGACGAAACTGCTGGAAACCAAACTATATAACAGAAATCTCATCAGAGGGATTATCGCCTGGGCTGTCCCTCTTGTTCCGATACAGAGGATCATTCTTGAAGTGGACGAGGGGAGAACTTAAACCAGAGAACAAAAAAAAAAAACCCAAAAAAACTTACATCTCAGTGATAACGTTGACAGACTGTATGTGTCAAGATGGAGGAAGATGACTTACCAGCATTCAAGATAGATTCGATGTATCGATAAGACTAGAAGATTAAATAAAAAGGCATTGAGGAAGTCTGATTACTGTGTCAAGAAACAATACAGGCCACAAGCATGAACAGAACAAAAATAACCAGAAAACAAAAATGGGAAGAAAAGCACTGGTATTTGAATCAATAAACTAGTGAAATCTCACACAAGAAAACTTGAAAGGGAAACCTTAAGTGAGAAACTGGATCTACTCGGATAGTTGCACAAAAAAACGCTATAAGGCCTACGTCAAAGCAAGAATAGACAAGACGCAACAAAATAGCAGATGTGGATCATGTGGTGATAGTGACAAAACTATCAATCACATAATTAGCGAATGCAGTAAATTAGTGCAAAAGGAGTATAAGAGTAGGCACAACTAGGTGATGAAGATGATCCATTTGGAACTGTGCAAGAGATTTAAATTTGACCATACGAACAAATGGTATATGTACAACCCAGAATTTATCCTGGGAAATGAGATGCAAAAAATCCCCGAGGATTTGGAGATACAAATGTATCCCTTAATCTCGACCAGACGACCAGACATGGGTAGTGTCTACAAAAAAAAGAAAGAAAAAAAAAGAACCTGCCAACTAGTGGACTTTGCTGTTACGACTAACCACATTGTAAAACGGGAAAAAAAGGATAATTACGTAGACGTTGCAAGAGAACTGAAAAAAAAACATGAAACATGAAAGTTGCAGTGATAATAATTGTAATTGGGGCATTCGGTACAGACATCAAAGAATTGGAACAGGGATTGGAAGACTTGAAAAAAATAGGACGAGTGGAGACCATTTAAACTACCATATAATTAAGATCGACTTGAATACTGAGAAAAGTTCTTGAGACTTGCTGAGACTTGCTGTCACTCACACTCCAGTGGAAGACTATCAGCAAACGCTGATGTGAAAAACTCACAAAGAATCACGAATAACAATAAAGATAATTATAATAATATCTCTGCATATCCTTATATAGTTGAAAGTATTTCTATTTGATACGTATTCGTTTTGAGTAGATTTCTTTGACCCCCCGATGAGACATTAAGCGGAAGTAATGGCAATAAATAGGGGATTCCTTACTCTCCAGAGCTACATAACTGAAGTCTCACCATCCGATCTTATAACCATCCTGAAGATGATCTGATGTTATTCTGGCCATCATACAGTAGGTATTTCATCAAGTAAAAAGATGTTGAAGTAAACTGTAGGACATTCGCACGTAGATTTCGTTTCAAGCCAAAAAAAAAAAAACTTTCAAAGAATTAAGTTTAGGTGATATCCAATTAGCCTGACTTATCTTAGAACTTTGATTTGGGACACGTAAGAAATGTTTTTTTCATACCCTCCAGCAAATCCGCCCGGTGATTGGGAGCTACAAGTTTTACTTCACGATTCCAGCCAAAACCTGACTTCTTTTTCAGGATCTGCTAATAAACTCTTTTCCTCGTTGCTCACAACTCTACAGAAAATGTGCCTTTGATCGATACTTAGGCGACTGTTCTTCTCAAAATGATTGATGTATCCAATTTACCTGTAAACTTTTACATCCTTACATCTTCATCTCGGCAACTTTTTCTTAACCCTGTGATCTGCTGGAACGTCAAGATCTACTGACACGTTTGCTTTTTTATCTATGGCAACAATGTCCAGTCAAATGGCCTGGATTCTTTTAGCACCAAGTTCGACAGAATTTTCGGGGGTCTAAACTTTCTTGGACAATTTCATTGCTTTATAAAGGTGATTTTTGATTGTTGTTCACGTGAGATAATCGACATTCGATTGAAACAGAAAATATTTTTGACACTCGCTTCACCCCGTCATACTTTAACTAAACAAATCTTAAATATCAACGACGCTTAAAATTTAAACAATAATAATAATGATACATGCAAAATTGACAATAAAACGGTCGAATACTCAACTACTGTCTTTTCAAAATCCTCAAACTCTCAGGACCATATCTTCTGGGCATGACGTTATTCACACTCCTGAACCATTTCCTGTCTGGGGTTTATTATGAAGATGATTGTCATATCATTTCCGCGCAGGCGTAAGATTGCACCATCTGACAATGCGCCGGGATTAAGAGACCCGAGTAGGTCAAAGCCTTACCGAACTAAATAATAAAATTAGATTAACGAAAAATGATTAATATAAAAAATCATTATATAACATCAGTATTCTGGCTGTTCTCAAAAATTCTGTAGTTTGGATGGTCACCACTCGTCCGCCAACTTCCAAGTCCCCCAGGCCCTTGAATAATTCTTTAGTTAATGTACCAAAAGCACCAATCACAATTGGTATAATTGTCACCTTCATGTTCCATACTTTTTTCAATTCACAAGCAAGGTCGAGTACTATTATTATTATTATTATTGCTGTTGATTTTTCTGTTATTGCTTTTATCAGTGATCTCTTGCAGCATTATTTGGTGGTGGCCTAAACTAGAGTCCTAATGACAGCCAGCCTATTAATTTTCCAGAAACCTCTTCAGTATTATATCAGATTTCAGCAAACAGTCTTAATGATTTCCCTGCTTTTCAGGTCTCTAATACTCTTTTACAGTTTTTTTTAAAAATGTTTCACAGCCTCGAACTTGGACTGGCATCACGGCCCTGGACATATTCGTTATTACATATTTTTTCCTCTATCAGTACATCCACACAAGTTAAAAAAAGAAAAGACTGAATCTCATGTTTAACAATGCAACAAATGTAATCAAAATCTGTTTTCATACCCACCAGTCATTCTGCATTGTAATTTCAAGTAACAAGATTCCTCCATCGTTCAAGACAAATTCTGACTCCCTCTTTTGTATCTGTTGTTAAACAACTTTCGCTACTCGTCTCAAAAGTTTCAAAAAACTTACCATCCGTTTATACAAAACTGCTGTTCTGCTTCCACTGATTGATGCATCTGATGCACATTTAAACTTAAATACTTTTATTGGAAATGTTGATCTTAACTTGGAATATTTTCAGTTGTAGTTTTGAATTTAGCTCTATCTTCCGTCTCTTTGTTTTTTTTTTTTTTTATTCCAAGAACCTGTCTATTAGCTCTCAGTTCTTCCCAGATCTCGACAGAGACTTTTAAATAATTCCCTTTGTGTTCTTTTTGCCACTTTGTTTTAACTTACTATTTCATTTTATTTTGTTTTCACAAAAATATTTGTTCCTTTGATTTAGATCTGAACAATCGGAGATTGATATTTTTCGATTCAATTCTTCTTTCTTTCACTTTTGTTTTCTCAACTTTGCTTTAGATCCAAGCGTTCCCAACAAACACTACAGTTGCCTTTATCAAATTTCTGAGTACGACATTTTCTCTTCATTCGGTATGTCATCGACTATTCTGATTTCCTCGCAACTTCCAGCCCGATCAACGTCTTCCAATTGTCATAGAGCTCTCTGACAAAAAAATAATCTCAGTAAACCTATTTAAGACATCAATTACTTCATCTTTGATATCAACATATTTTATAGTATCATCAATATCATGATATCTGTTCTCAGTGGTTTGGTTTCTTTGTTTAATATCATATTAACATTCGTGGGTTATTTAATACCAAATCCATCCTCGTAGAAGAACAGTAGTGGTACTATTTAACTGGGGGGATAAGGGGGTTCATGCCTTTTCCAATCTTATGAGTCTGATAGTGAAAGTAATTGTGTGAGGTGATAGTTGCCGTAAGAGTTTCTTCAATGGACTGAATCGAATTATTTAACCATCTATCTGTGTGCAAATAAATGACTGATGATGTTAAATTAATTTTCAGTCACTTGCTGTACCTCATCATTTTTGTCAATACACAAGAAGGACTAACCCCCACCCCGTAGTAACTCCAGTCGCGCTATTTGGTTCTCTTTCAAACGAATAAACTTGGGGAAAGTATGAACCTCCCTTGTCCTCCAGCTGTGGACAAAATAATATGACTGTTCTTTAACAAGGATGGCTTTGGAATTAAATAACCCACGAAAGTTGTTATGCCATTAAATAGAGAAACTATTTAACCAAACCTAATGATATAAGCACTCTTCAAAATCAGCAATCCTTCGAAATGGACAGATTTTGAGAAAATTCTCAGCGTCTAAAATCAGAGAGTTGGAATCAGCAATCCAGGTCGTTATGATCAATACTACTAATCAGAAAGGATAATGATACAATGTTTGTAATAACGTAACTGTTTCGCCATCAGCGGAATGGCACATTAAGTTAATTTTTAAACGGAGTAAAGAAGGTTTAAATTAGTTTTCTTTCTCCTTGACTGATAGCATAACGAAGCCTAAACAATACAGAATGCCATACAATCTAGCTCAAGGCAGAAGATAACGATCCATACCGTAGATTATTGGCGCTTAGTGAAACTCAAATTGCTCCGGTAAGGTTTGAACTATTCTCACCAATTCCATTTCATACTACGATAACTGCAACCAATAATTAAAGTATTCATTATGTTTGTATATGAGGAAACTTTGATTATTTTGTCAGACAAAATATCCTTGTAGATAAATATTTATCGAGAGTTAAATCATTATATTTCTACTTCTTCAAATTTTAATCTATTTTAATACAACACAATCTTCACTCAAGCCTAATCTGACACAAGGCCAATATCTTAAGGTACCAGGGAAATATAACTTACAAACTGTTGTTAAAGAAGTCTTCGTTACTCACCATAGGCGCACTTAGCGTAACGGGAATCACAGTAAAAAGGAAAATAGCCACCACAAGTTCAAATCCTTGACGAGGCTATTTACATCTCAGAAAAAAATAAATTTATCTATCTAGCAATGGGTAAGTAACAGGGCAGGAGGGAATTTTTAGACTTGGCATGGCAACCAATATTAGATAAATAAAACTCTAAATTTAAACTGGCTGTAGTCCGCTTAAAAACCCTGCTCATGGCGTAGGTGTTGGGTAAATTCATCATTACAAGTCGGTCTTCAAACAAATTGTAGGACAGTTTCTTCATGTCTAAAGATCACATTAACGTTTACATGAATTAGCACCGAATATATTTGATATATTTAAGAATCTATTCAAAAGTCACATTTGTTGGAAATAACTCGGCTTTGCTTAGTTGTGCCATAAATGTTGTATAGCCACATACATATACAAATATACACGTATACATATACAAATATATGCGGAAACATAATCACTGTATTGACGACTTCAATAACGAACGAATAATACACTTCTTTATAAAAATATAAATCTCTCACACTTTATTCTTGAAAGGGTGAGGTTGGTTGTGTGTGAGAGATGAGTTGGAAACGGGGACAGACTGCTATATTGACCCAAGTTCTTCTCGCGATGATAGCAGCACTTCTTCCTCATCTTGGCTGGGGTTGCTTAACCGTGGGTCACTGAGGGCCCAAAGCCCGCTGTCTGCCGCTGGCTCTCACTTCGGCATTTTGGCCCCAACTGTCTCGAACCGTCTGTGCACCTGATTATATTATTGTTTTACGGCTACCTGCTTCCGCTGTTCTTCCGCTTATTTACACAGGTGCATCTCTTGATTGACGGCTCGGTCGAGGGTCAATATATAACATAAAGTTCGAAATACTGGACAATCAATGTGACTTAAGCTTAATGGTCTGTTGGTTTAGATTGATAACCGTCACACAATCCAAAAAAACAACAGTTCTAGTTGACACATAGATAGGAACCTGTCAAGTGCTAAAACTCCGGGACAGAGTAAATGTGGGAGTAATTTTAATGAAGGGGTACTTCATATTCCCCAAAGTTCCCGAACTAGAGCTTCTTCATTAAATTTTTTAGTGTCATATCCAGGACACTTGTTGGGGGTGTTCTTTACTCTCTGCAGAAACGTAGTCAGCGTTTTCTACAGGCACAATAAACTGGACTTGTACATGAAAGAATATGCCAATTTTATCCTCTGAGGAGAGATAAGAAAGATCTCAATGAAAGAAGGGACGTCTTTGATACGAACTTCATCTGGTAGTAAGGGTTATATGATCACGACGATCTCAATAACAACAGTAATACAAATACATATTCAAATACAGGCGGACTCTGTCGTTTCAGATTCGAACAGGTTTATTAATTCCTGGCTTCGGTCCATGGCGACAAAAAGAGAGAGACACAATTCTTAAAAGCCTATGCTAACCATACTATGCTGACCCCATATCAACGTGCGGCGCATCTTGTGATGTTTAAGATCTCAATACATCTCTGCCGGTCGAGATCCGAAAAACTCAACCGCATGCTTCAACGGTAGAAAACCCAACTTACTGTCCTTTCAAAATTCTCAAATTCTCAGGATCATCTCTTCTGGGCATGACGTCATCTACACTCCAGCCTCATTTCCTGTCTGGGGGTATATTATGACATGGTGATTGTCATATCCTTTCCACGCGAGCGTAAAACTGCACCCAATGACTATGCACCTGGACTAAGAGACTCGAATAGTTCAAAGCCTTACCAAACTGAATGATTAAATATAATTAATGAAAAATGATTATTATAAAAAGAATCATTCCTTAATTATATAACAGTGAGGCTCTTGTTCTGGGAATCTGGGAGTGTGGACCTTTCCTTTGCAATTACACATAGGTCCTCACTCGTAGTATTTTCTAGAGTTTCATCTATTGTAAGATAGATCTGTTTAAATAGTATTTGTATTCGATTAGAATACATAATACCATGGAGCCTTATATTTTTTATATTAAAGTTGTCATTTGAAGCTGTAATTGTTTCCTAAGAATTTTTTTATATTAGTTACGTGAAACCATATAACCGCGTACAAACAAATGATTATTATTAACCAGAAATATTTTTAAAAATTTAATTGTGTATAATTCTTTGCTTAAGATAAGAATGCTTGAAACGACCGTGCACAAATTATTTGTGTTAAATCGTAATACTTTATATCACATAACTGTGTGCGCACCAAATATAAATGTAGGCATGAAATAACCCAATACTGGTCGAGATTCCGTTAAAATCAATCAATCATTCAACACACAGACACATGCACATACACATAGATTTACACATCTGTGTAAAAGTTGATTTATAGAAGCAATAATTCTCCATAGTTTAGCAATTTATATATGAGGTCAATTCAATAAATAAGGTTAATGTTGCTTAAAGAGTTGGCAATTGAAAACAATATTTATTGTTGCACTCTTTTCAATAAAGATGCCTCCTTTTATTTTCTCAGAAGACCGGCCGTTTTACTGACTGCTGTGCCCTCAAATTTTTCTTTACCGGAGAGAGCGTGTGTTTCCATTCCATAGAGTGTCCTCAGAATCGTTGCACCAAATTCATGTTGAGCCTATTTGTAAACATTATTTGTAAACATTATTTGTAAACATTATTTCAACAAAAACTTGGTTATCCGTTCACATCATACATTTTTCTGTGAATCTTACAATTCTCAACTCGCAAAAAAATTGGTGACTCTGTTTGATTTGTCGCCAATTCGAATAGCCTTTAAATAATTTTTTTTCAAGATTGAAACATTTTTTCTATTTACCAATTCCTAACAAAACAGAGTATAGATTTACGAAAAAAATATCCAAAAAAATATTTTGCTTTAAAAATAAACTTTTTTTTTATTAAGTGACACATGGAATAAACTTTGTTGGAATTCACTGGCCATCTTGAATCCGATATCCAGTAATTCTAATACACACACACACACACACACACACACACACACACACACACACACACACATATATATATATATATATATATATATATATATATATATATATATAATGATGACCTTAACAGTACATAGTGTACTCAACAAAGAACACATTCAATGAGTCAAAAAGTAACATTTTTGCTCTATACAAGGTATTTAAGGCCTATTTATATATATCTACCTATATAGTTCTAAAATCTATTGAATTAAAAGTAAAAATTATGGTAATTTTTGATGTCGACCTTTATGTCTGCCTGGCAGAAGTCAAAGTTACCAGAATCATTCAGAATGTAATCTACCCGGAAAAAGGCTGTTAAAGTCATTTAAATTTTGTCAAATAAAATATCAGTTTACATTGTGTAAATTTTCATTGTCCATTTCCTAATACATACATACATACACACACACACACACACACACACACACACACACACACACACACACACACACACACACACATATATATATATATATATATATATATATATATATGATTTAGATAAGTGATATTTTTTCTGAGTATCTTATTTACGTAAGCATACGTCGCAAATATGGTCAACTATTTTATCTCATAGCCCCGAGGCAAATTATATGAATTTTCTGATATGAAGTAAATAGTTGAATCCCTTTGAGAAAATTCCTCTGTAGATTAACTCAAATTTATTTTCCTCTATAAAAAGCAATCTCTTTTCTCTCAAAATCCTTAGCTATTTAATATTTGTAGAATTCAAAAGCGGTGAATTTAACGCTTTTTGAATCATGTGAAAATAACCTAAAACAAGAAAAGAAGTGATTCTGGGGTTTTTTTTTTTAGTCTGGTGTTTTTTTCCCTTAATTTGTCAACTTGTACTAACTTCGAGTTCAACTGTCTTCCACAAAAATAAACGAATGCCTTTTAACGTTGTTGCAAATGAAAGGACGAACTGTAGATTATCTCCACAGATGTTTAACATAAAATGTATAAGTTCGTTTGGTTTATTAAATCAAAGATGATTCTTTTTTTCGACACTATTCTGCAACATTTTCTTTCAATTCTCTTCAGAAATCTTCGAGAAAACTATACAATTCTTTCTTCCTAAAATATTAAAAACTTTTCTGAATTTAAAAAGATATCTAAAGTGTACTTTGCAAACTTTCAGACTAAGAGATGTTTTTTTCAGAGATGTTCTGAGATGAATTCCTATATATAGAAAAATTATGTGTGATTGATCTTCGCAGGTAGACTGACCTTTTCAAAAAGAGCTACAAAATTTTATATTCATATTGACTGATTAATAGAATATTTTCATATAAATGTATTTCCTCCTTATAATGATTGATCCTATTTACTAACCCCTCCACTCGGGTAGGCTATGATACCAGGTTAATTTTTATAAGCGGAGTTTAACAGGTTTGAATTCAGAGTTTTCCTTCTCCTAGACTAGTTGCCTCACCAAGGCTGAAGAACCTAGTCTGTCCTACTATTTACCCATAGCTGGAGGGAGAATAATTGGATATATATCTTTCCCAATGGTATTAGTGCAATGTGAAATGCAATCAGCTTCGTCCAGGATTAGATTGATTGATTGATTGATTGATTCTAACGACATATCGACCCGTGCAGGGTTATTTACGCCGAAAATTTAGTGAATTGCGTTAACTGAATATTCATATTTATATCTTTTGTGTAATGATTTTTACAAGATTTTTTTGACACATGCGTAGCCCCGCAATTTAGATCCTGACTAATTCGTCTCTCGGTAACTACATGACTCCATCTTTTCAAAAATCCCCAAGTCTCGTGCCCGACCGTCCGACTACATCTACAGCGAGAGTTTTAAAGATTGACCTTTTTGTTCTCTCTCATACAGCTGAAAACTAGGATCACTTGAGATGGAAGGTGGCCACTACATTACAACAACTTGTGAATATTTCTTGAGTTGTAACGGTAAACAAGATAGGATAGCAGTCCATTATTCGTGAATTCAATAGATTGAGGCAGACTGATTTGTTCGATTAATTCGATAAACTACGAAGATTGAAAAAAAAATAGTAAACAAACATGTTAATCAGCTAATATTCTAGGAGCAATGAACAAGTATTGATATTTTATCCTAGTTTGCCAAATATCCGTCGATGCGTGCAACTAAGGATCCGTCATTTCCAGAACCGATTTACATGGATTGTTACTGCCATGCTTCGAAAGGTTTTAAAATACATGAAAGCATCCATCTTAGACTTGTTTCTAGTTGAGGTATCTCTCTGATTCTAACTTACTGCCCAGCTGTAAAATGATGCTTGTCCGAACTGTCTCCCGCCTTAAACAGGCTTAAGACCTCATAAAAATGATTATACTATCTCTCTAATTCGGAAAAATAATAAAAGTAAATATCTATTCAAAATATCAATTAATGTCTATTTTTTTATTTGAGATGTCCGTACGAAACAGAAACCATCATAGTCTACTTTTTAGGGTCTTCCATCGTTGTCTTGTTGTACTTCTTAATTTTTCATTCTCTTCTAATTGTATTTTGTTTTTTCATCCTCTAATTATTGTATTCCTGGGTTGATTAATCGTCCACTTAAATTACTCCTTAGTTCTTTCACCGTCTACTTATTGTATAACTTAGTATTTTATACTCTCTCTATTGCACTCCTTACTTTTTATGCTTTCCCTATAGTGCTTTTTCGATGGTGTCCTCGTGATGTAATGGTTAAAGCGATGAACTGCGGAATCGTGGTTAGCGAGTTCGAACTCCAGTCGCGCTATTACGTTCACTTTCGAGCAAATACCCTTGGGCAAGGTATGAACCCCCTAATCCTCCCAGCTATGGGTTAAATAGTGTTATCACTGTTCTTCTAGGAAAATAGCTTTGACATTAAATAACCTACAAAGGTTGATATGCCATTAAATAAAGAAACCAGTTTTAGTTTTTATACTATTTGTTGTTGAGTTGCTAAGCAGCTCTTCTGCTCTCAACCAGATGGACTGGCTTAGAACCAAAAATAGTCTACGATTTAAGACTTCGAGAGATGATTCAATAAACTGGTTGATTTTAATCAGCTGGATCCAGTTGATAGGACACACTTTGGCCGGTCGTGGTGTCAACGACACGGATCTGGTTGGGTGAGTCTCATCTCTGGACTGAATACCTCGAACCTCAGGGGGTCGTCCCTCCAGGCTTTAACCCACCTCGGAGGGGTTATGTTTATCGCCTGGCGTCTGAGGCGCCCCTTTTCAGGGGAATAACGACGAGGCCCGAGGCATTTGGGTGAATGCCGGGCGCGTCTGAGCTACAGTCCAGCGCTCGGACTAACCTTCAAAAGCCTTGTGCCACACTCGTCTGGTTGGTGGAACGGAAAACAAATACCGTTGATGGGACAGATTTCGGCCGGCTGTAGTATCAGTGGCATAAATCTGAACGGATGTGTCACGTCTCAGGATTGACATACCACAAGCCTCAGTGGGGCTGTCCTCTTAGGCTCTAACCCTCCTCGGGGGGGGGGGGCTTGGTTTAGCGTCTGGCGCCGGAGGCTTCTTTTTTAGGAGAATGCCGTTGGAGCACGACGAATTTTGTGGAATGTCGCGTGTGTCTAGGCTACAGCCCAGTGCCTGGACCAACATTAAAATGGCCTTGTACCTCACTCGTCCGTTTGGATTCAATAAACTGATTAATATTCGGATTGATCTTACTTCGTTTGGCTCTACCATATTTTGAACCTCCTCAATTTCTTGTAAATTCCCTTGTTAATTGTTTGTACTGTGTTTTTTTTGGGTTTTTTTTTTGTAAGTATCCATTTAGCACCGGATATTGGTGTTGAATAAATATACTAAGCACTCATTCTTCTCTGCGTATCATTCACCTCGACGATACAAGACTCTCCCAATTGTGCACCGTAGTTTTTTATACTTTCTCAATTGTATTCTTTGGTTCTTTCATTTTCTACTTATTATATTTCTTAGTTCATTAGTCATCTACTTATTATCCTCCTTTGCTTTTTCATTGTCTACTGATTATAATATTTATAGTATTGTTTCATTTAGATTTCCCCTATAGCATCCCTCTTTTCATTTCTTTCTTTTCTCTCCCTGTTTCAATCTTTCCCTTATCCTCTACATCATCTTGTTTTCCTCTCTCTCCCTCTCCCCCTCCTTTCCCTCCCTCTCTCTCATTAGGGGTGGACTGAGTAGAAAGAAATAAACGATACAATAAGAAGAGGATGAAAGAAGTAAAGAGTACAATTAGATGCTGAAAGACCCGAAGGAGTACACTAAAGAGAGGAAGAAGAAAAAGTAATCGAAAAGAAAACTAATATTCAAAAGAAAAAAAATGACAAAAATAGATTATGTAATGTCAGAGAGAAAAAGAAAACGACTGAATAGAAAAGGGGAAAAAAATCAAAAGAGAAAATAAAAAAAAGAGGGAGAAAATAGATCAAACGAGAAAAATAGAGATACACAGAAAAACAGGCACACTCAAAAATAGGTGTGAGAAAATGAGGAAGTCGATAAAAGAGAAAAAAGTTAAATGTGGAAGAAAAAGAACAGAGAGGCAAAAAGAAGAAAAGGATAAAGAGACCGGAAGAAGATATGTTAGGTCAAAAAATTATGAATGATTGGAAAGACATTTTTGACCTCTATTTCGCCACCTCCAACACCAACTTCTGACGTTGTGGGACAAGATAATAATATAGGATAGTAGCCATTGGCTATAAAATCTAATTTCAACATGTTACCATGATTAAACAAATCATTATTTTCAGAACGTATACTATTAATCCTCATTGCCTGTAAATATTCAATGCTGGCCATAAGATGCTTGGAGATGAATGATTTAAAGTGGTTATCATTAAGTGTATATGTGTTCCGTATATAGTCTTAATTATATTATATATGCAAATGTAGAGGTGTGTTGGAATATTATCGAATTTGTTGATGTTTACATGTCGAATTATTGGAATTTTATGAAACGTATACAATTTGTACCTCAAATTAGAAAGGTTGGTGTATATCTACGCAAGAGTAAACTTACCAACGAAAGGAATAGTTAAATTTTTAGAGGATTGAAGACAATATGTTTATTGTTAAAATTTAAAAAAAAAAGCAACATTGATTTTCTATACTACAATAAAGCAAAACATAACGTCATCATCATCATCATGTCGCGCCGCCTGCGCGGATATCCCTGACCGTCTCTCGCCACTTCTCCCTATCATTCATCGCCTCCGGCAGGTCTTCAGGGTTACATACCGTGTCCTCACATAGCTGCTGCATGTAAGTTCGTGCTGGTCGTCCCACTCCTGCACATCCATGTGCGGGGGTCCACAGGAGTACATCGCTTATGAGCTCGTCCTTGCTTCTCCAGCAGTGTCCTGCGTGTCTGGTTCGTCGAACTTGTATAGTTTTTGTGATGGGGGGCAAGTGTCCGTATAGTTGGAGTCTCGTGGGGTGTTGTCGCCAGGACTTGTTTAATACTGCTCTCGACCATCCGTAGAATCCTGGAAGGCGTTCGGGCAAAAAAACAAAAACATAACATAGAAAGGGAATTATTACCTTTTCAAAGTTAAAAGAAAAAAAAAGATAAAAAGGTTGATTTGAAAATTTGCATAAAATGTTCTCTGAAAAAGGCTGTGTTAGTAAGGGAGATTTGTCAAACAGTTCATATCTTGAAAGGCTACTAGAAATATATCCTGCTGAAGAATGAATTTTTCTTTTGCTGTCAAAATGAGCTTCTTCAAGATGTATATTTTGAAGAAAGTTGAAAATTATTCGAGCAATAGAAATAAAAAAAATAGCGATCATTTAACTTATATTGACTTGATAAGTGGAGGAAGATAAATTTAAGAAGGATTCGCACTTTATTTCAGTGATTAAATATTTTCAACCAATCAAATTGAAGGCTGCAATATTTATTCAGTATTTTTACGACTATTAAACAGCCCATTTTCAGATCCTCATTTTGAACCAAAAATTGAAGTTATTTTACCCACAATTTTCACGTCACTCATCCTCAAAAAAATTTGGCAATTCACTTTCAGGCAAATTCTTAGATTAAAGAGTGTAAACTATTTTTTTATGCGTGAAATTATAACTTCCAAGATTTTCTATGTTATATGTTTTGATAAAGGTTTATTTTCATTTCTTTAAACACTTTTATAAGATTCTAAAATTTTCTCTCAAGGCATTACTCCCATCCACATATTTTTCTTACTCCACGAAAATAATGCATTAAATTGATAGGTAAAGTACAACCCCCACAAAGATTGTTCATTATGATATATAGTTTCTTCCAGGCAGCGGTCACATCGATACTGCTATATGGATGCACTACATGGACGCTAACAAAACGGCTGGAGAAGAAACTAGATGGCAATTACACAAGAATGCTGCGTGCAATCCTAAACAAGTCCTGGCAGCAACACCCCACAAGACACCAACTGTACGGCCACCTGCCCCCTATCACGAAAACTATTCAAGTTAGGCGAACCAGACATGCAGGACATTGCTGGAGAAGCAGAGATGAACTCATAAGAGATGTACTCTTATGGATCCCCACACACGGCCGCGCAAAAGCAGGACGACCAGCACGAACGTACATTCAGCAGCTATGTGAGGATACAGGTTGTTGTCCTGAAGACCTACCTAGGGCGATGAACGATAGGGAGGAGTGGCGAGAGAGGGTCAGGGATATCCGTGCTGCCAGCACGATGATGATGATGATGATGATGATATATATATATATATATATATATATATATATATATATATATATATCGAATTAAAGAAACTATGGAGTATATGTAGGGCGGAGTAGAAAAAATTGAACTGTCTTGGAGACAATATACAAATGATATTGACCTAGCAGACATTCTATGAATTTACAGAGAGACGGTAAGCCGGACAAAATAGGAATTGTCTCAAATACTTTTCAATGGAATAAAGAGGGTGACTTGCTTATAGAGAACGAATCAGCTCTGACTTTCCTAGTGCAGTCATGGTTTTTTTATAAGGTGTTCTACAATTAAAGACCCATATATATTCTTAAGATTATCCCTTTCAACTCAAAATCTCATTACTCAGTTTCAGGATTTTGATCCCCAGGAAAGCTGTCTAACTATTCAATAAGCTTGAGTTGTGAGATTTTATTCTGCTTTATTTCTTCCGCGATTTTTCTTTTAAACAACAACCAGTGTTACAACATATGTCTGTGCAGAGTAAACTTTTATAACCTGTATGACCATTTGAATTATATATATCATCACAATCATCATCATCATCATCTTGTGCCGCAGCACGGATATCCCTGACCCTCTCTCGCCACTTCTCCCTATCGTTCACCGCCTGTGGTAGGTCTTCAGGGCCTCATCCCGTATCCTCACATAGCAGCATATATATATTTTGTGTTTTGTTTATATAATAAATTTTTTGTAAGGGAAATATGAATACTTATATTAATTTCGAGTCTATTTCCTCAGTTACCTATTTTTTTATGTATGTATATTGGATACGTTTTTTCTTTTCTTATATATATATATATATATATATATATATATATATATATATATAATGAACTTTAATGCTGTTTTCTACTGCAGGTATGCAAAATGTCCCATCATTTACTTTACATGTCCTCGTCTTGTTTAATTTTTCTAAATGTTTATCATGTTTATTTTTTTATTATGCATAAAAGTAAAATGTTATACAAGAAGAAAATGATTTGACAGTAATATCTCTTAAAATTTATATTGTGTGATAACACAAAACTTTTCTTTTCCATGGTAACTTTTATCCTTTTTAACAAATTGAAATGAAATGATTTCATTGTTCTCTGCATTAAAACAATCTCGATTACAAACGGGCCAGATAACATAAGTCATTCTGGTCCTGAAACAAAAAATTCTAAATTTGTTTAGATGTTTCTAAATCTAAATTTCTAGTTGTCAGATACGCAAGATTTTATTTGTTGGGAATCTAGTTAAAGTCAGAGGAAAGGAATATTTGGTTCTTATTCTTAATTTATTTTATCAATATTTTTTAGTCTATTTCTTACAAACCTATTTTTAGATAGCAACCCATTTAATATTGCTTGGGTATCCACTGCTCCACAAGGTACAATCAAGAAAACATATGCATATTGTTTAGACATTCAGTTGCTATAAATATTGCATAAAATTCTAAAGTCGGTAAATTTCAAGTTTTTGTAAAGGATATTTTTATTTTGGCAGAAATTTATGTTAAAACGCAGTTTACTCGTTATAAGCTACCAAATAATAAGCATTTTTAGAGGCTTCACCAAAATATTTTTAATTCTGCTTGCTGGACTATATCTAGAGCAAATCTGGAAACGTTTTACGAGTCCAACTGTATTAATTCCTAAAACCAAGTATCTTGCTGTCTTGCAGAAACGACATCTTTCCAGGCTAATTTCTTTTTGCACAGATCATCTAAGAGAATTATCCATTTAATTGCTGAGATTAAGGATAAGGACAAGATCTCGTAAACACTGTGTGAGATAATATACTTCCTTTTCTTTTAGGACTATGGTTAATTGGGCAACTAGAAACATGTGCACCCTTAGGGGTATTGTATTGGGTAAGTATTTCTTCAAGGTTACGTTCTTTATATAATCATCAAATCTATCCATCTAGGGATCAGTTTAACTTTTATTGGGTTCCTAAATAAAGTTAACATTAGAAATAGAGCAAAAAGAAGATGAAACATTTGTCTCATCAAATTCATTTTTATCAAGTATTCTGGAAATTTCAAAAGGTCCCAAATGACTAGAGTACGAAAATTTATTATGTTTTCACATTGTATGACTCCAAAATTCATTTGCCAAATTAAAATAATCATCATTATCATCATCGCCATCATTAAATCTGTCGTATAGCCATAATGGGATAAAGAAATGAACCTTTCTTTTCATTAAAGTATGCGTCTCTTTATTTCTCTCGGAAGGGGTCAAAGCCTCTGTGGTGAGGGATAGATAGAAAGATAGATAGAGAGAGAGAGAGAGAGAGAGAGAGAGAGAGAGAAAGAAAGACAGACGGACAGACATAGATAGAAAGACAGACAGACAGAGACGTAGGGAGATGAAGACAGACTGAAATACTCAGCCATATTTTTTTCTTCTCTTGATCATACCGCGCTGTATTATCGTCAAGGTCCCTCTTGGCACTTCTGCTTCTTGGTCGGGGGGGGGGTTACACAATTGGAGGTCTGCTGTGGGACTCTACTCCATCGGATTACCCAGCCACTCTCTGGCGCTCTCCGTGACGAACCGAATCTCTCCTAGGTGCAAGCTGAGACAGCCGCAAGACTGACCGTATCTCACGTGGGTATCTCATATATCATTTCACAGCGCCCATTAATTCCATTCAACCACGTCACTGTTTCTGCTTATTTACACAAGGTGCGTTCTATGTTGAGAAATCTTTGACTAGCGCTTCGGTCAAGGGACAATATACCAAAGGTCGTGCTGTTAGCATGTAGTTCCTTGACTTTCTCCTTTTTGTCCATAGCTCCAAACAGACCCTTTTCACTGCATTCTTTTGTCCACACAAAGCTTATGTATGTAAGTCTTAGAGGGTTAGCCAACAAAATGACAGTGATTCAGACCGAGTGACGCAGGCTTGATCAGAGGTCTATCATCATTTTTTTAGTGGCTGAGAAATGCAAACAATGTGAAATTTACAGAAGAACGTGTGATGTGTGCGGAGACACATGTTTTAATAGAAAATGTTTACTAATTTGCTAAACGTCGATTTTCCTCGGAGTCGAAAAGAAAGCTATGAGATTGAAACTGTCTCTCCGGAAAAGAAAACGTTCCTGGTGCAGCGTTCAGTAAAAAAAGGATTACGCTGATAGACGTGAAAATTTCTATCATGGTTGATTTTCTTTAAAAGAGCTGCAACTGCAAATTGTGATTCCTAATGAAGACTCCTTAAGCAAAATTCACTTTATTTATTGAAAAACCCACGTAACTGATTTTAAAAACGGTAATTTGCAAAAGCAGCGTGTGTTTTTTGCTTGTTTCTTTTCTTTTTTTTCTTTTAAGAGAGAGAGAAAGAGAGAGAGGGAGAGAGAGAGAGAGAGAGAGAGAGTTGAGTACATTTAAAAATCTGATGAAGCTGACACATTTATTCCCAGCTGAGCCTTCGTGTAAAAAGTCTTGTTGAAAGGAATTTTTAAGTTCATGCAGATATGCACGTGTTTTAGTGAGGTGTTACTGGAGGCCAACTCAATCTGGATTAAACACAGGTTTAGATTCGTGAATTTGTTTAAATTTATTTTGCTACAAATTTGCTATCTTGAAATTCACCTTTTAATATTATTAAAGCGATTTCATAATTTTCCTCACGAATCATTATCGCTGAACTATTTGTAAAGCATATTCAGGTAAATTTCCCCATGGGTAACGTATTCATTTTTGCTTTTGATTTCACACCAGCAACATGATTTTCAAACTGAGAAAGGATATTTTTGAATGTAAACTTATACTTGTCACAAATCTTCTCGCTAAAAAAAGGGAACTTTAGGAATGAGTGAGATGGAATTAATCATTCTGTCCATATCAAAGGAGTCAGTTTTGTAAGATCAAGAATACGTTTATAACTTTCCTAAAGTTAGAAGTTCAGAGATAGGTGGCTAATTATATAAATAAAGGATTTTTTTTTTAAAAAGCGAAATAATTTTCCGAATTTTTTTCAAAAAGAAAAAAAAGTGTGGATAATTTGGAACTAGTTAATCGTAAGAATATTTTTATCTCATGACAAAATTTGTTTCTGAGGATTCAAAATTAGAGTAAATCTTAAAGATTTCTCATGGATTAAATGGAGATTTATCATGAATTCTCTGGTGGGTGTAAAGTACCAAACATGTGATATTCCTAAAAGAATGTGCGATGTGCACGAAGAAACATGTTTACATATGGGCTAAACAAGGGTTCGCTACTAAGATCCTGAGTCGAAAACAAAAAAGTTGCAGTGGACACACGTTGTCTCTCCGGTAAAAAAAACCTTCTGGGCGCTGCATTGAGTAAACCGGTTATACTGACAGTGTTCAAAGGTATTATCATATATTTCCTTTAAAAAGATGTAACAATGGTTTCTTTTGATCACTGGACTCTTGAAGTTCTCTTATTTCTTTCTTGGAGTTTTTTGATGATGATCCCCTCAATTTACATATTCATTTGTTTAATTTCTTTAAAATATTTTAAAAAAATGTTATACGTTCTTGCATTAAACAATTAGATATTTCTTGGTGATTAAATACTCCAAAAATAATGACACATTAAATCTTTTTTGGCTAAAACAGCACTTATGTTAATCTGAAGAAATCCTCAGAAATTTTAAAATTAACACACACAATAAAACCCTAGAGAGAGAGAGAGAGAGAGAGAGAGAGAGAGAGAGAGAGAGAGAGAGAGAGAGAGAGAGAGAGATTGGTTTGGTTTTGTTGTGTTTTATGGCATATCAACCCTTTCGAGTAATTCAATGTTAAGCCCTTTCATATATATATATATATATATATATATATATATATATATTAGGGTAGGTCGATTTTGGAACTGTAAAAAGAATAACGCGGTGAAAGTTGCAAAATAACATCAGAAATTACCCCACAAAATATTTTTTTCCAAAATTTTGTATTTTTTTTTTGCGAAATCGCATTTAAAGACATAATATTTTGTGATTTTAGTCGTGATATCAGTGACGCTGGAAACCTGTATCCATAAAATTAAAACTGAGACTAAAGGAAAATTAAATAATAAAATTTATTAAATAATTGATATTTTTAAGTTTGTTATCCATTTTCATATTATGTTTAATTAAATGACCAAAACCAAAAATAAAATACATTAAAATATACAGTTTAAAATGCAAATAACGACTTACTAAACCTCGTTTTATTTACTGGATATTTTATCGGCTTTCACCGGTGGTAAATATCTCTCTGGAGTACTTCGGTTTGTTTATGTTTTTTACCCTTATAATTAACGCAAATATATATATTTCGCAAAGTAGACATACTACTAAAATATTTTAACATTTTATAATTATTGTAATTTATTAATATTTTAAATTTTAGTATTTTTTTAAGTGAAAAGTCGGTTAACGAGTTAATTTTGGAACTAAACAGTACAATACTGTTGTTTGGTAAGTAAACATTATTACTTTTTTTAAATGAATTTCGAAATTTATTTACAATTTGTTTAAAACATCTTCGTGTATTTTCAGACAATATATATATATATATGTATTCTTTTTACAGATATATTGATTTAAAAATGGCAGGAAAAAACACTGGAGTTTCTACTCGAAGTAAAGGTGCAATTAAATTTTCAGGTTTACCATCACCATTGGATAAAACTGAGCCACGAACTTGTCAAAAAATAATTCAATACAGCTATTTTTTTAATGAACACTTATCCCCACCTTTCTTGTTTTGGTATTTCTAAATTAATAGCAAAGGACGTGATAGATATTTGGAAGGCTGTCAACCCTCGTTTGCCTTTGTTAAAGGAAATTAGTGTTGTCAACAAGGTGAAAATTCTATGCTTTCAGAAGGCAAAGCAAATAAGTAGGAAACATTTACCTGCTGGCCAAACAAAATTCTGGAAGGAAAAGTTGGATACATTTTTTGATATATCATCATGTTCGTACAACCTGCCAATCTTAAGTTGTGACAATATTAATGTCAAATGCACCAAAGAAAATTGCCAGACTAAGCACATCATCTGCAGTTGTCCTCTGACAAAAAAGCCAACAAAAAAGTATGAAGATATCCCCACCAATAGCTTCAACATTATATGTTCGAGGTGATGCTTCCCATTCTTACACATCTTCTCCAAGTGATGAAACAGAGGATTATAAACAGCTAGATAGTCCTTTCCAAGTGCCTTATAATCTCACAAAAATTCCAAGGTATGCTCTTGAGTTAATTAGGGGTGATATATTTTCTAATCTGGGAGCCAGCCTTGCCCATGCCTTGCTCTTGGATCTGAGGGATATTGGCCTTTTTATCCCTAATATAAATATAAAGAATATCTATATGGATAAATATAAAATAGAGCAAAGGCTATAGTGAAAACAAATGCCTATGAAAAGCATAATGAAAATGTGGAGAATCTTCTTTGTATAGGAGTTGATGGGAGGACAGACAAAGACACACTACACTACAAGGAACCAATGGAGGATAATGGAAGTACAATTCTGAAAAAAGCCAAAGGACCTGAATGCCACTTGACAATCACAAAGGAGACACCAAATGAGAGTATACATTTGACTCACAGGGTTCTTCCTGATATTGGTGCAACTGTTACACTATTAAGGCTGTCCTTGATGACAACACGAATACAAATACAGGCTGTGAAGGTGGACTTGTTACACTTTTAGAAAAAAAAAAAAATCTTCACACAATTGGTTGCTCCTTACATCAAAATGAACTTCCATTTAGAGCTCTATTCAAACATTTAGATGGCGCCACATAAAGCCACACTACATTCAATGGTCAATTGGGTAAATTATGTGCAAATGATTGCCATAACTTACCCCAAAAATCTTTTTCAGCTGTTGAGAATCCCCTGGAGTTTCATTTTGGAATGAAAGATATGGATAGCCTTAGTTGTGACCAAAGACTACTCCATGAATATACAGTTGGTATTTCTAGAGGTAAGGTGGACCCTAGATTTGCATCGTGGAAAATTGGTCCATTAAACCAGGCAAGGTGGTTAACTTTGGCCATCAGGCTCATGTGCCTATGGACTCGTGGGGCATATCCACAGAATCTTTCGACCAAACTATATAGTTTGATAAATTTTATTGTGAATGTTTATGCAATTTGTTAGTTTGATATAAAAAAAATAACGAGTTCCATCACCAGCAAATTTATATTTACAATATGATTGACAGGATACGAAAGAAACCAATTGAGGTTCAAAGGATTACATTAAAAAACTTCCAGTATAATGCCTTGGCATTACTTCTGGAGAATGTTTTATTTTCAATGGTGAAATTTGATGAACCTGAAGTGAGAGAAGAGGGTATAAAAAGAATTTTGGCCATTAGGTACGTTTATATTTATTCATACAAAACTGGTTGAAGTACTTGTGCCAATTTATTGAAACATTTTAAAGATTACATCTGATTTCACCAAATATTATTAAAGCAGAACAAATTGCATTTAAAAATTAAACTCAAACTATTTTTATATTATTTCAGAAGAGGGAAGCCAGTCAAGAAATAATTTTAAAAGATCCCAATGATCAACTTTAAAGCTGTGCACTGGACTAATTAAATTGATTTGTCAGTAAATGGAGTCTGTGAGCCACCACTCACACTAGACTTTTCTGACGATGAATTACAGAATTCATTGTTAACTGGAGAAAAAATTAACTTGCCAGATTTCCCTTCACATTCCCAAGGTGTGAAACGCGCAGTTAAGTTAGTAACAGAGGCTTCTCAATCCGTGTATGGCTTTGAAGCAGGGCACAAGCACATACTTGCAAAAGTTTTGTGCCAACAATTGAGACCAGCGTTTTCATCTAAGGGCTCATATATGGAACTATTTGATTCCATATATTAAAAATTATTAAACAATTATTTGTTTTTCCATATTTGTTTATTTGTTATATTTCAATTCATATCAGGAAAAAGGTTTTTTCAATATATTCCAATACTACTGCTTGAATAATAGCAATTTCGATTCAACACAGGTAAAGCAGTGTGGGGTAGGGGTTCAATTTTCAATTTGAAGTTTTGTTATAATTTATTTATTATATTTCCATAGAATAAAATAAGATTTCCTGATTTAAACACTGAAATTGTTTGGTTTTTACATCAATATTTAGGTCAAATCTGGCAAAATCGAAGATTTTCAGTATGTGTTTATTCAAAATCTTTCATGCCAAATTAGCAAAAAACCGTTGAAGATTCAGATCTAATTTTTGGTATGAGTATTTAATAGGTATATACA
>OY757928.1:90965860-91075860 GCA_963585895.1 Sepioteuthis lessoniana
AGTCATTGGCGGAGACATGAATGCACAAATCGGGAAAAACCGAAACAACAAATACAGCCTCCACAACACGTCAAATAGAAATGGACAACATCTAACAGATTTCATGATAGAAAATAGATTAGCATGCCTCAATACAAACTACCAAAAAAGAGAGGGCAAACTATGGACATACACGTACGCAAACAATACTAAAGCTCAGATAGACTACGTCCTTATAAACAAGAAATGGAAGAATAGTGCATTGAATTGCGAGGCATACTCCTCTTTTGAGGGTGTGTCCACCGATCACCGAATAGTCAGCGAAAATACGGTTAAGCCTACGAAAAAACGACAAACGAACAGCGACCACCAAACACTATAACTGGGCCCTATTAAACAACAAAGATGTCAGAGATAAATACGTATTAGAATTAAGAAACAGATTCGAAACACTACAAGAAAAGATGGAAAAAAGTACACCAAACGACGAATACGAAAATTTCGTCAATGCACACCTTGAGGCAGCAGCAAAATACATTCCAACAAAAATTAAAGCTAAATATAGAGTCCCATGGGAAACTTTAGCGGTGAGAGGAAAACGTGCACTAGTGAAAACAGCCTCCAAAAACTATCGAAAAAACCCAACAAACACAAATGCCTTAAAACTAAAAATGGCACAATATCAATTAGCAGGCATATATATAAAGGAACAGACAGAATACATTCAAAATCAGATAGATAAGATTAGAGACTTGGTGGAAGATAGACAATCTAGAAGTGCCTGGCAAACAATAAACGAAGTGAGCAGAAGAAAGAACACAGCCAAAGCAAAACTTAAAGCAGCAAACCAACAAGAAAGAATAAAACTGTGGAAACAGCACTTCGAAAACTTACTTGGAAACCCACCAAAAATAACGCATGAACCAATCACCAGAATAATTAGCAAACAATTAGACATTAAACTTGGACCGTTCACACAAGAAGAACTCGACTCGGTTCTCAGAAAAATTAAAAATAGGAAAGCTGCAGGACTGGACGAAATTCCCCCGGAAGTATGGAAGACCAGACAATTCGACGACATACTGCTCCGACACTGCAACGCAGTATACAATCAAAATCCGATAGATAGCATGACGAAGGGATGCATACTCCCCTTCCCTAAAAAGGGGGACCTCGGATTAGCCAAAAACTACCGAGGAATAACACTTACATCCATAGCTGCCAAAATCTACAATGCCCTACTACGAAACCGAATAGAACCCAAAATCGACAACATACTTAGAAAAAAACAAAATGGCTTCCGAAGAAATAGATCTACGACCTCACAAATATTAACCATCCGCAGAATCCTTGAAGGTGTACGGGCAAAGAACCTACAAGCGACATTAATATTTGTCGACTTTACCAAGGCTTTCGACTCCATTCACAGAGGAAAGATGGAACAAATCCTACTAGCGTACGGCATACCTAAAGAAACCGTAGCGGCAATAACGATTCTCTATAGAAACACTAAAGTAAAAGTACGATCACCAGATGGAGACACAGAATACTTCGACATTGTAGCAGGAGTACTACAAGGGGACACGCTGGCTCCGTATCTCTTTATCATTTGTCTAGACTACGTACTTAGAACATCGATTGACAAAATCAAAGAGAATGGCTTCGAACTGACGAAGAAAAGAAGCAGAAGATACCCCGCAACAACAATTACCGACGCCGACTACGCCGATAACATAGCGATACTGGCAAATACACCTGACCAAGCCGAAACACTTCTGCATAGTTTGGAACGAGCAGCAGCAAGCATAGGCCTCCATGTTAATGCACACAAAACGGAATATATGTGCTATGACCAAACGGGGGACATCTCCACTCTAGAAGGAACCCCTCTTAAACTAGTAGACCAATTCACGTACCTAGGAAGCAGCGTCGAATCAACCGAAAAGGACATCGAAACGAGATTAACGAAAGCATGGACAGCTATCAATAGGCTATCGACTATATGGAAATCAGACCTAACCGATAAAATGAAACGCAGTTTCTTCCAGGCAGCGGTCACATCGATACTGCTATATGGATGCACTACATGGACGCTAACAAAATGGCTGGAGAATAAACTAGATTTTTTATCAGATTTTATATTTTCGATACCCTTGCTTGACGCTAATTTTCGACAGACTTCGTTCATATTTCAAATATCTTAAACGCTGCCTCAGTCCTATTTCCATCACGAATTTTTTCATGATTGATGGGGAATTTATTTGAATACAGAGAATATTATTGTTCCTTATTTAACTTCTTAAATACAGGTGATCGTTCAATTTCTTTTATTGTTTCAGATTCGCAATAATAGTCAGAGATTATATACTTTAGCTCATCTTGTTGTCATCTATCTATCTATCTATCTATCTATCTATCTATCTAAGCACGTGCGTGTATGTACACACACACACACACACACACACACACACACACACGCACGCACACACACACACACACACACACACACACACACACACACACATATATATATATATATATATATATATTTATATATATATATCGGTATGTTCATACATTTTGTTTGAAAAATTATTTAAAAAACCTCATTACTATTTTTAATGAATAATAAGATTATTTAAAAAAGATATAAAATAAAAACGTAAAAATCATAATTCTCAATTTTAAACAATTAAATTTCAAATAGGAATGCTTCCAGCTTGTAGAATTGAGAACATTTGTTTACTAGTGACAAGTCGTAATCAAGAAAATTTCAAAGTTTGTTTTGATAACTTAGAAAATTTCTAACCTTTTTATTAGTCCATGTTTTTGATAAACTTTGATTTTCTATGGTGAAGATTAGAGTTCTTGGTACTTTGAAGAAATTGTCAGTATTTGAGACTTTTCGGATTTTCCTCTTTCGTTGATCATATGGACTAAAATCTTGTCTATCCGTGATAGTAGTAAAGTTTTTATCACGTAAAATTGTTTACATACATTAAAAGAACAGGGTAATTATCTCAGTTAAATTGGTTGAAATAGTTGATAAGTTTATATTTCTTATTTTTAAGACATTTGGAAATTTGTAAATTAATATTCCAGTTTATTTTTTCTGCATTTGGCTTGCATTTTTTTTTTCATTGAATTTTATCCAACCAGATTTAATTATGTTAAAACCAGGAAGAATACTATTAATGGCAACACAAAGGATGTCAAAGAATGAAGATTTGGGGTCTCGATATTCAAAAGGAGTTGAAGATTATATTAAAAGATGCCCAAAATGTACAGAAATAAAAAAATTAAACAAAACAAAATTCATTCATGGTCCCCCGCAAAAATGAAAAAGAACCATGGATTATGGTCCACATGGATCATGTACACGTTTAAGATATAAACTTTTTCTTAATACTTGTGGATTCATTTTCGGTATGGTCTGAGGTAATGGGGAGATGAATCAGAGCCTCTACAACCATTTTCAACAAAAAGAATATGTTTGGTCTAGAAAATTTAAAAAAAAGCAACATTCCTATTACGAAAAGGGCATAACACAGCGATATAAGAAAAAACTTGGGCACTACATACGAATCAGTGTAGATCCAGAATCAAATCCCAAGACGTATAAATCGAGTACGAATTTGGGAATGAAGAGCAGGAGGAGACCTATGATATTGGCTTATAAATAGAGCAAAATGCGGAGGAAACTACTGATGAACCACTACAAGAGCCTGATGAAGAAAATAATCTCAGACCTAGATCACCCATGAGAAGAAACCAGGAAACAAAGAAAAACAATACAAATTCCAAACAATAATCAGAAGAAGCACTTTGGCAACCAAGAGAATGCGACCTAGATTCACGGAGGTGTAGTATCGTTTGTAAATTCAATGTATTCATAAAAACAAAATCCCAATATCAACTGGAGTCTAGCTAATGCTATTTGCCAGTCAACATCTACTCTGTCAGTTATATACACATGATAACACATAGAGAATATTGTTTGCAATAAATAATTCGAAGTGTAATAAAAAATGTATCGAGATTTGCGCTTAAATTTTTTAAATTACAAAACTTAAATTTAGCGTTTATCTCCTCGCCTGAGTACCATGTAATAATATTGACGTTTAGAAGAAGTCTAGAGGAGTATGTGCCAATTAAAAATATAATTAAGTTATAATCGAAATCTTTTTACAGTGATATTTTTGCGCAGGTTCATGGAATATTTTAGAAATGTTTTACCCTGTGGAATGTTCCCCGGAACGAATATGTTTTATGAAAAGTTGACTGTTTTGCTGAAAATTATCGCTTTGTTAATTCATCTCTTGCCCAGTAAATATATTTCACCTTTCTTTTTAATAAATTACTTCTTTCATAAGAATATCAGCCGAAATAAGTTCATGTGTTAAAATAATGCAATTTTATATTTTATGTTGAGAGTTTGATTAATCGAAATCTGGATAAAGTTCTTTAGACAAAACAAATTCTTCGAAGAGCATCAAAAAAGGTTTTTACGGGAAAATGGAAAAGAAACTATAATGGTAAAATATGTTCAACCGGAAGAGATAGTTTATTTCCCAAGCCACCGGAAGTGGAAAATATCCACGTCATATATCTTCCACGTACCATGGTGCATGTTATTTAGAGGCCTGGCATCAGGTTTGATTCAAACATAATTTATCGATCTTTCACCCATCTCCAAGGGAATTCTAAAAATATCCACACTAATTAAATTACAAGGGTTCTGCACGGTGGGTATTATGCCAGACATAAATTATTTTTGAAGATTTTTAGTGTTATAGGACATGTGAATAGTCAGAATTTTGAATTTTAAGACAAGCACACTTCTTTGTTTTAAATTTTGTTTCTATGATTTTTTTCGTTGAAAAATTAAGGTGTTTTGAATTTGACAGTTTTATGGAAAAATTAATGGTAAAATTTGTGCGTGCAAATTTATTTCTGATATTGTGTTGCAATCTATAAAATGGCTTTCTAGCTCAGGTATATGCTAATTTAAAACAAATGTACCTATAGTTTCCAGAAATGTTCTAACTGTTTTTACTAAAAGGTTAAGTAAAATATCTTTATGACTATTTCAGAGAAAAAAAGTTTACTTTTTATAGCTACGTTTTTAAAATTGCCAATTTCTTAGCGTAAAAAACGCTAAGATATTTTCTATATAACTTACAATATGAAAACTTCAAGGTAGAAAATAATATATATATATATATATATATATATATATATATATATATATATGAGCCAACGTCTGGAAGTTCGAATAAGACAGCATGCACCCCGAGGTATTTTGAACAGTAGCCGAGTAACATCTGGGCACACACAGGCTCTTGATTCGGCTATTGGCGAAAATCTTTTATCTACAAATAGTTGCAGGACCAACTCCTAAGATGACTGGTTTTCTGTTCTGCATAGAGTTAGGAGTAAAATCCATTAGAGGCGATCTACATTTTTTTAGATCACCCCCCTCTATGTAGACAGAGAACCATTTTGGGAGACATATTAGGTGTGACATAACATTCCCCATTTTTTTGGTCATATTTTGTCATCATTTTCCCTATTTGTATTACCCGTTTTTAAACGTTTCTCCGGTGGGATTGTATGAATTGTACCGGATGAAAGGGTCCTAGCATTCTTTTATTTTTTCAAAAGAATCTGGTATCCCTTATATAGATGATTCCCCTATTTGTTTGTTTATATATATAAATATATAAACCAAAATCAACATACGGTCTCTCTAAAACAATTTCGTTCAGTTCTCCCTTGATTATTTGGAAAATATCAGTATTTTTTAAAATCCTATTTACCAACCCCTTCGCTTGGGCAGAATATGATACAAGCTCAGTTTTTAAGCGAAGTTTAACAGGTTTGAATTCAGAGTTTTCCTTCTCCTAGACTAGTTGCCTCACGAAGGCTGAAGATCCAGTCTGTCCTACTATTTACCCATTGCTGGAGGGAGAATAATTGGATTCATACCTTTCCCAAGGGTATTAGTGCTATGTGAAATGCAGTCATTCTCGTCCAGGATTTGAACTCGTGTCATTGTGTCCATTTCCTATGACGATAACTATTACACCACGGGCACCTCCACAATATATTTTTTTAATTGCCAATAATTTGTCACTATTTTTTTCACAGTCAGTATCAAGAACATGACATGCATAATTCAGTTTCGATGAAAAAATTCAAGTTCAACTGTTTGTATTAATTAAATTAATTTTGATTCTACAGGAAACGTATTTGCCATTTACGTTTGTGTCAAAAGTCTAATAGATTTTTTTTTCCTACGTAAAGCTATTTAAGAGTCGGGCATGGAGCTCTGGTAAAATTCTGGCCATAAACATGTGACCATTGTCAGATTTTTCATATTTTTAACAAATTGGCAATGTTTATAAAGAATGTTTATGAAACGGCCAATTAAGCTGCCGAATTTCTTGCTTCTCGGAATAATTCTGTGATATTACAAAGACATTTCTTATTATTTCGTCTCTTCTCAATACTCGATGATCACCTCATCGATTACAGCTCAATCTTAAATTATTTCTTCTTTCAACTGACATCAATGATTCAAAAATCTCCTAAAAAATCTGCCTCGGAATTAAAAAAAAATCTTGTTTCAATTTTTTGATGTTGATCAGGAAGATTATTTCAGATATATTCAGAGGCTTTTTTGTAGTTTAATCGAAAATATTTTGTCCTTTGTATTTAGCATATTTAATTTTCTTCAACCTGTTATTTCCACGAAAGCAAAGCAAATCTCCTCATCAGCTAAAAAACAGACAGCATCCTGCCAGTAAGGCTTTCAATATGCTAACTGGATTCCCTGCAGAGCGTTCAGACATGGTAAAAAAAAGGAGGCCTGGTTATGACATTACACTGCATCTGCATATTATTATTATTATTATTATTAGCCTTCGGAGTTTTTCACATTAGGGTTTGTGTTTGTTCTCTAACTGAGAGCAAGTCTTCTGTAGACTCCAGGACTCTTCTCAGTATTCTGACCGATCTTAACAATGTTGTAGTTTGGATGGTCTCGGCTCGTCCTCCGGTTTCCATTACTTACATCCCCATTACCAAGCCTGAAGACATCGTTCCAAGCGCACCAATTACAATAGATATCATCGTCACCTGCATGTTCTATAGTTTTTTTTTTTAGTTCTCTGTCAAGGACAAAGTGCTTGTCTAGCTTTTTGTTTCCGTTGATATTCTCTCCGTGGTCCGTCGAGACGGTAACATCTACTATTCCCTGGGTTCTTTATGTTTGGTTAACAATCAATAAGTCTGGTATTCTTGCTGGGATTAAGTGATTTGTTTGTATCTCAAAACCCCAGAGAACTTTGTGCACCTCAATTCTCCTAGAGGGATTCGGGTTGTGCATATACCTTTGAATAATGTGATCAGATTTCAGTTTCTTGCAAAATTCACAGTGGACCCCATTCTCCAACAACTCGTCACTAGAGTCTTGCACTCTTTTTGCGCTAATTATATGTACTCTTATCGTATTTATGCATTCACGTTATCTTCAATGCAATAGACAGACTATTTGTCTGTCTATGTCATCACTTGGATGTAAGGTCATGCACAGCATCATTATCTTTCTTGTCCTCTGATCAATTTGTTGAAGTTTTTCTCTCGTTTATTTCAAGAATCGTCCCTAGTATCTTACAAAAGGGACAGCCGACATGTTTATCCCTTTGATAAAATTCCTGTTGCTGCTTACTAAGAAATACTTGATATCGTATAACTGTGTTTCGAGAAGCCCTCTCATTAGTGTGAGATACAAGTTTTTTTCTTTGATCTTTCTTGATTGATGGTGTCTGCTTCCACTATTCCCTAGTTTTTGTAAATTTTTTTTCATTTTTCTCCGAAAGTTTGGTAGTTCTTTTGCTTCTATTATTTGTTCTTTTCCGATTCTCATATAAGCATGACACATTTTTATGCCAAATTCCATTACTATATCCTGGCCGTATTTTCTTTTGTTTGAATTAGAGTATCCAGTTTGATGTTGTCCATGTGGATTAGGTGGTTAATCTTTTTTTGTGATTTTGTGAATTTGTTGCCCCCTGTGCATTTTTTAAGTACTTGATAGAGTGGTATCATCGCTATTATAAATACAAATAGTGAAAGTGCATCTCTCTGGGAGATACCTCTCTGGATTTTAATCCCAGCTAAACATTAGCCTCTTGAGGTCAGTTCCACTTTCCAGTTTTTATGGCGTTCGTGATAAACTTTTTGACTTTGCAAAATATCTTGTATATTTTTAGACAGTTTATTATCCAGCTTATTATAGGCATTTGTCTAGAGGGTAGAGTGTTCATCAATGGCCCGGGAGGCCGGGGTACATTCCCAGGTCGCGTCATACCAAAGACTTTAAAAATGGTACTTGATACCGCTTTCCTTAACACTAAGCAATATAAAGTACGTATCAAGAGTAAAGTGGAGGAATCCTGGAAAAGGAGTAGCGCTCCCAAACACCTCGCTGTAGTAGCTATAGAAAAGGAAGCCTTCTGATCGTCCTCGACTACAGTCGCCAAATTTTTGAGAAGTTTTCACAACAGCATTAGCTGATGGTTTCTCACTGGAATTTGAGTGACAACCAGTCTCCTCAAGTCTCCAGGACTCTTCTCAGTATTCTGGCCGATCTAAATAATGCAGTAGTCTGGATGGTCTCCGCTCTTCCACTTATTTCTAAGTCCTCCAGTCCTTTTACTAATCCTTAGGTGACTGTACCAAGAGTACCAATTACAATTATTATAATTACTCATTAGAGTTTTTCACATCAGCGTAAGCCGATGGTCTTTCACTGGAGATTGAGTGACAGCAAGTCTCCTCAAGTCTCCAGGACTCTTCTCAGTATTCTGGCCGTTTACAATAATGCTGTTGTTTTGATGGTCTCCACTCGGCCACCAACTTCCAAATCTTCCAGGCCCTTTAATAATCCTTTAGTTACCGTGCCAAAAGCACCAATCACAATTGGTATAATTGTTATTAGTATTATTATTATTATTGTTGTTATTATTTTAATTATTATTTACTTGAAACCATATGAACGTGAGTAAGCAAATGATACTTATCTAATAGAGATATTTTTACTTAAAACCATATTATTCTGCATGAGTCTTTAGTATTATATTTGAATAATTGGAACCTTTCAACTTTATACACCATATTTGTATTACTAAGGAATGCTTGGTATCATATAACTGTGTGTATAAAACTAATATGAAACAATTAAACAAAACAAAACACTGAATATAGACATGCAACGAATGTGATTCTCTAACCTCTGAGCATGAAATAACCCTACATGGATTAAAATCCCATCAAAATCAACCAATCAATCGCTTTCAAATATCCTGCAAGCCGAGTTTATTAACAATTACTCAATGGAAGGTAATTCAATGTATTCTTTTTTCAAGCTTAGCGTAGTTCAGCACGAGGCACCCGGTAAGGAACCCAATGGCAATCACACTCGGTAAACTTCCCAAATACAACAATGCAGCTTAATACATAGAAAATGACATTTTAAACCTATTTAAATCTATTCTTTTATTTCCAGATCACATTTACCGACGCGTGCGCAAATATAATGTTAAAAAATATTGAGTGTTGATATTTCATATTGTCTCCATAATGCTAAAAAGCCAAGATTGTCATGATGTTGGCTAGAAAAGAAAGTACTCGATGAGTTGTGACGTAGGAAAAACCCACACAAAACATTTAAAGCAGGTAAATACGAATATGGAATTAAAACAATGCATGTTCTGTAAACCTAAAAATGAAAAGTAAATAACAAAAAAATTGTTTAATATATGCCATTAGCAGAATATAGAGATACTTAGAAAGCAATGAACACTTACAGGTGAAAACGAATATTAGTTGATAGAAACGCAATAAGAATGAAGCTGTAAAATAGAAAATGCTGTTTATTTGTCTTTATTTAATAAGTTTAGTTGATGCTTGAAATATGAACCGCACAGTGAGATTCGAACTCACTACCAAATGTCCTGCAAAGTCAAGATCAGTAAGAGTTACATAACGAGAGAAGCTTAGGTAATCGAACATATGTTGTACACAGTAAGAATCTTACTCACTACCAAATGTCCTGCAAAGTCAAGGTCAGTTGCAGTTACATAACGAGAAGAGTTTGGGTAATTGAGGATATGTTGTACACAGTGAGAATCCTACTCACTACCAAATGTCCTGCACAGTCAAGGTCAGTTGCAGTTACATAACGAGAAGAGTTTGGGTAATTGAGGATATGTTGTACACAGTGAGAATCCTACTCACTACCAAATGTCCTGCAAAGTCAAGGTCAGTTGCAGTTACATAACGAGAAGAGTTTGGGTAATTGAGGATATGTTGTACACAGTGAGAATCCTACTCACTACCAAATGTCCTGCAAAGCCAAGGTCAGTTGCAGTTACATAACGAGAAGAGTTTGGGTAATTGAGGATATGTTGTACACAGTGAGAATCCTACTCACTACCAAATACCCTGTAACGCCAAGGTCAGTTGCAGTTACATAACGAGCAGAGTTGGGGTAATTGAGGATATGTTGTACACAATGAGAATCCTACTCACTATCAAATGTCCTGCAAAGCCAAAGTCAGTTGCAGTTACATAACGAGCAGAGTTGGGGTAATAGAGCATATGTTGTACACTGAGAATCATACTTAATACCAAATGTTCTGCAGAGCCTAGGTCGCTCACAACTGTAGGAGCCTGGATAATTCAACCTAAACTTTGTCTAGTTTGTCACTCGACTAAAAGTAAGGCTCATATTGTGAGAATCATACTAACTATTAACTGTTTTGCAAAACCTAGTTTTCTCACAATTACTCAAAGTGACGTATACCACTAATTCGAAATTGGAATCATTTTTGAGATGTGGCTTCTTAATCTGAGAATTAATTTTTATTTATTGCGGACTTTTTGTCCTCATCTTGGTAGTTTTTTTTTGTGTTGTTTCTTCTTTCACTACGTTTCGGCCAAATTTCACCTCTGGCCTTCTTCATGTGATTTACCGCGACCTCGGATAGGAATGCTGAGTCTTGTAACCGTATACCCAGTAATTACTCTCTTCCATAGTTGTTGTCTATCGCACCACGTTTTTGACCAAGTAAACCTCTGGTCGCCTTGGGTAGGATTTGAAACCGCTATCTTTTGACAATGCTCACCTGGAACCGTAGAGACTCAACGCCTCTATCCGCTGCGGGTCCCGAAGGAGCGATCAAGGGTGGTATTTTTGGTCTTATAAATCCTATTATTTGTTCTCCTTATCTGGTCTTCCATAGTCGGGTCCGTACCGAATTTGTCATTGTCTTTAATTGGAATCATTTTGAGATGTGGCTTCTTAATCTGAGAATTAATTTTTATTTATTTATTGCGGACTTTTTGTCCTCGTCTTGGTAGTTTTTGTGTTGTTTCTTCTTTCACTACGTTTCGGCCAAATTTTACAACATCCAGATTACCTCAAAATCTCTTGCAAGAGATTTTGAGGTAATCTGGATGCTGTAGTGGGAGGGGAAGGTCGGGAACGAGCCAAGACTCGAAACCTGCTGGTCTGTGCTGCTCATCGACCCACTAAGTGCAATGTGGGCCTAATGAGGCAAGCAGTTTCATGAATCCAAATTTGGATCCGGGCACGTATGCCGGGTTATAGCTTAAACTAGACAACAAGATCTAGTGCCATACAGCTCGCCCAACCGAGGGTGGCCCAACCGAATTTGGGGGCCTTTCGGCCTCCAATCTGCCATTGTTCGATACTCCATCCGACACGAATGCCAGACGGCCTAGCCAAAAGGCCAGGGGAGTATATATATATATATATATATATATATATATATATATATATATATATGTGTGTGTGTGTGTGTTTGTGTGTGTAGGTGCTTTTGAAAGTTGCTTCTCGCTGACAAGATTTATTATCTCTTTTAGAGAATACAGGAAATTATGTAAGACAAATCCGAGGAGAATGAGAAACCTAATTTTGGATACTTCAGCTCTTAAAAGCAATAAACCCCAGAATCCGTGTTGTGGCTTTATGGCTTTTTAGGGTGATATGTTTAATATCCTTAAGAATTTGCAATTTTTCGACATTAAAAAGACAAATTCCCATAAAAAATCACACATGATTGTAAGATATTATTAATCTTAAAAATATTTATTAGAGGTGACAAGACCAACAAAATTTACAGCATTGAATCCCTTTTATATAAGATATTGCAGTCAAAAAACACTACAAAAAGGCCTAAAGCAATCAGAAAGCAATATTAATAATGAATTTAACAAGTCTGACAATAAACTTACATTAGCTGATAGAATTAATCAATCCAATAAAAACAGCATTTATTAAACTAAAAGATCACAAGAACAACGTTAAAAAAAACCTGTGAGATCAGGCTTCTTACAGCCACGAAAACTTTATTGGCTACATTAGCAAAAAACTTTCGGGAAAATCGATTAATGATATAAGCGATACTTTTTGTATAAATCATTTAAAAAAATGTGTTTTCTATTTTATGGAAAATATTAATCAATTTATAAATAAAAAAAAAAACGCCCCAAGGCCTAAAAAACAAAAAGAAAACAAAACAAAAAAACATTAATAAATTCTGAAGATAAGATTTTAATATTTTTTTTTAGTTTTTATATTGCTCTGCTGGCCAGCAATTGAGTATTTCTAATTTGTCAAAAGCTTTTTAAACGATAGCTTAATCTATTCCACACACACACACACACACACACTCTCTCTCTCTCTCTCTCTCTCTCTCTCTCTCTCTCTCTCTCTCTCTCACTCTGCCTTATATATATATATATATATATACGTTGAACGTTGGATCATTAAATACAATGTACTAGTAACCTTGGCTAAAATACAATGAACTCGGTAATGGGTGGACATTTGTATAGGCATCTGCATAGAATAACTTCATCAATGCCGCCATTCATTCTTCGTGTCTTAAATAGCATAGAGATAGAGAAAATCCAACCAAGAATGATGTGTACTACATTCAATGGCCACCCCTGCATAATAATCGTCTCCTGCTGCAGTCCCACTAATGCCAGTTATAAAACTGGCATCATCACCATCATCATCATCTACAGCGAACTATCTTTCTTTGCCCGACACATTCCCAAACACGACGTTCATATCATTAGTCATGAGATGAATATAAATATAGACAAATACGAAAACAATAAATTCCGCTTACAAAACTCCCTAAACAAAAATGGTGAATATATTGCAGAGTTTTTGTATCCATTCAAAAAAAAAAAAAAAGAAAAAAAAAGGGAAATATTACACCTACCCAAATAACTTAAAGAACAGCTTGGTTATTCTTTTATAAAAAGGAAAAGGATCAACAGAGCTTCAGGGTAATTCTCTAGTTTGGAATGAGTATCTTCCCATAACAGATTCGTCTCATCAAATATTCGCCTGAATCTACAAAGATATAAAAAGATAAACAGTTTATATTTCACGATATGACCCGATATTTCTTGCTAATTGGGATATAAGTGTTCAACATATGGTAACTATTAGAAACAAGTTTAATACTCTTCAGGAGATATCAGATATAGCATCCTCTGAATGATAAATATGAGAACTTTGTTAGTGCCCACATAGAAGCATCACTCGAGTCTATATCAACCAAATGTTAATTTTTGGGGAGTCAATAAAAGTTTGGGAATAACAGATAACATGAAAATGTATCCTTTCCTAATAAATGAAAATTCTCAAACTGAAATCGGCAGAAATTTAAAGCCGTGAGAGAAATAAAATCGACCAAAAAGAAAAAAAAAAACAGAATATATCCAAAGCCAAGTCAATAAAAGCAGAAATTCAGCAAAACACAATCATAATTTGGATGACATACAATTGTAGTCCGGTTAATGCACTAAACGCAAATTGTCCAGAGAGTGAATGTACAACTGAAAAGTAATCACTCCTGCCTCTTATATCCCCAACTCAAAGATGGCTGAAACGATGCTTCCGTTTATGACTAACCAATATACAAGACATACTGTAATGAAATAAGTTGAAAAGCATAATCTCGAGAGCAAAACTAAAAGTTGGGTTATTTTAAGCCACAGTAAGTATAACTGTTTAGCGTCATTTAAAGAAGTGAACGCGTTAAACATTAGTGCAATACCAATGTTTTAAGGACCAATGTATTAATCTAGTTAAAAATCATTACTAATATTATGTTAGACGGATATATTTGATCGACGGGACACAAATACATTGACTGCTATTCTTTATAAAAGTAGAACTGGTTTAAGAGTTTTATAGATGACCTTATATTTCTCATAATTCCAGAATGGGAAAATCACCAATGGATGCATTTTAGTGCCATGACTAGGATTGGAAAACAAAAGCATTAATTTTAAGGAGATATTTTCACAGATAGATTACTCGATTTTGTTGGAGGTGCCCGTGGTGTAATGGTTATCGTCGTAAGAAATGGACACGGTGACATGAGTTCAAATCCTGGATCAGGCTAATTGCATTTCACATAGCACTAATACCCTTGGGAAAGGTATGAATCCAATTATTCTCCCTCCAGCTATGGGTAAATAGTACGACAGACTGGGTGAGGCAACTAGACTAGGAGAAGGAAAACTCTGAATTCAAACTTGTTAAACTCCGCTTAAGATTGACCTAGTGTCATATCCTGCCCGAGCGGAGGGGTTGGGTGAATATGGATAGATTACTCGATAAAAACTAAGATATATTTTCAAGTTGTGCTCAGAATGAACCAAGTAATAAATGTTACATGTCATATGATTAGCAAGGGTGTTTAGCACGAAAAAGTGCCTGATCAGCTGACAATAGCAAAGGACGATATAAAAGATTCAAAAAGGCAAGTGCGCTTATTTTTAATGAATTCTCGGCAGAATTTGATATAGTTTTCAGTGATTGCAGGGTGCCTTCCCGCAGATAAATGTCCATTTGAGCAAACTACAGTAGGTAGTTCTGATAAAAGTGTGAAAGACTTAAGTTATCTTGTTACTGAGTAACATATACTCACTATCTGCACGGCCGTATGCATATATCGAGGTCTATATGAACACCCGATGAGGATATACACTGCATTAATATTGAAATCGGAGGGCATACAAAGAAGAGTGACAAAAATAATAAAAAGTGAAAAGATTACAGTTACAGGGAAAGATTGGAGAATTTAGAATTAACTATATTTCTAGAAAGAAGATGAAGAAGTGGTCTAATTGAAGCTTTCAAAATGATTAATCGAATTTCTTATGGTGTTAGATATTTAAAAGAATATTTTTCGGTTAACTAGAAATTTACGACACATTTCAAAAAATAAGTTTACACACCAATCGTGTTTTGTAAGTAGAGTAATATATTTTAAAAATCAAATTGCCAAATCATTTAAAAAGAGGAATTTTTTTTATAAAATAAGATTAAATTAGATTATTACAGAAATAATAGTAAGAACATTAAGAGTGCATTTTTTAGAACTGTCGTTCGACTCACTCGACAGCATGTGTTCTGTAGACACATATAAAGTAATACTAGTGTATATGTTCCGTGCAATGATTGCTTTTTTCGTAAAGGTTGCCGTAAGAAGAAAATAAAAGGTGACTAGGCCCAAGAACGTGTTACAAAAAAAAAAATTAATAATAATATTAATACGTACCAAGATCTTGCAAGAGAACTGAAAAAAAAACATGGAACATGAAAGTGACAGTTATACCATTTATAACTAGAGCGCTCGATACAGTTATCAAAGGATTGGTAAAGAGACTGGAGGACTTGGACATAAGAAGACGAGTGGAGACCATCCAAATTGCTGTATTGCTGAGATCGCTAGAATACTAAGGAGAGTCCTGCAGACTTGAAGGGACTCCAGGCTTAATTGTGAAAAAAGTGATCAGTAAATGTGGACATTTACTGTCATCCAACAACACTCAATTCAATTTACTGATCCTGTGGGAGCGGTATTAATGTAAAGTATCTTGCGCAAGAATGCGAGGATCATTAAATAAGTTTCCAGACTTTTTTCGTATGGGCACTTTTATTGACAGTAAACATATGAAACTATAGTCTTCTTCGAAGTAATCTCCTCTGGCTGCAACATACTAGTTGTACCGTTCCAACAACTTTTGGAAGGCCCCATGGAAGTCCTCTTATGTGAGCGAGTCAATGACCTTCGTCACAGCCTCTTTCATCTCCTCAGTTGACTCATAACAACAACCTCTGAGCTTAGAAAATAACCAAAAGTCACAGGGAACAAGGTCTGGACTATAGTGAGGCTAAGGAACTGTCTTGATGCTCCTCTTGGTCAAATAGTCAGTGACAAGGGTGGAGTTGTAGACTGGTGTATTGTCCTGGTGGAAATGCCACTGACCCAATTTGATGAGTGCTGACCTCTTCCCTAGGAATCTCTTCCTGAACTCCCTTAAAAACTCAACATAATAACCCTAACCCTAACCCTTTGGCCAATCAGCTGTGCTCTATTGACTTCCTTACTCCTCCCACACGTCTCATCATCCCTCACAGACTCTCTGCCTTCCTTGAATCTCTTATGCTACTCAAGAACTGATGCTCGATTAATGCAAGATGGTCGAAAAGCAGTCTGAAGAATTCCATACGTTTCTCGGGCATTTTTCCAAGTTTAAAACAGAATTTTATTGCATATCGTTCTTCTAAAGTGTCCTAACGTCCAGATTGCATTTTTGAATTTCACCATCTGTGACAATTAGACTTTAGTAGGGTGTATTCCAATTCCTGCGGTAGCTGTTCATTTGAAGCTGAAATCATAAATATTGGTCAGTCATCCCATACGATGTATAGCAATAATATACTGAATTTTCAAGAGTCTACGACAATTTTAAATACCTGTACAAAATGTCTGGAAACTTATTGAATGAACCACGTAGCCTGAAGGAGCCCATTCTTCTTCAGGTCTGCAACTGTTTTGATTTAAGATTGGTATAGGCAAAATAATTTTACTTTCTCCAAGTGTATGAATTTGTGTGAAATGAAAAGAGTCTAATTCAGGTTTTGAACTCGGACAGCTAAGTGCATTTCTTACGACGATAACCGTTACGTCACGCTTGCTTCTGTTCGGTTAATTTTTAGAAAATCGAAATACATATTCATTGCGTTGTATTGATTCTCGACAGTGTAATTTAAGATAATCTTGAGCACATTATCATACTTTACCCATTTGCGACAAAATATCGAATATATGTTTCTTGCTGTCAGATTGTCAAGCAAATGAACCACCCATTCCATCTTGTCTCATAATTGACAAGAAAAGTATAAAATAACTTAACTCTAGTGGGAATGAAAAAAAGTATCAGTTGATTGATATTTAGTGTTTTCTTTCCTGACAGCCAGTCTTCAAAGACTGATTGGCTGGCATAATTATCGGCGAGACAAAATGATTTCTCTCCTCCTAATTAAAAGGAACGTCGATTAAAAGACGCATATGTCATCGCTTCCATATTTTTTAATGACTTGGTCAAATGTGTCTCAAATATTAAAATGATAAGCTGGCGTGTAGGCATGAAAGAATTCGTATCAGTTTTTGGTTTATTTACAATTGCATTTCTTCCCGATTGTTATATGGTCCCTTTATGTATATATATATATATATATATATAAAATTAAATAAGGGAAATGATTCCAAGAGTATGAATAAAAAAACAAATAATCCAAAACTGATGAAGTTATTATAATGGAAAGTCTATAAGATATCATCATCATCATCATCATATCGTGCTGGTAGCACGGATATCCCTGACCCTCTCTCGCCACTCCTCCCTATCGTTCATCGACCTAGGTAGGTCTTCAGGACAACATCCTGTATCCTCACATAGCTGCTGAATGTACGTTCGAGCTGGTCGTCCTGCTTTTGCGCGGCCATGTGTGGGGATCTATTAGTGTACATCTCTTATGAGTTCATCTCTGCTTCTCCAGCAGTGTCCTGCATGTCTGGTTCGTCTAACTTGAATAGTTTTCGTGATAGGGGGCAGGTGGCCGTACAGTTGGTGTCTTGTGGGGTGTTGCTGCCAGGACTTGTTCAGGATTGCACGCAGCATTCTTGTGTAATTGCAATCTAGTTTCTTCTCCAGCCGTTTTGTTAGCGTCCATGTAGTGCATCCATATAGCAGTATCGATGTGACCGCTGCCTGGAAGAAACTGCGTTTCATTTTATCGGTTAGGTCTGATTTCCATATAATCGATAGCTTATTGATAGCTGTCCATGCTTTCGTTAGCCTCGTTTCGATCTCCTTTTCGGTTGATTCGACGCTGCTTCCTAGGTACGTGAATTTGTCTACTAGTTTAAGTGGGGTTCCTTCTAGAGTGGAGATGTCCCCCGTTTGGTTATAGCACATATATTCCGTTTTGTGTGCATTAACATAGAGGCCTATGCTTGCTGCTGCTCGTTGAAAACTATGCAGAAGAGTTTCGGCTTGGTCAGGTGTATTTGCCAGTATCGCTATGTCATCGGCGTTGTCGGCGTCGGTAATTGTTGTTGCGGGGTATCTTCTGCTTCTTTTCTTCGTCAGTTCGAAGCCATTCTCTTTTATTTTGTCAATCGATGTTCTAAGTACGTAGTCTAGACAAATGATAAAGAGGTACGGGGCCAGCGTGTCCCCTTGTAGTACTCCTGCTACAATGTCAAACTATTCTGTGTCTCCATCCGGTGATCGTACTTTTACTTTAGTGTTTCTATAGAGAATCGTTATTGCCGCTACGGTTTCTTTAGGTATGCCGTACGCTAGTAGGATTTGTTCCATCTTTCCTCTGTGAATGGAGTCGAAAGCCTTGGTAAAGTCGACAAATATTAATGTCACTTGTAGGTTCTTTACCCGTACACCTTCAAGGATTCTGCGGATGGTTAATATTTGTGAGGTCGTGGATCTATTTCTTCGGAAGCCATTTTGGTTTTTTCTAAGTATGTTGTCGATTTTGGGTTCTATTCGGTTTCGTAGTAGGGCATTGTAGATTTTGGCAGCTATGGATGTAAGTGTTATGCCTCGGTAGTTTTTGGCTAATCCGAGGTTCCCCTTTTTAGGGAAGGGGAGTATGCATCCCTTCATCCATCTATCTATCTATATGATATAATCGCCAATATATCTACATTTTCTTCTTTTTTCCCTTTTTTTATCTCATTTTTCTTTCTTTCTTCTCTCCTTTAGTTTTCTTGGAAGTGATTTGGCAATTTTTTTTACATACTTTATTCGGTTAAATCTCCTAGAAGTTCCACACATTTAGACATCATTGCCTGTTCCAATCACATGATAGTTTTACAAAAAAGAACGCTGATTGCATGATTGAACGGTTATATAATATTTCTTTTTATACATTTTTATTTTTCACCGTTATTTTATTTAGACATCCATCATTGTTCTAGCAACACTTGTTTCTCTATCTTAAAGTCCTGATGAAGGTTTACGAAAGCCGAAACGTTTTGACGTTGACTTTCCATTAAAAAAAAAAGGATTACATTGTTTTCTATTTTCTTCAAATATATATATATATATATATATATATATATATACGTTTAAGATAACATAGTCTATAAAGAGAAGTAATCTCTAAAATTTTAGAAATTCTGTTGTAAAAATAGTTATATCTAAGGTTGCCGATGTGGAAGCAGTGTGTGTTTTCCCGTGATATTTCTCGGAAAGGTTTCTTTTTCATCTGATGATGCAAAGATGTCCAAAAAGTCAGTGAGGTGTAATTAACAGAAAGTAAGTAGGAAAGCTAAGAAAGTAAGTTGAATCGTTGACATGAATCGTTGCTCAGTTTGTTATTGAAAATGTTGCATCTCAATTGCATATATATATATATATATATATATATATATATGTGTGTGTGTGTGTGTGTGTGTGTGTGTGTGTGTGTGTGCGTGCGTGCGTGTGTGTGTGTGTGTGTGTATTTCCATTTGATTTATCTTTTAAGGAATTGTGGCATTTCATTTTTCCCTCTATAGTACATGCAGATGTTTGTTACTAGAATGTTTATGTCCCTTTAAGAAAATGCTGCCATTCTCTTTTTATATTTAGTTTGTGCGAGTGAGAGCAAATTTTAAAAAAATCTGCCTTGTTTATTCATGTGAATTGTAGCTGATTCATTAAATGAAGTAAAAAAAATAAAGTTGGTAACCTTAGACATCTGTTGAAAAATCCCACATCTAAGTCAAGATAATCTATCTATCTATCTATCTATCTATCTATCTATCTTTTTGGATAAATAAATATATTTATGAAACAACTTTATTGTTCAGAGTATATTCTTGATACATTTGAGTAAGTTGCTACGATTCGCAAGATTAGAAAGCTAACTGCTATAAATCCGTCAAAGATTTTGAAGAAAACAAAAACACCTGCAGCATCTGAAAGTATTGCGGAGGAAAGCGAATTTAGGTTGATAGTACTAGCTATTTCATTTAATAACTCCCTTGCGTGGACTTTCATATAAGTCTGTGGCTGGTTTAAAATGACAGTTGACACACAGGCATAAGACGCGCGCTCTTTGGCTGTCTGACATCGAACCCGATAGAAACCATCAGGCACACACACACATACACACACACAAAGACATATATATATATATATATATATATATATATGACGTAACGATATTTGATCCCCTAAAGATAGTTTTGAACCTATATTTCCATGTATTATTCTTAATGTTAAAAAAGTTTAAGGGCTTCTTGTGATTTATCGTTGAAATAAACAAATCTTACTAATCAATTCTTTTTCATGCAATTTTTCAGTTGAACGTTGGTTATGTTTCTCCGAATGATAGTAAAAGTTCTGATTTCAAATTCTAAGGTCATTTCTTTGCCTTAAGTCATCAATTAATTAGACATTACCACGAATTAAAATTGACCAAGAATATATATATATATATATATATAGATATATATAGTCATCCACAGGCATACTGTTTCGTTGCATTACAACTCTTCAGTATGGCTAGACACGCAGGACGCTTCAAACTGGGATCGAAACCCATCCGACTTTACATTAGACTGAGTGTCTTTTTGCTCAGCCAACAGGTGGCCGACGTCAGCTCTGGAATAATAACGCATTATATATTAGCTTTCGTTTATTTACATTTTGCGTTGTCAATTGCCGGAGTACTCCATTTGTTAGAAGAGTTTTATGCAGCTAATTGCTACCATGAAAGTAAATATCTACTTTGTCAATTGGCACATGAATCAGAATGACAATCACGTAATAGTCACGTGATCAGCAACGCGAAATTAATAGGGGATACAGGGGAGGGTGCTACTTGATTCCCTGAATTTTAAATGGCATATCTACTTTCTTTAAGGTATTTAATGTCAAAGTACTGCTTGTAGAAGGACAGGACAGATTCTATTTACACCATAGTGATGGGTGTAACTGGGATCGTAGCTTTGACAACGATATTACTCCAAAAATGAACATAAAAGCATGACTGGAGTACGAGCTCTCTTACTACGGTGCCGCAGTCCAGCCCCTCAGCTATTTCGGCCCATAGACTCCTCTCACAAGGGTTTGATATGCCGTTAAAGAAATGAAACAAGCTAACCAAAATTATTTCGACAATTAAAACTAACATCAAGTCAGACATGGACACACAAATTTACGTTGTTCAATTATGCAAAATGATTGTGTTTTTTCTTGATTACGTAAACATAAGGCTAAAAAGTAGGATACCCATACTGAAAATTAAACTTGCTACCAACAGTTTCCTCACCGAATTCACTAGCCATTAAACCACTGATTTTCGCCATAAAATTTCGGCATTAAAACCCACCGGAAGTTGATATATAATTAAAACTAAGTAAAAGTCAAGTTGTCTCCCTTTAGTCGAGGGCGACTAGAAGGCTCCCTTTTCAATAGCTACTACACCGGGTGTAGGGGGAGGGTTCTACTCCTTTCCCTGGATTGTTCCACGTTACCCTTGATACGTACCTTATATTGCTAAGTGTTAAGCAAGGAGGTATCAAGTACCGATTTTAAAGTCTTTGGTATGACGTGACCTGGGATTAAACCCAGGTTTTTCAGACAATTGGCGAACACTCTACCAACAAGACCAATGAGAAACCATACCAAAAACACAACAAAAAACAAAAACAAAAAAGAAAACTATATATAGATAGAATTATACTAAAATATTTGTAATTTAATCCTATTTACGTTTTAAATAACCCACACGGGGATGATATATCGTTAAATCACATTAAACCATTTTACTTGTGTGGCTTTTACTGATATGAATAGTAAAAGTAAATATACTAATAGTATGATCAACCAGCCATTTATTGATTGATTTTTACTCAAGTCTTCAGCTGTTTTATGTCAACAGGTTAGGAAAAGTTTTCAATTTACATTAAACTCTTTTGAAATATTTTTATCAAATACAAATAGTTGCACACAGTTGTATGGTACCACGAATTTATATCTCATACAAATAATATATGGTTTTGAGTCATTATTCCTATCTAATAGCAATAATCCGTTACCACATCGTTATCTGATTTCAAGTAATCAAATCATAATCATAATCCGTAGTAAACAATTTAAGTTTCAAGTAACTTAACAAAAAAAAAAAAAATTAAATTACACGTATCAACAGTGCCATTCGAAAACGAATATTTCTTAAAACCATCTATTTGACCCATAGATCGAACCCTAACAGGTGCTACTTATCCGACTCAGAGAGAAATTGAAGGGGCACAATATAAGATGTAATCTACTATCATATCTAGTGTCATAATCAGGCTACTGCTTTTTAAGGGGACCTATTCTTCTGCAAGGGATCTACTCAGCGTATGGTATGTTCTACAGAAAGCATAGACATCTTTAATTGTTTGAACTGCAACGAAGAGAAGAAAAAATTCACCCCTTCAATGTTAAATGAATATAAAATTGCATTGAGATTTGCAGTAGATTTAATTGTTTTCTGAATCTTATAACTTCTAATTTTATTGTTTTGCGACTTTTGCAGGTGCCTGTTGTGTAATGGTTAGCGTCGTAGGAAATGGACACGGCGACACAAGTTCAAATCCTGGACGAGACTGATTGCATTTCACATAGCACTGATTCCCTTGGGAAAGGTATGAATCCAATTATTCTCCCTCCAGCTATGGGTAAATAGTAGGGCAGACTGAGTTCTTCAGCCTTGGTGAGGCAACTAGTCTAAGAGAAGGAAAACTCTGTATTGAAACCTGTTAAACTCTGCTTAAAAAATTAACCTTGTGTCATATCCTGCCCGAACGGAGGGGTTGGTAAATATGGTTTTGCGACTTTCCTCAATTTTTGTTTAGACACGAAAGGGTCTTACCGGTAATTTATTTTCCTGACGATACAATTTGTAAATGCTTATTAGTTTTTCGATATGCAATCACTAAAAAAGGAGGAGAGTGGTGTAACTGTTATGTTCCTAAGAAATAGACTCGATGATCCCTGTTCAAACTCTGGGTGAAGCTCGGAAAAGGATGTATCAATCTCTTCTCTCCATGCTATATAGATAGTTGAGCAAATTTGGGTATTTAGCCTTCGAAATGAAAACCAGTTTAAAAGAAGAAATACTAAACACCGGTTTTATTCACTGAATGTTTGGTCTTGGGTTGCATCCAATACATGACGGAGGGGATGGGTAAATACATATAAGTAAAGTAAAGTTGACGACCGTAGTCGAGGGTGACCTGAAGGCTCCCTTTTCGATAGCTACTACACCAAGGTGTAGGGGAAGGCGTTACTCCTTTCTCTGGATTGCTTCACTTTCCCCTTGATCCTTACCTTATAATGCTAAGTATTAAGCAAGGTAGCATCAAGTACCATTTTTTGAGTCTTTGGTATGACTCGACCTGGGATTGAACCCAGGTCTCGCGAGCCATTGGCGAACACTCTAATCATTATGCCAATATCCGGTGATAACATACACTAAATATAGTCTTTCTATTTGAAGTCGATTATATGAACGAACATGAACCAAACTTGATCAAGTGCAAGCAAAAAAAAAAAAAAAGCTTAAACGATTACAAATTGATAGCAATGCAAATATGCCAACACCAAACGGTTCGTATTAGTTTAATTTTCTGAAAATGGTGTGAGTTTTTAGAAAGTGTCTGATACAGAATTCATCTACGTTTCACATTTATGTGACAAATTTTCTCAAATATCCAAAATCACCAGGAAAATAATCACATGTTTTCATGACAGTTAGTTTCTTTCTCACGCGTTCCATTCTTTATTTATCACTCACCGCTGTCTCTTTATATATATATATATATATATATATATATATATATATATATATATATATATAAAAAATGGCAATCATCTAAAGAGTTGTGATACAATGAAACAGTCTGTCTCTAGATGATAATATATATATATATATATATTTATAATACCTTCTCACGCACAGGAAGCGACACAAGATCACAGGTTTAAATTAGGAGTTTTAATTCGCTAAGCCCAGGTTCGATACCAAGTTTAAAGAGGCAACTTTGGCCTATTATTTACGCATATTTGGTGGGAGGATATTTGGATTCAAACCTTTAATAAGAATAGTAGCCCAATGTGAAAATGCCAAGAGCCTCGTCCAGAACGAGAACTAGGGCTACCGTGCCCATTTCCTACGACATTGACCATTACATAAAGAGCACCTCGTGTACACATATATATATATATATATATATATATATATATATATATATATATACGAGCACCTCGTGTATATATATATATATATATATATATATATATATATATATATATATATACGAGTAGCATACGATAAGTTTCCACCCTTTTTTCGTATGGGCACTTTTATTGATAGTACACACATAAAACTCATGTCACCTTCGAAGTAATCTCTTCCAGCTGCAATGCACTTGTTGTACCGTTCCAACAACTTCTGAAAGGCCCCATGGAAGTCCTCTTGTGTGTGTGAGAATGTCAATGACCTTCGTCACAGCCTCTTTCATCTCCTCAATTGTGTCATAACGACAGCCTCTGGGCTTAGGGAATAACCAAAAGTCACAGGGAGCAAGGTCAGGACTATAGGGAGGGTGACGAACTGTCTTGATGCCCATCTTGGTCAAATAGTCTGTGACAAGGATGGAGTTGTGGACTGGTGCCTTGTCCAAGAAGAAATGCCACTGAGCCGATTTGAAGAGTGCTGGCCTGTTCCGACGGAATCTCTTCCTGAACTCCCTTAAAACCTCAACATAGTAACCCTAACCCTAACCCTTGGGCCAGTCAACTCTGGTTTATTGACTTCCTTACTCTTCCCACACGTCTCATCATCCCTCACAGACTCCCTGCCTTCCTTGAATCTCTTATGCTACTCAAAAACTGATACTCGATTCATGCAAGATGGTCGAAAAGCAGTCTGAAGCATTCCATACGTTTCTGTGACCTTTTTCCAAGTTTAAAACATAATTTTTTTGCATATCGTTCTTCTAAAGTGTCAGATTGGATTTTGGAATTTCACCAGCTGTGACAATTAGGCTTTAGTAGGGTATATTCCAACTGTTGCTGTAGCTGTTCATTTGAAGCTGAAATCATCAAAATTGGTCATTCATCACATAAGATATATAGCAATAAGATACTGAATTTTCAAGAGTCTAAAACAATTATAAATGCTCATACGAAAAAAGTCTGGAAACTTATCCTATGCACCTCATATATATATATATATATATATATATATATATATATATAATATATATATATATATATATGTGTGTGTGTGTGTGTGTGTGTGTGTGTGTGTATGTGTGAGTGTGTGTGTGTGTGTGTGTGTGTGTCAGGAAGATGCACTGATTTCAGAAAAAATAGTTCAGATAGTGCTATAAAATGGCAATCATCTGAAATTAGTGAACAATTTTATATACCTTGGTCGGAATATCTCATCTACTGAAAGTGATATAAACATATGCATCGCTAAAGTATGGACTGACATTGACAGATGAACGTCTTCAAGGACATTCTTCTAAGCTGTAGCCGTGTGATTACCACTGTATAGTTGAACCAATATGACTTTAATGAAAGGCCCACAGAAAGGATCCCGCGTGCTGTTTTTTAAGAAATCTTGGAAATAGCAATCTATAAAAGAAAAACATAAGGGTTACTTTCCTCCCATCTCACAAACTATCCAAGAAAAAACATGCTGCAAACTTCAGGTCATGTGACGACGAATTCATTAGAGATGTTATTTTGTTGACGCTTGTTCTCATATTGGCTGACCAACAAATCTTATATTCATTAAAGAGGAATTATCAAGGCTGAAGTACGATTGGGATTGATGGCGAGATAGTGAAGAGAATCAGTGCTTTCAGCCCGCCTAAATAAGGGGTGGACCATTCATTCTAATATATATATATATATATATATATATATATATATATATATATATATATATATATATATATATATATGAGCCGAATTATATATATATAGATAGATAGATAGATGGAGCCTTGGCCAAAATTATGGAGCACCAATGAAAAATCGAAATTATGATTCAAACTTATATATATAAAGGTAAAGAATAATGGAGTAAACATCAATAACAACAATCAATATTTGGTATGTCCTCCTTTTGCCTTAATAACAGCTTTTATTCTTTTTTGCATATTATTGACTAATTTGTTGCAGGTGGTAGGATCTATTTTCTGTCACTCTTCATGAAGTTTGGGCTCTAATTCTTTTTTTGATGAACATTTGAGCATTCTCACTCTTTTCCCTAAATGGGACTACAAAGTTTCAATGGGATTTAGGTCTGGGGATTAAGGGGGCCATTTCATTACTGTAATCCCTTTTTTCTCAAACCAACCTATTGAAACCTTTGACGTATGGCATGGATCATTGTCTTTTTGGAAGATTTATTATTAAATATTTTAGTCAAAGAGGTTCGGTAAACCTGTTCCAGCATGTTAGTATAAATTGTGGAGTTCATTCTGCCCTCACATGTGTACAACATTCCAGTGCCTGAAGAACCCATGCAGCCCCAAACCATTACGCTTCAAATTTTACAGTTGGAACCATACAATCAGGATGAAATGCCTCTCCTTCCCTATGGCGAACATAAACCTCTCCAGGGGTGCCAAAAATCTGATGAAAAAAAAGATTTTTTTACAATTTTTGAATAAATGTTATGGATGTGTATTCACATAAAAATTTCAATTATTACATCCAAAGTTTAGGAAATAGAATCTGTTAACTTACCTCAAAGTTACTTTCGTCAGACCAAACAATTTTGCCCCAATCATCAGGTGTTCAATTTTTATGTTTTTTTTTTTTTTTGCAAATTCCCGTTGTTTTTTCTTGTTGGCCTTAGACAAGTATGGCTTCTTCCTGGCTTTGCATCCTTTTAATCCCACTTCTAATAACCTTCTTCTCACTGTTCGAGCTGATATGTTTTTGTTTGTACCCTCCCTAAGTTCAGCAGCAAGCTCTGAAGAAGTTTTCCTCTTATCTGCAAGGGATGCTCTTTTCAAAGATGTGTCTTCCCTGGCGGTTGTAGACTTTTTGCGGCCTTGACCTTTTCCGTTTTGGAAATACATTGTTTCCTTGTACCTTTTAATCGTTGTTTGAACCCCCTTCCTGGAACATTCCATCTTCCTGGCAATTTCTACCTGGGAATATCCTTCACCATATAAAGCAATAATTTGTGCCCTTTAAATCTCTGAAAGCTGCTTCTTTGGAGGCATTTTCAATTAAATATACTATTATAGCACAAGTGGGAATTGAATAATACCCGAAAATTACGAAACAACCTTTAGTATGACAATAAATCATTTTGAAGATTGGAATGAATTTAGTACGAAACTCAGCTAAAGCCCTTGAGAGAGGCTTTAAAGCAATATATATATATATATATATATATATATATATATATATATATATATACGACAATCTACTTTTAAATATTTTACATTTGCTCTCAATTGTTCACTGTACGATTCTTAACATTTAAATACCGTAGGTTTAAACTATTATCTCCATTTTTTATAGGGGCTCCATAATTTGGGCCATGGCTGTATATATATATATGTATATATATATATATATATAAGCTACAAGCCAACAAGAAAGAGTAAAATTGTGGGAAGAACATTTCAAAAATCTACTAGGAAACCCACCGAAAATAACGGATGAACCGATCACCAGAATTATCAGTAAGCAATTAGACGTTAAACTAGGTCCTTTCACCAAAGAACTCGACTCAGTTCTGAGAAGAATTAAAAATAGGAAAGCTGCGGGGCTGGACGAGATCCCCCCCAGAAGTGTGGAAGACTAGACAATTCGACGATATACTGCTCCGGCAATGCAACGCAGTCTATAGTCAAAATAGGATAGAAAGATGGACGAAGGGATGCATCCTTCCTTTCCCTAAAAAAAAGGCGACCTCGGACTAGCCAAGAACTACCGAGGGATAACACTTAAATCCATAGCAGCCAAAATCTACCATGCCCTACTACGAAACCGCATAGAACCCCATTTAGACAACATTCTTAGGAAAAACCAAAATGGCTTCCAGAGAAATAGATCCACAACCTCACAAATACTGACCATCCGTAGAATCCTTGAAGGCGTTCGGGCAAAAAACCTTCAGGCGACATTACTATTTGTCGACTTTACCAAGGCCTTCGATTCCATACACGGAGGGAAGATGGAGCAAATCCTACTAGTATACGGCCTACCAAAAGAAACCGTAGCAGCGATAATGATTCTCTACAGAAATACCAAAGTGAAAGTACGTTCACCAGATGGAGACACGGAATACTTCGACATTGTTGTAGGAGTACTACGAGGAGACACGCTAGCCCCGTACCTCTTTATCATCTGTCTAGACTACGTGCTTAGAACTTCGATCGACAAAATCAGAGAAAATGGCTTCGAGCTGACTAAGAGAAGAAGCAAAAGATACCCCGCAAAAACAATCACGTACGCCGACTACGCTGATGACTTGGCGTTACTGGCGAGTACGCCTAATCAAGCAGAGACACTACTGCATAGTGTGGAACGAGCCGCAGCTGGCATTGGCCTCCATGTCAATGCACACAAAACTGAATATATGTGTTACAACCAAACGGGCAACATTACCACACTAGACGGAGCCTCTCTGAAACTAGTTGACAAATTCAGCTACCTCGGAAGTAGCGTCTCACCAACCGAAAAGACATCGACACACGACTGACGAAGGCATGGACAGCTATCGATAGGCTCTCGATCATATGGAAATCAGACCTAACCGATAAAATGAATCGCAGTTTCTACCAGGCAGCGGTCACATCGATACTGCTATATGGATGCACTACAAGGACGATAACTAAACGGCTGGAGAAGAAACTAGACGGAAATTACACAAGAATGTTGCGAGCAATATTGAACAAGTCCTGGCGACAACACCCCCCGAGACACCAACTATACGGACACTTGCCTCCCATCACAAAAACTATACAAGTTAGACGAACCAGACACGCGGGACACTGCTGGAAAAGCAAGGACGAGCTCATAAGTGATGTACTCCTATGGACCCCCACATATGGCCGTGCAAAAGCAGGACGACCAGCTCGAACTTACATACAACAACTATGTGAGGACACAGGATGTAACTCTGAAGACCTGCCGGAGGCGATGAATGATAGGGAGAAGTGGCGAGAGAGGGTCAGGGATATCCGTGCTGGTGGCACGACATGATGATGATGATATATATATATATATATATATATATATATATATATATATATATATATAAGGTACGTGTCAAGGGTAAAGTGGAGCAATCCAGGGAAAGGAGTGGCGCCCTCCCCTACACCTCGGCGTAGTAGGTATTGAAAAAGGAGCCTTCTGGTTGCCCTCGACTATGGTCTCCAACTTTACTTTATATATATATATATATATATATATATATAAAGATGAAAATGATAAGAACTTAAGAATTTCTATCATGTTGTTTCTTTTATTGTTTTGAAATAATGTCGAACTGGGGTCATCATCAGTGAAAAATGTAAGAAAATGTTTTTAGAAAATTAAAAATGATATTTCAATGGAGTTGATAAGCCATAAGATAAGCGAAGAAAAAAGTACTAGAAACGTGGTCTATCCATTTGCTGAATGTTTATACATCAGACTTAGATAGAAAGATAGATAGATAGTTTAGAACGCAATTGAGATATATATATATATATATATATATATATATATATATATATATATATATATATATATATATATATAATCTGATTCTTAATAAGAAAACAATTTTTTTTACCAGTATTGTATTCGAAAAAGTAACACATTTTTAAAAGTTCTTTTACTTAAATAATGTTTGGCCTCCTGTTTCAGTTCATTAAAACGTGATTTATAGATTTTGCGCTTTTATACTTTGATTTTATAACTAAATAAAAACAATTACCATCAATATTTTAAAAGGAAGTGTTAGAATATAATCCAAAATACATTAAAATTTTCCACCAAATCTTGCATAATTATAAATGGGTCTTATTCTTCCAGGAATTCAGTTAAAAAATAATCAGTTTTTTTTATTAATGTTTTGACGTGTTTTCCTCAGGGAATTGTAAAGAAGTATTTTTCCAATGCGCAATAATGATGAAAATGAAAGGGTTATCAAGGCACTTTTCTCCCTCTTTTTTTTGTTTTTCTACTTCTTTGTTTTCAACAACGCAGCTGTTTCTTTGACCTTCCGAACAAAAACATTTTATGAGAATAAAGTTCAAGTTGATAAACCTCAGATTCTATCCTGAAGCCATATGCAAAACAGCAATCTCAGGGAATACACAATATGTCCATAAATGTCTTCAATTCTAATTCATTGGTGATCTTTAAAATATTTTTCCACCGGCTAACCTTCACCACCATATTCCAGAAGATGTCTTGTTGAAGGCTGATTCTGTTAATGGTCTGTTCTGCTGATAAAATCTTGTCTGGCTTTCTTGTAATGGTTCTGTTGTATTGCTGTGCCTGCTGCAGAGTCGTGAGGCTCCTGTATTCGTGTGTTACAACAGAATTATTCCGTAGACAACGTTTCAGTTATCGTTGTATATTTGTCTATATACTCTTTTACTATCTTTTCACATCAGCCTTTAAAAATGACCTTTGCACTGAAAATCAACACCCTACAGAGCACCAACTATACGGCCACCTACCTCCCATCACGAATAATACAATATATATATATATATATATATATATATATATATATACAGATCTAATTCTGTTAAGTATTTCGTCCAATCATCATCATCATCATCATGTCGTGCCGCCAGCAAGTATATCCCTGACCCTCTCTCGCCACTTCTCCCTATCTTTCATCGCCTCTGGCAGGTCTTCAGGGCAACATCCCGTATCCTCACATAGCTACTGAATGTATGTTCTAGCTGGTCGTCCTGCCTTTGCTCAACCATATGTGGGGGTCCATAGGAGTACATCACTTATGAGCTCGTCTCTGCTTCTCCAGCAGTGTCCTGCATGTCTGGTTCGTCTAGCTTGGATAGTTCTCGTGATGGGAGGCAGGTGACTGTATAGTTGGTGCTTTGTGGGGTGTTGCTGCCGGGACTTATTCAATATTGCTCGCAACATTCTTGTGTAATTGCCGTCTAACTTTTTCTACAGCCGTTTAGTTAGCGTCCAAGTGGTGCATCCATACAGCAGTATCGACACGGCCGCTGCCTGGAAGAAACTGCGTTTAATTTATCGGTCAGGTTTGATTTCTATATGATCGATAGCCTATCGATAGCTGTCCATGCTTTCGTTAGCCGCGTGTCGATGTCATTTCAGGTGATGACACACTGCTTCCTAGGTAGGTAAATTTGTCTACTAGTTTCAGAGATCTTCCGTCTAGTGTGGAAATATCGCCCGTTTGATTAAAGCACATAGTTCCTAAAATATCCTTCTAATTTCTTTTTCTTATGATTATTTCTAAAATTATTCAAATCAATTTTAAAATTCTTCATACTTTAGTTGTTTTTGATCTAATTAAGCAATTTTTTCAAAATATACAATCTCCACTTGTTTAGCAAATTTAGTTTTGGAAATATTTCTTTTCACTTGTTAAGAATTTGGACCCTGGGGATAGTCAAATTCATATTTTACTCATAAATATAGACTCTCTCTCTCTCTCTCTCTCTCTCTCTCTCTCTCGTTGTCTTTTTTCTCCCTTTCCCTTTCTTGTTTCCCTTGAAAACCAGCAGAAGTAGAAGAGGAATCTTTTAAGTTGAATTCGGGTCAAAGGTGCCTGCTGACCGATTGACGGTCAAGTTTCCCTAAAATGGGTTTATGAACTGACTAGCAGCCCCTCGCAACAAACGACCTATTTGAAGACAGCGGGAAGCTCAAATCGGCAAAGCGGGAAAAATCAGACTAGACACGGGATCCTCTAATAGTGCTTCTTATGGGATCCCTGGACCAACTGACTTGTCTGACGTCCCTATAGTGAAAAGATTCAACTGTCTTCCCCAGACCTGGTCATATGGGAAGATTAAAAGGCCGCCAGAAAAAGGATAAGGACCGTGTAACTATTTTGTTCGTCGTCTGACCACGAGATTAGCCAGAGAACAAGAAAAGATTTAAAGATGTACCCAGAAAGAAAGAAAGAAAGAAAGAAAAATTAATGGTCGGTGAAACGCAACACCAGAAAAAAGAAAGAGACATATATGTATAAAAACAAAGATAAAAGAAAAGGAGAGAGAGAGAGAGAGAGAGAGAGAGAGAGGTTGGGGAAGTAAGATGAGCTTTTTTTAAATATTGTGACACTTTTTGCTTACCCCGTCCTGCGGCACACAAAACATAAAAAAAAATTTGTGCACAAATTCATCACAAGGAACATTCTAGGTGAATTGTCTCAAAATTGTTAAAATATAAGTATTTTTATTTTTGTAGCTAAGACTATCTTACTTAGCATACATGCTGTTATTTTTGGATTGATAATAAAATAATTTGTATTCTAAATTTTGAATTTCGTGTTGTCTTCATTTTTGGTTCGTTCGAAAATCTCTGTTTCATAGTTTTCCCTGTTAGCTTGTGGTTGAATGTGATCCAGAAATAAAATATTTTCCGACCTAATGCCAGCAATACGCTTGGCGATGTCCGGGCGACAGACGTAGGTAAAAGGGTCGGGACTTAAAGCTTGTCACCTTCACCGACAGTAAACTAGTCTGAAAAGTTTCGTGACACAGTTAATATCCAGTTCGAAATGAAAATATAGAAAAATGTCTATCATAATTAGGAATTCGGTTAATTATTTTGAAATTTCATGGATATTACCCCCGCCACTCCAATTCATCGTTTTAGTAAAACAGTTAATGTTTTTTCTCTATAATTTTGTCGTACTTCTTTGTATATGTTCTAATCTCAATATTCCAATTTCATTGTCCTGACACTGGAGACCAGTCCTGAGATCACTATTCTCGAGGAGGGGTATTATTAGAGTTTTATTCATCTTTGGACTCCTTTGAAATTATATTTCTAACTATCTGCTCAATTATTCCATTTTCCCTCATAAGAGTTATCAAAATATGATTGATACATTAAATGTATCATTAAAAGGAACCCCTGAATCACATTATCTATTTACGCTTTTGATTATCCACTGGCTTAATTCATATTCAATTTTGATATTTTTTGACACAAGAAGTATTTCCCCGTCGGCTGTGGCTGTAGAGTACACCGACAGCTTCTCTGCAGTGGGGTAAGACCCCACCCCAACGAATGTCCAAGATATGACAGTAAAAATCATTACTCCCTGGTTATCTCTAGCCCGGAATGGTAGAACCTGATAGTCCTCTATCTATAGGTAAAACAGAACTAACTGCGTGCTTATGCTAATCTGAATTGTTTGAAATAGAACTGTTTTTAACATTGAAACTCCCCTTACGCTAAATTGAATTGTTTAAGATAGAACCGTTTTGACATTTAACTGTGTGTAAACAAAATCTATACTCATACTAAACTGATTTAGCTGAATTAGAACTGTTTGACTAAACTGAATAGTTTGAAATAGAAACGTTTTTGACAAAAATGCCAAACTGAATCATTTGAGATCGAACTGATTATTAGCATAAAAATAGATTTGGCATTAAATAACCAACAAAGGTTGATATGCCATAAAACCTACTGAACTAGTCAACCAACCAACCAACCAACCAACTCAATATGTTGTACTTTACAGAAAATTGCTTTGTATTTCCAACAGTTCAAAGAAGACTGACTTCAGATTGCAATCGATTCAATAAAAACAGTATACATACGTACATAGACTTGTACCACTGTAGATGAGAATTCAAGGTTTGACGTTTTTTAGTAAATTAGAAAACAGTGATGTTGGCGTCTAAATTTTCATTCATGAATTTCAAAATATTATATCTTTCGCACCAGTGCAACGTCTTTTCAATACTTATGAAAAAGTTTCCTCTATACGTTTCAAAACTCATACAAGAATTTGTCTGGCTATTCAAGCGTATTCCTGGCTATTCAAGCGTCTAAAACCTCATGACGTTTTTTGCCTTTAAATATCGCGGTAAGAATAGTAAGAACATCTTAAAACGAAAAAAAAAATTAAAGTTGTCTGGCTTTTGCAGAGATGAATTCAAAGTTGTGACTCTGTTTGATTTATTTAAACTTTCATCGATACATTTACTGTGGTAATTGGTAGTTGTTTATGATAATTTCTTTTCAATATGAAAATAAATAAATATTCTATCAGGGGGTCGAAGAATACGTTGACTGGATCATCTGCAGAAGAGGTAAAACGCCCCCTCTCCTACAAAAAGTTTTTCCTCGTTATGACACTAAAATTCATCTGATGGTGAGGCATCGGTTTTATATAATGTTATAACTTCATTGTTATTACTCCCAAGCCCACTATTGCGCGAAGTTGTAGCAGCTGTTATGGTCCCATCTATGTATTAGAGCTGTTTAAAAATATTGTTATTTGATAGGAATAATTGATGTAGATAATTCCAATTAAGAAGCTCTGATTAGTCCATAAGGATTATCATTGGTATTTACTCCTTCTCTAGTTTTTCACACCAGAGTTAATTGACGGTTTCTCACTGGAGCTCGAATGACAGCAAGTCTCCTTAAGTCTGCAGGACTCTTCTCAGTATTGTGGCCGATTTCATCAATGTAGTTTGGACAGTCTCTATTCGTCGTTTTATTTCCATGTCCTTCAGTCATTGAAAAAACCCTTTCCAGACTGTAGTAAGAGTATCAATTACAGTTTTTCAATTCCCTACTAAGTTTCCTGGCACATATCTTTGTTTTCGCTTTCTTTCAATTTTACTCAGTAGTCAACCAGAATAATAATGTCCTCAATTGAACAGGTTCTATTTTTTTGTTGATTATCAGTAGGTCTGGTCGTTTGGCAGAGATTAGGTGATCCGTTTGTATCCCAAAATACCAGAGGAGTTTGTGCGTCTTATTCTCCATGATGGATTCCTAGGTTGTGCATATACCATTTGTTCGCATGGTCAAATTTCACTTTCTTGCGCAATTCCCACTGGATCACCTTGCCCACACAGTCGTGTCTACTTTGCTGCATTCGCTTATTATGTGATTGATGGTTTCGTCTCAATCAACACATAACCTACATCTACTGTTTTGTTGTGTCTTATATATTCTTCCTTTGGCGTGGTTGTTTTTTTTTTTGGCGTTGATTTGTGCTGCTATTAGAAGAGATTCCGTTTCTCTCTTAATATTTTCCTTTTTTAGCCATGTCCACCTTTTCTCCTGTGAAATGTTACTTGTTAGTCACTTAAAATCTTCATAGAGTTGTTTTTCTTCCTATTTCTGTTTTTTGGTTATTTCCATTCTGGCCATCCTCGTGTTGTCAGTATTGTGTCTTGTGGCTTTTATCAGACTTCATAGGGTGATTGATTTTATCTTGCAATTTGGTAAGTTTGTATCCGCCTGTGCATTTCCTGAGTATGTTGCTGAGTGGCATCATCGCTATTACGAATAATAATGGTGATAGAACATTCCCCTTGAACATAACATCTCGGGATCTTTGCTTCAGTTAAATTTTTCCCTCCTATCTATTCCACTATCCAGGTTTTCATGGTTTTCTCGATGGAGATTATGACTTGGCATGATATCTTTTCTATTTTGAGACTGTGTATTATCCAACTTTGGGGGACCATATTATAAGCCTTTTGGTTGTCAATCCACGTCAGAGCCAGATTTGGTTTAGTTTCTTTCTTTTAATGGCATATCAGCCTTCGTGGGTTATTTAATGTCAAAGCCATTCTTCTAGAAGAACAATGGTGGTGCTATTTAACCCATAGCTGGGAGGATAAGGGGGTTCACACCTTTCCCAAGGGTAATAGTCCGAAAGTGAACGTAATAGCGCGACTGGAGTTCGAACAAGCTTACTACAATTCCGCAGTTCATTGCTTTAACCATTACACCACGAGGACACCTTATAGCCAGATTTGTCCGTTTCTCTATATTCTCGTTGAGGATATGTTGAACAATACATAGGAGCTCACCACTCCCTCTGGATCCTTGGAGGCATATTTTCTGTTCCACAGAGAACAGCCCGCAGCTAATTGACAAATCGTAAATTCCCTTCTTGATTTGTGCAGTTAGTATTTTCCGTATCATCGGTAGGCACGTTACGGGTCGCTGGTTGTTGGGGACGGTTCTTTTTTGGGGGGTCTTTCCTTATCAGGGTTGCCTTTCTGTTGGTCATCTATTCGGGTATTTCAGCTTTTTGTAGACATCTATTTATGTCATGGATGGAAATAATTTTTTTTAACCATAATCCTTGTATGCTATCAAGGACTGGATTTTTCCAGTTTGATATTTTTTGAGTGAATCAAAGGGTATTTTCACTTCAGGGCCTTCTTCGACACTTTTCAACGCATTTTCCATGTTGATTATTCATTCGCCTTTTTTGCCATGACCTATTCGTTCCCATATTTTGGCCCTAAATCTCTTAGCCTCCCTTACATCCGGTTGTTGGTATGTCTTCACCCATTATCTTCCTACTTGGTAATTGAATATTCTTTCGTTGTTCTGTAATATCCTGGTTTTCTGCACTGTTTAGCACCGTCTCAGTATTTTTTTAGTCTTCTTTCTTTGGCGAGTATCTTCTGTTTTGCCTCTTCGAGTTGTATCTTTTGTTCTAATTATGCTAGTTTTCTCAACTCGTCCAAACATTTTTATGTTTTTCGCCTGTTTTAGCATTTTTGCTTGTCGTAGCCTTCTAACTAGAGTTTCCAATCGAATTTCTATTCGGGTTTGGAGTCTTTATTCGTGTTCTTCGGGAGAAACCCAATTTTTCCACAAAATAATTTCGCTTTTGCATTGATTAGATCGTTTGATTCCGTGATGGGATAATTGTTAATAAATCGTTTATTTTTTCGGTTTCTGTCTTGACTGTTTTTTTTCCAGTCTTGGTTCCTGCGAAACGGCAATGCAGTTTTCTTTTCAGACATAATTCACTTCATCATCTCTACATTTATTCTATTGTTCTCGTGTTGTGTTTGGTTGTGTGATATTTCAGTCACTATTAGTTAAAGTTTCTTTTTTCTTTATTGTTTCAGGTGTTTCAGTACTTAGTGTCTCGGTTACAGTAATAAGGGCCTTTTAATATGTCCCCCAATATATTTGTTGGTGCAATTCCAATATTTTACTGTTAGAGAACCAAACTTTCTTTATTATTATCCTGACCTGGTCAGTGAGTCTCTGGTTTGTTATTAATTCGAGTAAACTCTGTACAAATTTGTATCATTCTTTTTCTATTCCTTCTTAGTGTAGGGCTAGACCTAAAATAACAGTATAACGCAATTTCATTATCTTTCCTAGTTCATTTTCTGTGCTGTAGCCTCTGATTTGATTGGTTAATTCGTTCTTCATTTTTGTACATGAAAAAGGAGCAGTCAACAGTCAACACTCGAGTCACCCATGATGGCTATCAAAGGAGTACAAGCCAATCATGACACCAAAACTTACTGCCTAGGTACCACGTTGGGTATTGCTATGATTTGTTATTTTTCATAGGTAGTATATTGTAGCTATACCAGACCCAGGAGTTGTATATTATCTGCGCTCCTGACAAAGATGTGACCAATTTTAGCGAGTCACAAAAATGATTGATAAAAATGATTGAAATAGGTAAAAGTTTAACATAGTTAAAGTCCGCAATAAAGTTGGTTTTGTTTGATATTAAAAACAAAAGACTGTGGTATTTGTAAATAGTCCTACATTGGCGATTACTACCGTAAACCAGTGAAATTTCGTTACTTTTTGACCTCGGCCCTTCCGAATGATGATCATATTTCAAATTGATCTCTTAATTATGGCTTCAGATCATTTAATTATCCTAGTTTTTACTCTACATTAAGTATTCGAACAAAAACTAATTCACATTTTGAAAGGACAAATCCAGAATAGGATTTTTTAAACAATAGACCTAAAAGACAGGAATTCAAAATTAGTCGCTTCGTTTTTACATTTAAATCACAAATAATATTTAGCAGAGATTTTAATTCGAGGGAAGATCAATTTTAAAATCAAACTAGTATTTAAATGGTCAACCTAAAGACTTTATATAAATTCAAGTCTTTTCGTTCAAAATCGAAGACAGTTAACAGCAAGGATTTGTCACCCCCTTCTGTGGGCACCTGACTCCTTCAGATGTTGAAAATTATTATTATCATTACTTGCTCATTGAGAGTTTTTCACATCAGTTTTAGTTGATGATTTTCACTGGAGTCCTTGGGAGTTTTTCATATCATCGTTAGCTGATGGTCTTTCACTGAAGTTTGAGTGACAGCAAGTCTCCTCAAGTCACCAGGACTTTTCTCAGTATTCTGACCACTCTCAATAATGTAATAGTTTGCCAAATTCCATTCTTATATCCTGACTGTGTATTCTCACTGCGAGTATTAGAGTTTCCAATCCTTTTCGTTTTTGGTAAACAGGTTGATATCGTCCATTTACATTAGGTGATTGATTTTCCCTGCGATTTGCTAAGTTTGTATAAGCTGTGTATTTTCTGAGTATGGAATTGAGTGGGGATGGAGCATCTACCTGGAATATACCTCACTGGAACTTCGCTTCAGCTAAGCTTTTACCTCCTGCTGTCAATTCCACTCTCCAGGTTTTCATGGTTTTGTCGATAAGGTTTATGACTTCATTTGATATCTCGTACATTTTGAGGAAGTTTATTATCCAGCATTGCGGAACCATATCCCATGCCTTTTTGTTGTCAATCCAGTCCATAGCTAGATTTTTCCGCCTCATCTTCCTCTTGTTGAGGATGTCTTGACCAATCTAGAGTAGTTCTACTGAGCCTCTAGTCCACTTGCGACATTCTTTCTGTTTCGCAGAGAACAAACCGCGACTTGTCCAGAAGTTGGTATTTTTTTTGATTTGTGAGTGAATCGATGTGTATTTTAACCTTAGGTCCTTCTTCAAATTTTGCCAACTCTTTTTCCATGTTGCTTATCGATTTGGCGTTTTTGTTAAGTCTTCTTAGCTGCTACATTTTGGCCCAAAATTGTTTTGCTTCCCAAGCATCAGATTTATGATACGTCTTGGCGCCATCACCCCCTACTAGTTGCTGGATTTTCTCTCGTTGTTTTGGAATGTCATATTTTGTCTGTATTGTTTTACCCTGTATGAATATCTTTTTATCATCCTTCTTACACTTGTAGTTTCTGGTTTATTTTCTTGTATTATATTGTAATTTTTATTTGTTTATTTTTATTCGTCACAGTTTCTTTCATCTCCTCAATAGTCTCATAACGACAGCCTGTGAGCTTAGGGAATAACCAAAAGTCACAGGGAGCAAGGTTTGAACTATAGGGAGGGTGAGAACTGTCTTGATGCACATATTGGTCAAATAGTCTGTGACAAGGATGGAGTAGTGGACTGGTGCATTGTCCTGCTGAAAATGCCGCTGACGGCATTTGAAGAGTGCTGGCATCTTCCGACCGGATCTCTGCCTGAACTCCCTTAAAACCTCAACATAGTAACCCTAACCCTAACCGTTTGGCCAATCAGCTCTGGTCTATTGACGTCCATACTCGTCCCACACATCTCATCATCCCTCACAGACACCCTGTCTTCCTTGAATCTCTTATGCCACTCAAAAACCGATTCTCGATTCATGCAAGATGGTCCAAAAGCAGTCTGAAGCATTTCATACGTTTCTGTGGCATTTTTCAAAGTTTAAAACATATTTTTTTTTTGCATATGTTTCTTCTAAAGTGTCCTCATGTCCGGATTGGATTTTTGAAATTCACCAGCTGTGACAATCAGGCTTTAGTAGGGTGTATTCCAATTCCGGCTGTAGCTGTTCATTTGAACCTGAAATCATAAGAATTATTTCAGTCATCTCATAAGATGTATAGCAATAACATACTGAATTTTCAAGAGTCTACAATAATTTTAAATACCTGTACAAAAAAGTATGGAAACTTACCGAATGCACCTCGTAATTCTTGTGTTAGAGTTGCTCTGTGTAGCTTATTATTACTATTACTATTATTATTATTATTATTATTATTATTATTATTATTATTATTATTATTTTCTCCTTGAGTGTTTTTCCCATCAGTTTTAGCTGATGGTCTTTCATTAGAGTTTGAGTGACTTCAAGTCTCCTCAAGTCTCCAGGACTCTTCTCAGTATTCTGGCCGTTCTCAATAATGCTGTATTTCGGATGGTCTTCACTCATCCTCCAACTTCTAAGTACTCCAGTCCATTTAATAATCCTTTAGTTACTGTACCAAAAGCACAAATTACGATTCCATTGTTTTTTCAATTCTTTAGTAAGCTCTTGGTACTTATCCTTCTTTTCACATTTTTTCATTTTTATTCTGTGGTCACCCGGACAGCAGAGTCTACAATTTCCAAATTCTCTTTTTGTTGATTATTATAAGGTCTTATATTCTAACCAAGATTAGGTGATTTGTCTGTACGTCAAAGTTCCATAGGAGTTTATATGTGTCATTTTCTAGGACAGGTGCTGGGTTTTGCATATACCATTTGTTGGTATGGTCAAATTTAAATTTCTTGCACATCTCCCTTGCCGACCCAGTCGTGTTTAGTCTTATACTTCTTCTGTGCCAATTTGCTGAATTTGCTTATTATGTGATTGACGGTTTACTTGAATAAGTATGAATATTTAAAACAGGGGATTATTATTTAATGGTTATAGTTTCTTGATACCATATATCTGTGTGAAATTAAATGACGCTAGTTAAACATGAAAAATAACTTGAAATCATATAATCATTAGCATTACCTGTGTGATGCCATACAACTGTGTTCAAATTATAAGTATTACATAGGAATACTTTATATCATAGTACTATGTGCAAGAAAAAATCTAAAGAAACAATTTCAGAATGAAAATATGAATGCATAATGAATGCAGTTCCTTAAACCCTGTACATTAAATAACTATGGACGGGTTGTGATGCCGCAAAAACCAATCACTCAATCAATCTTATTTTTACATGGAAACAATAAAGTTCGAAAAGTTTGTGTTTTATTTGTTTTCCCTGTTGAATTCATGAATTACTTGGGAAATTCCAACTTACAGGACATGAAAAGTAAGTTGTTTTTAACTCAACCAAATATACTGTCAGTAAGTAAGTCGGCGTCCGTAGTCGAGGGCGACCAGAAGGCTCCCTTTTCAATAACTACTACACCGAGGTGTAGGGGAGGGTGCTACTCCTTTCCATGGGTTGCTCAATTTTACCCTTGATACGTACCTTATGTTGTTGAGTGTTAAGCAAATAAGCATCAAGTACCATTTTTTAAGTCATTGATATGACGCGACCATGTCTCCCGGACCATTGGTGAACACTGTACCCTCTAAGCTAATATACCAGTATACTGTCTATAAGTAGATCTTATGAATAGGCAATTTTTTTCTTACTTTTCAGTCAACTTATTTCTAAAGAGCCTCGTGTGTTTTTTTATACAAGTATTCATTCTTATCTAACAAAATCAGTCAACAAATCCCCATTTAACATAAAAAGGCATGACTTAATAGAAAAATACGATTTACCTTATTATTGGTGTTTTAACCGGCTTCTTTGGATTGGTCTCAAAAACAGGAAAACAGGAAGAGGCATTTTAGAGTCAATGAATAAAATATCGATTGTTGAAAAAAGCATAACTTGATACCAATAGGATGATTCTCAAACTCACGCAATTTAAGTTTGAGAATCATCCTATTGGTATCGAGCTATGCTTTTTTCAACAATCTTCTATTTTTATATACATACGTGTTCTTAGTTGTTAATAACGACACAGTATACTATACAACAAGTGGATTTTTTTTTCTCATTTAGCAGAAAGTTGTTGTTATTTTTTTTATCTTATTCTTTTAATACAGCTCGGTTATTCTTTTTTCTTCATTTCGATGGATGAAGTTGTCAGACAAAGGGACTGAACTTATTCTCAAACTCATTAAGTCACCTTAAAGCCATAGAAAATATATTCATGTGCAATAGTTCTATACATAAGTGTACATTCTTACATCGGCGTGTGTGCCCACCAATTGCCAAAATAAGGAAATCCAAATCAATATACTCACAACCATAAGATCCCCCCACCTCTCTCTCTCTCTCAAAGATATACACATAATATATCCACAAACACGTTTGTGACAAAAACTCACATACATATATTAGACATAAGATTTATATTTATTCATATATATGAATATATTAGTCATAACCAAAAAAAAGACTGAAAAAGTGGGGAAGAACAACAAAGATCTTTAGCAAAACAGCCAAAAATTATCAGACACTTTTCAATCACTTACGAAAGATTATTATAATTATTTGATATTTGATAAATATTTTTGTATCGATTGGAATTCGAATTATAAATAACAATACTTGAAATAATTTAACTATGAGCAAATAAATGATTTATATTAAATAAAGTTATTAGGGCTAAATAGCAATGCTTGATAGTATTTCCCGTCTACACACAAAGAATTCATATTTAATTGAAATATTAGAGCTAAATAAGAACACTCGAAATCCATTTAAATGTGTGCCAACAAATGAGTTTTATTTCATTCTGGAATCAAGTTACGTACAAACAATAAGCTCAAAAATAATATATATATATATATATATATATATATATATATATATATATATATATATATATATATATATGTAATTGTATTGAATTAATTTAGAGGGCTATTGCAATGCAAAATAATTATTGTTTGAGTCTAATTAATTTCAAAGTAAAACTTCATCATCAGTGACTTTTTTTATAAATGAATACGGTGTTAAAGGTTCAAATTTTTCGAACGTTGTAAAGATGGTGTCACGTGGGGTGTTAGACCGCCATATTGAGGGTTGTAACCATAGTGCCACGTGGGGTTGTTTCAAATGCCATGTGGAATAGACGAGGCTTCAGTTGTCCCAATTAATTGAATTTAATTTCTAATTTTTATTTTTATTTAATACTATCTTTATTTTATTTTAAAAAATATAGATATGCATTTAAAATATGCATGTAAATTAATAATATATTCCGAATTTAATTCTAATCTACTGTTGATCTGAGGGTGTAACTCAGCGATGATTCTGAGATTACTAACATTATGTATTATTGCTACATTTCTAATGGAAAACTTATCATTATTTTTTCATTCCATCAAATGTTTATGGAATGACAATACACGTGTGTTGAGTTGTTCTTTAATTCTGATGTGGAGGGGTCTGATTGTACTTCCTATATAAAAATTATGGCATTATAAGCAAATTAAACGATAAATAGTGTAAGTTTTTTGGTATATATTTGGACCTCTTATTGGGCAGTTGTCAAGAGTGCATGTTGTGACAGTATTCTAATTTTTCTTCGTTAGGCATTGGCATAGTGAGGGTCTGGAGTGGGTCAATTATATTTCTAGCCCTTACTTGTAAATAGCCCTACATATTTATTTGGTGATATTTCAACTGAAATGTGTCAGTGTCCGGATATCCCCTCGTGGAACCATGGTTATAACACCCCACGTGACACTATCTTTACAACGTACTAAAAATTTGAACTTCTAACACCGTGTTCATTTATTAAAAAAAGTCTCTGACGACGAAGTTTTACTTTAATACATATATATATATATATATATATATATATATATATATATATATATATATATATATATATATATTACAGAGTTGGTTGTCACTATCTCACTTCGTTGTTTAGACAAACTAAATGCGATATAATTTGGAGAGAGCTCAATATCTGTGATAGAGCTATAATTTAATAATAAGTAAATATATTTTAGTTTTTACGTATATTTAATAGCATGAAAGCTTGTCTGCGACCTCATTTTTCATGTCGTTTTATAAACGACAATCAACAGGCAGAGAACGAAAGATAATGAAGAAATCGAAAAAAATCGAAAAATGCAGCCAGAAGAATATTATAATCGTATACAATTCTTTATACATGCGTGTGTATGGGTGAGCTTGTGTAGGTAATATTTGTGTATTATTGTGTGTGCACATATAAGTGATATTTAGTAGGCGTGTGTATAGGTTGATACAATTTCCGCGCGTCAAATTTGAGGTAGTCTTCTTGATGTATGAGACGCGATGGGTAGCCAAAGTCGCGACAGATTGACCAAGAAAAAATGAATTTTTTGTTGGTTATTTTATATATTCGTCCGTGCGCGCGCGTGTGTGTGGGGTGATGATTTTAACTAAGGAACAAAATATCATAATCATTGCATTACGAAGAAAATAACTTTTGATTTGGAAGCGTGATAGTCGACGGAGTATGGTGGACCTGAATCACAATAAATATCATAGCGATGAGACGTTATATTGTAATATACTATGGGGTATTATGCAATATTAGTATTTTATGCTAGAATATGGTTTGCGTTAGATTGCTGTAATAATTTTCATTAGTTATGTGTAGACATTTTGGTAAGGAACTGGTGATCCTGTTTCACCGAACATCAGCAGCCCCTTGGGGTCACGTGGCGTCCATTATAAAAAAGAGCTCCACTGGAGAAGCTTCCTCTATTTTCCACTCCCACCGCTGTTAGCAGTAGGTCCATTCGTAGCAGCCATTGATGGCATACGTAGTTCGTACCTTTCACCAGCCAGGACCCAAGAGCGACGAACGCACGTGCTGAGTTAAAAGGAACACTGACAGTTAAGTTACAGCAGGCATTTTATCTGCAAACCTTACCTTCACAAACCTTACAACCTTACAATCTTCACATAACAAACCTAACCTTCCTTTATCTTACACCTTTACCTTATAACTTTACCTTATAACTTTACCTTATAACAACAACCTTACAACTAAACCTTATAAACCTCACAATACCCTACCATCTATTGGAACCTTGAACTCTCTTCAGTGAACTCTTCAATTCGTTGTTTGCTCCATGTGGTGTAAAACCCTGTTTATTGTTGTTGTTGTTGTTGTATATAAATTTTGTAGCACTAAATGTCGTTTGTCTTCCTTTCTTCAAAAGCTGTCACCCAAATCTCTACTGCTGTTGAAGTACGGTTTATTCTTTTACAAAACGTAGGAATAAACCGGGCTTTTCGGGGCTTATAAAAATCCCCATATACGATATGTTAATGATATATTGCGTATTCATCATTGTAATCCATGATTGTATGTACGTAAGGAATAAAGTGAATATGTTGTGTTAAGACGTTACAATATTTTTTTGTATTTGCTATGTCGTTTTTATTTATTCATTTATTTTTATGTTTGTGATTGTGTATAGTAATGGTTTTAACTAATGAGTAAATCATCATCCTTGCATAATTAAAGAAATTAAAATATGATTTGACGGGTAATCAAGATACGTCTGCGACGTAAGAATAATAGGTGGGAAGTTGAGTTGGATTATAATAATAACCTTTTCAGCTCTGTTGTGTTAATGTTAAGTTACGTATAAGTTATTGTAATATAAGATGGTATATGCGTGGGGGATATGGTAAATATACTTTGTACAGACCTATTTCTAACACTCTTGAAAACATAGCTAACATAATATCAACATGTTATGGAAGTGTATGAAGATGTATATAAAGATTGAATGGAGGAATGTAGTTCTACGGTGCGTCGGGTGTGTTGTTTGATGGAGGAAAAAACAACTTACAGTGCGTCAGGTGTGTTGTGGGGTCATTCGTGGAAGGATTTTAGTAGTGGAGGTATGATGGATGGGTTGTGTGTATGGGTCGAAAAGTAAGAGTAGATGTTTATTACAATGTCTGTATTTGGATAGAATTTTTAATTTTTTAGCAGGGTGTTTTGAGATGTTTTTCTAGTTTTTCGTGTCGGTAAAGAAGGCACTTTGTGATGTCTTGCAGTAGGCAGAGCTAGTTTTAGTATTTCCCAGGTGAGTGTGAATGAGAAGTTCATGTCTTTTAGGTGCCATATGTTTGTGGATAAAGAAGTTTTACATCAGTAATTTCTATTGGTGAAGGAAAATTTGGGGTTATATATTCTTTGTTTTATGGTAGCCTCCGTAGCACCTATTTATTGCTTGACTGAGCTGTTGGTTTTTACTGTGGCTTTGCACTTTACTTATTCTGTTGGCAGTTTCCTTGTAGGGGGTAAATGTTTCTTTCATACAGTTGCATTGTTTGTTGGAGTGTGGTACTGTGTGGATTTAATATAGCTAATACAAACAATTATTGCAACATCTTAACACAATATATTCACTATATTCCTTACGTAAATACAACCATCGATTACAATGATGTCACATACATCCAGTAGACAACCTCCAATTTAAAGCGCGACGCATGTATCTTCCTAAACACACACATACTAAATATCACTTATACGCCCATACACAATAATACGCAAATATAACCTATACAAACACGCACACATACACGCGTACACATAAAGAATTGTACACAATTCTCTTCATTATCTTTCGTTCTCTACCTGTAGATTGTCGTTTATAAACCGTCTTGAAAAATGAGATCGCAGACAAGCTTCCATTCTATTAAATATAAATAAAAACTAAAATATGTTGTTGTATAGTGGCTCGTAACACGTGACTTCCGGAATCGTGGAAGTATAAAAGACGCCGTGTTTCTGAAGCACGGAGAAGCAGAAGTAGAAAGAGAAGCAGAGATACAGCTCTGAAAGGACGTCGGTCAGTAGTAGACCAATTTCGGACGTAAAACCAACAGCGCGAGACTTATAATTGTCGGGCAGTACCACTTGAGTTAATAGACAACTAACTTTATTTCACTGTGGATATTTTCATTACCACGATACAACATATATATTTACTTATTATATATATATATATATATATTAATGCATATGCCATTGAACAATATTAACATCTTTTGTCTTCACATTTTTGTATATGTCCTTTTCAGTTGTCGCATTGATTTTATGATAACCGGTGGGAATTGGTTAAATAAACACTTCAAACTAATAAGCCAAAATTTAATAAACATTTTTGCCGTAACCAAATGTACTACAATTATAAACTTGATGAAAACATTTTAAAAATGTTGATTAAAAGAAATATACTCCGCACTGATTCTAATAAAAAATAAAACTTATCATATACTAAAACAAATTTGAAACCTCCAAGAGGGTTATTAACAGTTATTTCTCTACATCGATTAGGGTTTTGCAAAACACTAGTTGGTTGGTTGGTTTCTTTGTTTAATGGCATATCAACTCTTTTTAGGTTATTTAATGCCTAAGCCACTCTCCCAGAAGAACAGTAGTGGTACTATTTAACCCAGAGCTGGGAAGATAAGGGGGTTCATACCTTTCCCAAGGGTATTTGCCCGAAAGTGAACGTAATAGCGCGACTAGAGTACGAACACGCGTACTACGATTCCGCAGTCCATCGCTTTAACTATTACACCACGAGGACACCCCCTGCAAAACACTAACATTCTAGGTCAATTTCATCATCATCATCATCATGTCGTGCCGCCAGCACGGATATCCTTGACCATCTCTCGCCACTTCTCCCTATCATTAATCGCCTCCGGCAGGTCTTCTGAGTTACATCCTGTGTCCTCACATAGCTGCTGTATGTAAGTTTGGGCTGGTCGTCCTGCTTTTGCTTGGCCATATGTGGAGGTCCATAGGAGTACGTCACTTACGAGCCCGTCCTTGCTTCTCCAGCAGTGTCCCGCGTGTCTGGCTCGTATAGTTTTCGTGATGGGAGGCAAGTGGCCGTACAGTTGGCGTCTCGTGGGGTGTTGTCGCCAGGACTTGTTCAATATTGCTCTCAACATTCTTGTGTAGTTGCCGTCAAGTTTCTTCTCCAGACGTTTAGTTAGCGTCCATGTAGTGCATCCATATAGCAGTATCGACACAACCGCTGCCTGGGAGAAACTGCGTTTCATTTTATCGGTCAGGTGTGCAGTAGTGTCTCTGCTTGATTAGGCGTATTCGCCAGTAATGCTAAGTCATCAGCGTAGTCGGCGTCTGTGATTGTTTTTGCGGAGTACCTTTTGCTTCTTTTCTTAGACAGCTCGAAGCCATTTTCTCTGATTTTGTCGATCGAAGTTCTAAGCACGTAGTCTAGACAGATGATAAAGAGGTACAGGGCTAGCGTGTCTCCTTGTAGTACTCCTGCAACAATGTCGAAGTATTCCGTGTCTCCATCTGGTGAACGTACTTTCACTTTTGTGTTTCTGTAGAGGATCATTATTGCTGCTATGGTTTCTTTTGGTAGGCCGTATGGTAGTAGGATTTGTTCCATCTTCTGTCTGTGTATGGAAACGAAGGCCTTGATAAAGTCGACAAATAGTAATGTCGCCTGAAGGTTTTTTTGCCCGAACGCCTTCAAGGATTCTACGAATGGTCAATGTTTGTGAGGTTAAATGTACTCAAGTACTTAATCTTAATGTACTTAAGTACTTACTTAATTTCTTAGAATGACAGTATATCGAGACGACTCAAAATGCATCTATCTGATACCAGTTCAATAGCACAAATTCTGAAACCGTTTCTGCCCAATAACTGAATTTCGGAAAATATTTTAACAATATTAAAACAACAAAATAACAAACAAAATTACAAATTCTGGAGGCGCCCCCTATCAAAATGAAACAACCCAAACTCAATAGAATCAATTTTGAATCCAGTATTTAAATGTCTTTAGCGAATTCTGATACTTATATTAACGAATATAATTCTACTACAACACATCAGTATAAAAAATAAACTCTTACAAAATATTAATGTACAAGCAAAGGACACATTACTTTTGCAATATACACAACCCTGATGATGGCCCAAGATCGGGAAGAGAGTACCTGGGTAACTATTAGTTACGGGATTTTCATCAACCAATTCCCGCCAGATTCCATATAATCAATTCGGCAACTGGAAAGAACAAATACAAAAATATGTAGACAAAACATGACTATATTGTTCAAGGAAATATGCATTAATGAAGAAATGCTACCCGAACACACACACACACACACACACACACACACACACACACAGATATATATATATATATAATCTGTCATTAAATATCCCACAAGGGCTTATATGCCGTAAAACAACTCAAAATCAATACTTATACTCAATTAAGAGTTGCAAGTTTTGTACTAGTTATTAGTGAGAAAATTAACGAGGATAATTTTTTAACTTTTCACTCTGCACTGGGAAAGACGTGAGCAATCTCTTCCATCTTCGGCAATGGATAATTAGCAAGGTAGACTTGGTTCTTAAGCCTTGTTTAAGTAGACTAACATGGAAAATGAAAAATCTGATTTACAAATTAGCCATCTCAGTACATTGATCAAAGTAATAAAACCCCTGTTCTGTAATTTATTCAAGACAAACCCTACTAAAAAAGATTTCGTATGAGTTAAAACACGACTTAAAGGAGTTAGTTGATTTATATTGTTTTGAATCTGCAATAAATAATATTTTTGTTATACAACTAGTGTCTTAGCGAATAAACAACAGCTTAAGCAGATAAATCGACGATACACACATAAAAAAGACGTAATTTTAAGGATACTATATAATGCATTCAGACTCACTCATGTGTGAGCAAGGTCTGTGTTTGCGTGTGCATGTATTTAAAAAAACGATAATTGATATAAGCAATAAACTAATATTCAGTTAATAGCAGATATCCTGCCAATTGGATATTTATAAAATTTACCTATTGCCGGAAGCTCTAGTGTGTCTCAGGTTTGCACTTTTAAAAGTCTTTCTTTTATCCTGTCAAGTTGTTACAATTAATTGGAAACCAGACACACTCTTTATACTGTCTATATAAGTCTATGAGTCTTTACAGAACTGTTTTCTTATCAATATATCTGATTGTTTTAGATGATGATCATATGAGAGCTATCGGGTAAGTAAGAAGAATACGTACCAAGAATATCTATCTATCTATCTATCTATCTATCTTTATGTATGTGTGTATGTACCTATGTATGCATGCAAGCTTGCATGTATTTCTCTATCTGTATGTATGTATATATCTATCTGTATGTATGTATGTATGTATGAACGTATCTATCTATCTTATATGGAAATCAGACCTAACCGATAAAATGAAACGCAGTTTCTTTCAGGCTGCGGTCACATGAATACTGCTCTATGGATGCACTACATGGACTCTAACAAAACGGCTGGAGAAGAAGCTAGACGGCAATTACACAAGAATGCTGCGAGCAATCTTGAACATGTCCTGGCGGCAACACCCCACAAGACACCAACTGTACGGCCACCTGCCTCCGATCACGAAAAATATTCAAGTTAGACGAACCAGACATGCAGGACACTGCTGGAGAAGTAGGGACGATCTCATAAGAGATGTCCTCTTATGGACCCCCACACATGGCCGTGCAAAAGCAGGACGACCGGCACGAACATACATCCAGCAACTATGTGAGGATACGGGATGTTGTCCTGAAGACCTACCTAGGGCGATGAACGATAGGGAGGAGTGGCGAGAGAGGGTCAGGGATATCCGTGCTACCAGCACGACATGATGATGATGATGATCTATCTATCTATCTATCTATTTATCTAAGTTTATGTATGGGCGTATGTATGTATCTTTATATATATATATATATATATATATATATATCGATTCGTAGAACCGTTAATTAAAATGTAATACAAAAAGAATTTCTGATATGATATTCATAGCATCAATTTCTGTGTACATCATTGAACATATTGCTAACGGTGTTTGTCTCGATGTTTCTCATAAATGTAGATTTGAATATGACAGTCAAATCAGAGTACAGGTTTAATATTCTCTGTCTTTCAACTCATATTTGTTTAATCAATATTTATTCTATTACTATTACCTTTTCCATAAAAGTTTTCATCATCCGACAGAAACTACAATCTTTTCAACGTCAAGAAATGCTTTATATATCTCATTTTTCACTTAAAAACTACCCAAGTCTCAATAATAACAATAATAATAATAATAATAATAATAATAATAATAATAATAATAATAACATATGGTGATAGAGATGAAACGATCAATCACATAATAAGCAAATCCAGTAAATTAGCACAGAAAGAATATTAGACTAGACACGATTGGGTGGGGAATTTGATAACCCAGCATCTTTTCTGGTGAATAAGACACAAAAACTCCTTTGGGATTTTGACATACAAACAGATCACCTAATCTCAACCGGACGACCAGACCTTATAATAATCAAAAAAAAAAAAAAAAGAGAACTCGCAAAAATGTGGACTTTGCTTTCCCAACTGACTATAGAGTAAAATTGAAAAAAAAACAAAAACAAAAGAAGAATAAGTAAGTACCTGGACCTTATTAGGGAATTGAAAAAATTGTGGAACATGAAAGTGACGGTTGCACTAATTGTAATTAGTGCTCTTGGTACAGTCACCAAAAGGATTGGTAAAAGGACTTGAGGACTTGTAAAAAAGAGGACGAGTGTAGACAATCCAAAATATTGCATTGCTAAGATCGGTCATAATACTAAGAAGAGTCCTGGAGACTTGAGAAGACTTTACATCACGCAGACTTTGGTGGATTATCATCCGCTAACGCTGATGTAAAAACTCACAAATAATAATAATAATAATGGGCATTTTAAACGACCAATTAGACATCTCACACGAGAAAACCTGGACCTGGCTAAGAAAATGAAACTTTAAGAGAGAAACAGAATCTCTCCTTATTGCAGCACAAAACAACGCCATAAGAACCAATCATATCAAAGCGAGAATAGATAAGAGACAACAAAATAGTAAATGTAGGCTATGTGGTGATAGAGACGAAACCATCAATCACATAATAATCGAATGCAGCCAATTAGCACAGAAGGAGTATAAGACTAGACACGACTAGGTTGACAAGGTGATCCACTGGGCGATGTGCAAGAAATTTAAATTTGACCATACCAACAAATGGTATATGCACAACCCAGCAGCTGTTCTGGAAAAGGACACACATAAACTCCTTTGGGACTTTGGTATACACACAGATCACATAATCTCGACCAGAGGACCAGACCTTATAATAACCCCCACCAAAAAAAAAAGAATTTGCAAAATTGTCGACTTTGCTGTCACGGCTGACCACTACAGAATAAAACTCAAAGAATGTGAAAAGAAGTACCTTGACCTCGTTAGAGAATTGAAAAAAAACTAGGAACATGAAGGTGACGATTATACCAATTGTGGTTGGTGCTTTTGGTGCAGTAACAAAAGGGTTATTAAAGGGAATGAAGGACTTGGAAGTTGGCGGATGTGTAGAGACCATTCAACCGACAGCATTATTAAGAACGGCTAGAATACTGAGAAGAGTTCTGGAGACTTGAGGACACTTGCTGTCACTCAAACTCCAGTGAAAAACCATCAGTTAACGCTGATGTGAAAAACTCTAAAGGAGTAATATAACAATAATATAAAATCCACTGAAATACCGCCAGCTAACGGTGGTAAGGAGAACTAACAAGAAGTGAAATAATAACCAAATGTTCTATGCACAAACCATTATCCCTTTCTGAGATTTTGAGATACAAACGAATCACCTAATAAAAACCGAGTCTTAATTAGCTAGAAAAAAAACAAACTTGTCATCGAGTCGATGTTGTTCCAGCGACTTACAGTCTGAATATAAAGTTGAAGAGATCAATGAATGAATTTCGCTGAAAAAACTATGAAATACGAAGGTGACGGAGATAATTGTAGTTGGAGTGATACGAACATTTTCTAAAGGCTGGGGGAATAAAAAAACTGTAGAGACTGATGATCAGTGGCAAAATTGATCCTACCTAGACAAGAGTATTGTTGAAATCTGCTAGAATACTGAGAAGAGTCCTGCCGACCTGAAAAAAAATTGCTGTCACTCAGACTCCTGTGAAAGAACATCAGCTCACAGAGGTGAAAAAAAAACACTTAAGGAGTGAGATCATAAGAAAGAATTATATAAAAGTAAAATTTGATTATACGCAGTAGAGTCACAAGGGTTGGTTATGTGGTGACTGATACGAAACTGTTAATCACATAATGAACGAATGCAACAAACTGGAATATAAAGATTACAAGAAAAGGTACAATTGATTGAGGAAGCTAATCTACTGAAAATTGCGCAAAAGATAAACGTTTACTAACGCTACTTAATGGTATGTGCACAATTGACCAATAGCCCGAGAGACCGGGGTTCAATCCCATGTCGAGTCATACCAAAGGCTTAAAAATGGTACTTGATGCATCCTTGCTTAACACTCAGCATTATAAGGTACGTATCAAGGGTAAAGTGGTGCAATTAAGAGGAAGGAGTAGCTCCATCCCCTACACCTCGGTGTAGTAGCTATTGAAAAAAGGAGCCTTCGGGTTGCCCTTGACTACGGTCGCCAACAACTATGCACAAACTAATCCCGACCAAGTCTGAAGTTACAAAAAAAAAATGAATTCTCACTCTTACTGATATTGTTCAGTTGGATCACCGAAAGAAAATGGGGAAAAAGCAAAAAGATTGATAAATATTTTAACCTTACCAGAGAGATAAAGAGCAACAACAACAACAAAACCAAGCAAACTGTGAAATATCGGAGTGATGCTGAAAGCAATTGTAGCTGATGTGCTTGGAACAATTCCCAAAAGTTTTGAAAGAAAATCTTAAAGAATTGGAAACCATAGGAATAATCGATATTATAGAAATCAAAACCTTATTAAGATCCAATAGAATACTCAGAAGATTCCTGGAGGACTAAGGAGACTTCATTTCACTCAGACTCTAGTGAAAGACGACCAGCTAATGTTGGTGTGAAAACTTCGTTTAGAGTGTAGTACTCAGACAAATGGCCCGTTGGACAAAAAAGTTGAAGACCATTCACTTGGCTTAACATGCAATAACTGACATAGACAGACTTTATGTGTGAAGAAAGGAAGGGGTAAGATGACTCATCGGCATTGAAGACTGCGTGGGTGTATCGATTCGAGAACTTGGGGACTACATTAAAAAGAGCAAAGAAAGACGAATCACAGCTGCCAGTATCAGAACTGACAAAATAAAGATAAACAGAACCAAAATAAAAACTAGGAAACAGAAATGAAAAGGGAAGCAAATTTATGGATATTTCAAGAGAGAAACTGACAAAATCTCCCTAAGGAAGACCAGAACATCGCTATGAAAACGAAACCTGAAGAGAGAAACTCTAATCTCTTTTTATAGTAATACAAAACAACAGCATAAGGGCCAATTATATCCAAAAGATAATAAAAATACACAACAAAATAGTAAGTGCAGATTATGTGGTGACAAAAAATGTTGTAAATTAAAGAAAGACGTCTACTTGGACCTTGCTTGAGAACTAAAAAGTTGTAGAACATAAGGGAGACGATAATAAGAATTGTAAATGGTGCGTTTGGAACGGTCCCCAAAAATTTGGAAAGGGAACTGAAAGAGCTAGAAATGGAAGGAGGAATCGAGAATATCCAGACTGCAACATTGTTAAGATGGCCAGAATACTGAGAAGAGTCCTGGAGACTGTAGATTTGCTGTCACTCAGACTTCCGTGAACAACCAGCAGCAAATATGGCTGAGAAGAAAAACATGCAGAGAGTAATAATAATAATAATAATAATAATGATTATAATAATGATAATAATCATACAAATTATGTGAACCCAAGAATATATATGACTCAAGAGAATGTAAATTATAGACTGAGAGAGAGAGAGAGAGAGAGAGAGAGAGAGAGAGACAGACAGACAGAGAGAGGGAGAGAGAGTGTGTGTGTCGAAATATTAAGTCAAATAATGAGGTACAACAGCAAAATGACACACAAAGAGAATAAGATTAGACTCGATTGGCTAGGGAGGATGATCCATTGGGATTTGTGAAAGCAACTAAAATTTTACCCGGCAGACAGATAGCATATCTTCAAAGAAGAAATTATCTTAGAAAATGAGGCTCACAGAATCCTCTGGGACTTTCAGACAAAAACAGATTATCCATTCCCTTCCAGAAGTGCAGACCTAGTTGTAGTATATAAGAAACGAACATGTCAGCTAATGGATTTCACCCTTACAGCAGATGACAATGTTAAAATAAAGGAATACGCCAAATGAGAGAAAGATTTTGACATTATCAGTAGAAGGCATCGGTCTCTACATTAACACAAATAAAAAAAAAGTTCTTTCGTTTTAAACAAGATGGAGCGTTCTCTCCATTAAATGGCAAGCGTCTGAAATTAGTAGACCCTTACAAATACTTCGGTAGCAATGCATAATCTGAAAAAAAAAAAACATTTCAATATACGCCAAAAACTGGGAATAAACAGGTTGTCGATCATATAAAAAATTGCTTTCTCTGAGAAAATAAAGAGGGAAATCTTCTAAACGGTACTACTATATAGTTGCAACACATATACTCTAATGAAACGCAAGGAGAAAAATCTAGATGAAAAATGCACAAGAATATTACGTGTTGATTCGAATAAAACCAAGAAGCAGCACCTCACAAAATGCAGTTCTACGGTCGCTTGTCTCCTTTCTCACTAACAATCCAAGTTATACGAAGTCATGCTGGACACTGAAACGCAAAGTCGAACTCATCAGTAAAGTTCTCCCGTGAATTTCCTATTTATGGACACACCAGTGTTGGCCGACCTGCAAATACTTTCATATATCAGCTCTGTGTGGACACCTGATTGTCTCCAAAGGACCTATCAATAGCGATGACCATATTTACCTACCACTCTTTTCAAGCAGGATATGACACAAGGTCAATTTTTAAGCGGAGTTGAATTCAGAGTTTTCCTTCTCCTAGACTAGATGCCTCACCAAGGCTGAAGAACCCAGTCTGCCCTATTATTCACCCATAGCTGGAGGGAGAATTATTGGATCCATACCTTTCCAAACGGTATTAGTGCTATGTGAAATGCAATCAGTCTCGTCCAGGATTTAAACTCGTGTCGCCGTGTCCATTTCCTACGACGATAACCATTACACCACGGGCACCTCCTAGTCAAAAGCAATAACCGATTGAGGCGGAGAGAGATAAGAAGAGAATCAGCACTATCACCTCAATTTGATGATTATGATAATCTTTAACAGAGGAGGTCTGTTGATAACGTTTTCTTATGCACACTAACATACAATATTAATCAAGTGTTCTTGTCATATATAAGAATGTCATGAACCCTTGATACGATCTCATCTGTTGGAATCGAGAATGAATTAACCACCCATTATTTATTGATATAATGTTTTTGTTTGGCATGGTTTATTTGGTTGATGGCATATCAACCTTCATGGGTTATTTGATACTGAAGCCACCCCCTTAGCCGAAGGAGATAATTGTTTTATTGACAAGTATTATATTGGAAAAATGAGTTCAACATACATAGGTGTGCCCTGTTTTAAGTGCAGCGGAGTTTGTGCGACTTAGTTTCTTTTGTCGTGTCTCTGGGACTTTTTAACGCATTAAATATAGTCAATTAAGGATCATCTTCGGTAAAAAGGCTGATAATCCTCTCACTCTATGAATAAGTGCAATGTATATTACGTTTATATGGGCGTTCTAGAATATTTTAACATTTTCGACTGTAGCCTTAACAATATATATATATATATATATATATAACTTGCCCATTTTTTTTACTATGTAGGGCTTTTTCTGCATCATGAATAGAACTTTTGGTCTTTTTATAGCTTAAATTATATATATATATATATATATATATATATATATATATATATATATATATAAATAAAAGACCCTAAGTTCTATTCATGAGGGGAATAAAAACTTAAACAGCAAAAATAAATAAATGAATAAATTAATAAAGAAAGAAAAAAGGGGATAAGCTAACTGACCAGTTGGGTCTTTGCTAAACGGAGTTAAATCGAAGAAAATGCTGTGAATTTTAGTGTGGACTTATTCTCTATACTGAGCGAGTCAAACTCTTCATTTCATCAGAAAGTATTTGAGAAAATTTATATTTTGTCCAGCACACTGTCTTTCTGTAAGCAGAGGGAATATATGCTAGGACAAAATATTATTTCGATATAATCTTCAATACATTATTTTCACGTCATAAATATTTCCATATTTTTTAACTATTATTCTACACGATATTTTTCTCGATTTAGCTCTGTTGAGAGAGAACGAAACCAGTCCGAAAACTTGTCCCCTTTTTTTTACTATGTAGGGCTTTTTCTGCATCATGAATAGAACTTTTGGTCTTTTTATAGCTTAAATTAAATTATGTACACCCCTATGAGTTCTCTGGCGAAGAAGTAATCGTGTTGCCATTAGCGTCTATTGTTATATAGTCATCTACAGCATCATGCAGCATCATAACGACACAATAATAGACAGACGCACGATGATAAAGACGCAGGAATAAACGACGCACACAGAAAGACGCAGGAAGACTTCTTTATAAAATATTTTACCTCTCATTTTATTTGTAATGTTTCGAAAAGGGTTACTCAAAGTTTGCGTGTGAGAGGGAGCTGGAGACCGAACATAACTGAAATATTTTGACCCCAAAGTTATGGCCGTCAGCGTTGTGTCTTTCTCGTTCTCCATGGCTGCTCAACTGGAGCACTCGAGTCCAATCTGCTGGGTACTGGCTTTCCCTACTACATCGCGTCCCTCTCCGCCTCCAATTATACTGCTTGTCCTCAACTCTACTCGCCTGTCTCCACTGGTTCGTTGAACTCAACTGTCTCCTTCTGTTCAATTCGTCAGCCTCATATTATCTTCAAACTCCCACGCGGTGATATGGACACGCCTCCGCAACTTCTTCCGATATCTAGCGACCGGGATGTGTCACTTCCGCTAACATTTGGAATGGCCTGTGTGATCGTCGTCGAGCGGAAATAACTGTCATGCAGTTCAGAGGTCACTCTCTTCCGGTGCATCAGTCTCTGAGTGTACCATGGGAATCTTTTTTACCTCGTCCCATTTCATCAGCCAATTTCCGCCCCCGCGATTTCCTCTCATAACTGCCATTAGAATGTATCACTTCCTTCCGGTGCACCACCTTGAATGGCATTTTTGGCCGGGTCAACAGGTCAAAACATAACACTATTGCAAGCCTCTTCATATATGAATTGAGGTCTCGGTAGCCATTGAACGAATGTATGTAAACAATAGTAATTGTGATCCATAACCGTTTAAAATTTACTTGGCAGCCAATGGCTTCTCGTGGCTGAATGGTTAGAAGCTTGACTTGATGTTTGAGTCAAATGGATTTCGATCCCAGTTACGGGAAGCTAATGTCTGGCCATACTGATGAGTTCTGATAGAACGAAACAGATCTGTCTCTGGATGACTCTAGATATTTATATATATTTGTGTGCGTGTGTTTTTTTCAGCTCGTGTAAGCAAAATCCTTTAGATGATTTTAGGGGAGATATTTATTTCTTTCATTTTATACTCATCAGTTACACAGCATTTGATTTTTTAAAAAATATTTTATTATTTGTTTTAACCAATTATTCCTTCCTATCTGTTGACGATATAAATCACTTGGTTTATTTTTTCATCTTTATCCATAGAGATTATTCATTCTCATTTTTAACCAACAATTCCAAAATATTTTTTGTTGATTGTGTAACTTTTCACATGAATCTTTTACTATTTATTGGATTGCATTCGTTTCTCATCCGAAGACAACGTTCATATCTCACACTCATTTGTTAGTAGGTATTTGGGGTTTCATTTTCTTTTATTTGATCACTAGACGGGCACCATCAGTTAGTCTAGCCGAGAATACGCTGACCGTCTCCTCTGTAGAAGGGTGAAACTCTTCCTACCAAAAAATGTGTATGACACTAAACTGTGTTATGGGCAGTTCGAGTGCCTCTTTGACACCATTGTCCTAGGTCTACTCTCAAGCAGCGTGGTCGTATCTGCAAGCATTCCACTTATTTGACAAATCTTCCTTAAAAGTATTTCTGTTCGATTTAAATACTTGAAACCATACTACCGAGTGCAAAAAAAAAAAAAAACAACAAAAAAAACAACAAAAAAACAAACTCTTAAAACGACGACCTTGGAATGTAAGTATAATCGCACAATATACGAATTTCCCTTACCTTTCAGCATAAAATAACCTAGGAGAGTTTGATATGTCTTTTAAATGAATTAATCAAATATATGTCTTTGGAAATTATTTATATTATATAGAAATACTTGATACATTTAAACTGTTTTTGTTATGTAACTTGAAATTATGCTTGTTCACAAATGATTATGTTAATTTCTGAGATCGTATAACTATGAGCAAATAAATGATTATTATTATATAGAAATAATTACCTGAAATAAAATGATTATTAGCATTAGGGAGGAATATCCAAAATAATACGAATGTGTGTGCAATTGTTGTGGGAGGATCATTAAATACGTTTCCAGACTTTATATCTTATAGGCACTTATATTGATAGTACACGCATGAAACTCTAGTCCCCTTCAAAGTAATCTCCTCCGGCTGCAATGCACGTGTTGTACCGTTCTAACAACTTCTGGAAGGCCCCATGGAGGTCCTCTCGTGTGAGCGTGTCAAAGACCTTCATCACAGCCTCTTTCATCTCCTCAATTGTCTCATAACGACAGCCTCTGAGCTTAGGGAATAACCAAAAGTCACAGGGAGCAAGGTCTGGACTATAGGGAGGGTGAGGAACTGTCTTGATGGCCTTCTTGGTCAAATAGTCTTTGACAAGGATGGAGTTGTAGACTGGTGTATTGTCATGGTCGAAATGTCACTGACCCGATTAGAAGACTGCTGGCCTCTTCCCAAAGAATCTCTTCCTAAACTCCCTTAAATCCTCAACATAGTAACCCTAACCCTAACCCTTAGGCCCATCAACTCTGGTGTATTGACTTCCTTACTCCTCCCACACCTCTCATCACAGACTCCCTGTCTTCCTTGAATCTCTTATGCCACTCAAAAACTGATGCTCGATTAATGCAAGATGGTCCAAAAGAAATCTGAAGCATTCCATACATTTCTGTGGCATTTTTTCCAAGTTTAAAACAGAATTTTATTGCATATCGTTCTTCTAAAGTGTCAGATTGGATTTTTGAAATTCACCAGCTGTGACAATTAGGCTTTAGTTGGGTGTATTCCAATTGTTGCTGTAGCTGTTCATTTGAAGCTGAAATCATCAAAATTGGTCTGTCATCACATAATTATGTATAGCAATAAGATACTGAATTTTCAAGTGTCTATGACAATTTTAAATGCCAGTGCATGAAAAATCTTATTGAAGGCACCGCGTATATATTAGATAAGGATACTTGATGTCATGTAACTGTGTGCAAAGAATTTTAACAGACGAAGCTAACTCGGCTGAGAATAAGCCGACTGCATCTCTGCTGAGAGATATGATCCCCACCACAAGGACGGTCCTGTTTATGACACTAAACTACATCTTTTGGTGAGGCTTTAGTCCTGAAGCTTTGGGATCGTTGAGCACTCCTTCGTTGCCATTACTCACTAACAGGAGCGGGTAGTATCTATTGATGGGCGAATCTGTTGGTCAAATGGAACTATTTAATTATCTAATTTACATGAAACCTATTTAAATGTGTGTAAATAAATAATTAATGTTCATTTAAATTATTATTCTCATGTAATAATGCTTTAAACAATATAAAACATTGTAAATATAACTATTTGTCTTCGATATCAATATTTGAAACGATTTAGCTGTTTGCAAAGAATGTGCTCTGGATCGTTAAAAATATTCATCTAAACTATTCACTTTAAAATCCTGTAGAAAAACAGTATTTGATATCAAATAACCCACAATTGTTGATGGACAACAAAACACAAACAAACAACAATCTTAAGAAATAAATACAAAAAATGCAAACATAGACGATTTCCAAACTGTTAAGCATAAAATACCCCTGTAATATAATGGCCGAGGGATTTCGTTTTATATAACTTGCCTTTCGGTTTAGTTAGGCTGAGAACCATTCGCTTAGCGCATGGGTTAGTTAGGTGCAACATGAGCGAAGGAGTTCATACGCACGCGGGTAGAATGTGTCATTCACAGATGTCAAAAAAAAATCCCAGAGAGGAATTGGAACCAGGTGATGAGTGACGTCACGCACCGGAAGCGTGGGGTGAGATTTGAAAAAAGTCAGTCGAGTTTTTGCCTCCGAAGTAGAAGTTTGACTTTCGGAGCTCGCTGAGGCCTTGCGGCGGGTGCCGCACGTGGTTTGGGGCAGATGAAAAAGTCAGATGTATCTCTCTCCTTATGTCGAAAAACCTTTAAACTCAAAGGTAAAAAAAAAGTTTCGTGCCTGAACTAAGAAGTCGTAAGTGTGTATTGTGTTTCAGGATTCCTATGTTATCTATGTATGAGTTATGAACATTCTATGTACATTTCACGCATCTGTATCATGGGTATGTTACACCCCAATACGAATTGAAATGTCATTAAAATTAACAAATCAATTGTCAGATATTTCTTAATTGGACGAAATTGTGGGAAATTCTAAAATTGATTTGCCATCTTAACACCGTCGTTTGCTTTCTGAACGATGTGTAAATCTTCCGTTCTTTTTATCCCCCAGCGCAATTGTAAAAGTTCTTTGCTAACTGCTAGAAACTGTCAAAACAGAGCAATAAATGAGGCAGAAACGGTTCTTAAAGGGATTAGTTGTAAAGTCTAAATCTTTGGGTGGTTTGTGACATACAGACTAAATCAGATGAACGAGGGGCAAGAAAATTGGTGCCAACAGAAAAAGCTTCCACAAACAATAAACTCTAAAATATTGGAGGTGTCCGTGGTATAATGGTTATCGTCATAGGAAATGGACACAATAACACCAGTTCAAATCCTGGACGAGACTGATTATATTTCACATAGCACTTCCACAAATAATAAACTCTAAAATATTCATTCATCAAATAAATTTGGGAGGCGGATTGAGAAAGTTCTAAACTGTCACCTTAAACTATGGAGGTTCAAATTTTAGTAGTGCAATTGCTTTCACTTTCGGACTAATGCCCTTTGGAATGTTATTTAAACCCTTATCCACCTGTTATGAATTAAACAATATCATTACTCTCCTTCTATAAAGATGGTTTTGGCATTAAGTTACTCACAAAGGTTGATATACCATTAAAAAAAGATACCAAACCTAATGAATTTAGATATAACACAACATTACTGTTTTGTCAAATGCGTCTTCACGCGTATACACAAAAAATTTATTAGATCTTAGCTTTAGTTAATCGAATTAGACTAGTGTTGCTGTTTTTCAATGAAAGATTTTTTTCTGTTACGAAAGAAAGGCAAGTAGATTGTTAAGATAAGAGATTGCTAAATTCTTATTGAGTTAAGAATGTCATTTGGTTTAAATTAGTTTGGAAATCGGCTACCATAAAGCCATATGCACTCGATAGAAATATCATGAATGGTCTTCTAATGTGGAGTAAAAACCTAAAGTTAACTTTTGCACCTTCATTGTAGAAGCTGATATCTCAATACTTTTTTGTAAAAAGATATTACAGGATTAAAAAACGTTTCCATTTCTATTAAGTATATATATATATATATATATATATATATATACTCTTTAAGAAAAACAACAAACCGGTCACGTTAGGATTATAAATTTATTTCCATCTTGTTAAGCGTTTTTGAAAATTTCAAAAACACGAAAAATATTTAACAGGACGTCTTTAGATCCTATGGATCTAGAATAGACACAGAAAAAAGGTGGAAAGGGATAGAAGAGGGGTGAAGAGTTTTCTCCTCATTTAGCTCACTTCCGTTTTTATTTTAATTTCGGTTAGAAATGTCGTAAATTTATTTTTAAAAAAATTTTAATTTTAATTTTAATTTTTAAATTCTAATTACATTTTGACTTAAACTACAGATCTAATATCAAATTAGATTTTTAACTTTATTCAATAACTTTACGTAATGATACAGTAATAATTATAATAAATTAAACTCAAGATTTAATTAATTTCAAATTATTTTAAAATTTCAAAACTATTTAGAACCTATTAATCAGTTACACATTTTATGAGTAGTACGTATATACGATATGTTTTTACACAATTTTCTATCTAACATTTTATTTTATTCATTCATTTACATTCATTCTAAGTTTAACTCTATGCTTTTTTTAAAAAATTTAAGTTAATTATCTATAGTTTAAATTTAGCCCTATGTCTACACCTAGCTATTAATTCACTTCTCTTACTTAATAATTTTTTCGGCTCTGGAAAAAGCAAAATGTGCATTTTTTCTTCTAAACAGAGATTGCATCTACTGTCGAAAGGCTTTGGAGTATTTGATCAACATGTTAAGTTCTAACACTTTCTTGACAACATAGTTCAAATCTAGTTCAAATATATATATATATATATATATATATATATATATATATGAACTAGATTTGATCTATGTTATTGTAAAGGTACAACAAAATTATTGTATGGAGAAAAATTGTACCTTTAATTTAAATGATTCAATCAAGTTTATTAAAGAAATACTCTATGAAGCCAGAATGTTCAGCGATAAAAGAAAAATATTCTGCGTATTATCTGTTATTTGTTTAGTTACTGCTAAATTAAAAAAAATAATAGTGAACATACGAAAATTGTTCTAATTCATTAATATCGACGTGGAATAGTTTAACTACTTATTGCTTTTCTTAGGTTAGATTTTGAGTTTAATGGCATATCAACATTTGGTGCCTATTTATTGCCTACTCTTATTTATACACATGTTATATATATGATCTATAAATCAATAGTTTATATGTAACTTTACTTTTAAAACTAGTAACAGTTTATTTGTTAGTAAACAAATGGTTTCAAGTATAAATTCTTAACACTAATAATTGTATTGAATATTAACCATTCGTTTACACTCGGTTTAAATGGTTTCATGTATTTCTTTGTCAGGGCAACCGACCCTCGGTCATCGGTTTCAAACACTTTAAACTAAAGAAACGTTCGGTATAGGGCTTTATCCGATCGGGCCTCTGACAGTCTATCTAGCCTTGTAAGGGTCAAAGTTTTGTGTTACTAGTCACCTGACAACTCAGTGTCCTGATGAAGGACTGCTCAGCCAATAAGATTACGTCTTCAAGAATCACAGGTTGTTATACACGGCCAAAAATAACTTTATCGGTCGGAGGTCTTCTCTACAGAGATATGGTTGGCGTATTGTCGAGTCCCAGCCGACGAGGGTGGTATTGCTTTAGAAATGTAGATTCGGCAATTATATACAAGATGGGTCTTTAAAATAATGAGGCGGATTTTGTACGAGTTACCAAATCGGCTTGAAAAGCATCTAGTCTATCTTGACACATGGAAATATTCAATTTATTCTTGTCTCTTAGAGTTCACATCTAGTTGAAACTTCTTGTATTATTTCATATGCATTTTATTGTTAAAGGAAAATGAAACACTTGTAAACGTGCCCTGGCAAGTTTCTGAACAATGTTAGAAAATCGTTTATCATGTTTACAAGGGATTATTTTTAAAATCCCAAGCCTGGTTTTTTTTAGGAGATAAAAGGTTTATTTGGGTCGCCAAGAGGCAGTTCTCATCGGTCACTTTGAAAACCGAGGAAATTTCATAAGATCTTAAAGATCTTTGACTGGGTGAATTATTGATATTGATTTCAGTGTTCTTACAGGGAATCGAAGTTGCCAGGGATAAAAATCAATATGTAGGGATGACGTTGACTTTAGATCAGAAAAAAAGTAGCCGGACACGTAGTCAAAGAAAAATTCCACTCACTTTATTTATATTTAAACTTCCTTCTAAACCGAATTCGAAAAAAAAAAAGGCATAAAATTGTATTCTCAAGTTGATGAAGAGAATATCTACTGCGAGATCAATCGTAGCCCTTTCAGTTTTTTTGTTGGCGGGGGGGAGTGCTAGCATCGAATTTTCGGTGTAACTCTGCCATAAACTTGCTAACTGACTGGTCCTTTTAAAACATACCCAACTCCCGCATAACAATTTCTCGCACCTGCTACGAGAGTTTTCGTAGTTGACACTTTATCGTCTGTTACACAGCAGGGAAAAAGGTATTGGGTAGCGGCAACTTCATTGTACCGTATAATACAGCTGATTTTTATTCGGGGTTGCCAGCCTAAAACTAGAAAGAAAAATGTTAGTACTTTATAGACACGAAAAAATACTTTCTGGAGAGAAAAACTATGAACGAATTTTTATCAGAGATATTATTCTATTGATGCTAAATCCCCTTAATCGCCTGATTTGAAGCCATCAGGCAATTTCCTGTTCCCAAAAGTCAAAACCAAATTAGAACTGTTGTGAAAATATCTTGAGGGCACTATGTAGAAAATGTCTAATTGAGTCTTTGATTACTCCTTCAAGGAGAGGAATGATAATCTTTTTTTTTCTTTTTGGTTTTTGAGAGTTAATATTCATTCTTTTACAAAACTAGATGAACACACACACACACACACACACACACACACACACACATATATATATATATATATATATATATATATATAGCAGTCGTTCATTTAAGCATTTTTCATTAAATAGTGAAGACAAATTTTGTCAGTATAATTTATTTAAGATACTTTCGAGTTTCTTGATAAGTGTATTGGCTTCAGGTTCGAATTGGTTGATGTATTTACCAAAATTGTCCCGAGCACTTTTGGGCTCTTCATAGGCCATCATCAGGGGTTGCTTGCTAGAGTAAGAAGAGTTGTTTTTAAAAATTAGTTTTGAAAGTATTTTGAATTTTTTTTAATAGCATAACAAGAATATGCGAAAAGAGTTGGATAAAAACTGAATTGCTGATGAATTTAAAAGAGAACCCTATCAACGGAAATAGAATGCTCTCAAAGAATACGGAATATTAAAAGAATACTAAAAACATTTCAAAACCTTGTCACTATTTCCTAAAGTAATTCTATTGATTTTATTTTTTTTTTGTTTTTTTGTTTTTATATGTTGGGCTTTTAGGATTTGTAGTCGTAGCTTATCAATTTCGTGTGCAATTATAGTGGTGTTTTCAACGACAGTTTTTCGAAACTTGGATTTAGGAATAGAATGAGTTTTAAGATGTAAGGCTATGGAGCTAGAGTCAATAAGGTGCATTGTAAGTCGTCTAGAAAGAGTTGTAGTGGTAAGACCAACAGACTCACTATTTCCTTTGGATACATTATACAGAAAAAATTGCTTTTACTATTTTATATATATATATATATATAGGAGGGCCATTTAATGAAATAAGAGTAATTTTACTGATAGTTGGCAATAGAATGAACTGCTTTAAAAGAAATCAATTGTCATGGGGTCCATCATGCTCTATGTAATTGAAAACATTACTTTCTTTACACAAGCTGCGGCCAGAACTTTTTTCTTTTATGGAGGATCACTGACATTTAACACCATTGTCTATCTTTTCGACACATTACATATTCTTCAGTAAGTTTCACTTCTCCATCACATAATATTTGATTACATTACTCTCTTCAATCCTGGAGCTTTAGTTGATTTATCACCCATTTTGAATTGGCTCAAAATAAATAATTCAGTAAGATTAAAACATTTTTTTTCGTATGAATCAATTCGAAAAAGGAAAATAATCTGAAAAAGTATTTTACATTTTAAAAAGAAAATTTCTTTACTTATTGAAGGATTCTCGTATATATATATATATATATATATGTGCTGGAACATGATATACATTTTTTGTCTACGTATTTTTTTGTTAATCCTTCTGAATCGCCGTATTGATCTTATGATATTCGGCGGGAACTAGTTGATAAATTTTCCTAATTAGTTATTTCCTAAGTACTTTCTGGCCAACTTTGGGCCATCATCAGGGGAGGATGTATTACAAAACTGATGTAACTTTTCTAAGTATATTTCTACTTTGTAAGAAAAGCGTTTGTACTGTTAAATTGTGAATTGTTTACTTTTCGAATCTGTTTCTATAAATAGCATCGGTCGCTAAAGACATTTAAGCTCATTAGCACTGGTTTCATAATTAATTCTATTAAGTTTGGGTTAAGCTTCGGAAATAACTGATTATGGAAGGTTTATCAACAAATTCCCGCCGAATATCATAAGATCAATACGGCAATTCGAAAGGATTAACAAAAAATATGTAGACAAAAAATGTTTACGTTCAATCAAATATGTATCAATGAAGAAATGCTGCCAATATATATATATATATATATACAGAGATGAGTATGACTCTACTTCCTCAGATTTATCTTTGAACGAATGTTTCCATATTTTTAAATCCTAAATAGAACTTCCGCTAATGATACGTATTCAAACAACCTAAAAAATGATACAAACCATCCATTAGCTTGATGTTGAGAAATCGGTTTGTTAAAAGCATGCGTATTTTTTCATCACAAACTAAGCCGAAGGGAATTTGTCTTTATCTTTAGCTATAAAAATAGGAACATTTTCCTTATCTAGTGGACCCGTTACATTTATAGCAAATGAAATTTCATGTCGGTAATCTAAATATTATATCAAAATTTGGACATTTATTTTTTGCTGACTTTCTTTATGTCTCCCATAACCGACTAATAATAACAGAAATCATTTACAATGTTTTATTTATTTTTCATTTTTTCAAATAAAAATTTCTTATCACTATTCTCAATTTTTTTGTTATGTCTGGTACTTTTTCCCTAAAAATGTTTGTAAAATATTATGCCTTAATATTCAATGTGCTCTATCCTCAATATCCTCCAGGGATTGCTTCCATAACCCAGATACAAATACCAAGGATGTTCAAATCCCTTATATCAAACAGTGTAATATCTGCTTATAACTTCACGCCCATTCTGATGTACACATTGAATCATACTTAGCTTACTTATAATACCTAATGATTTGGAGGTGCCCGTGGTGTAATTGTTATCGTCGTAGGAAATGAACACGACGACACGAGTTCAAATCCTGGACGAGACTGATTGCATTTCACATAGCACTAATACCCTTGGGAAAGGTATGAATCCAATTATTCTCCCTCCAGCTATGGGTAAATAGTAGGACAGACTAGGTTCTTCAGCCTTGGTTAGGCAACTAGTCTAGGAGAAGGAAAACTCTGAATTCAAACCTGTTAAACTCCGCTTAAAAATTGACCTTGTGTCATATCCTGCCCGAGCGGAGGGGTTGGTAAATAGGACCTAATGAATTGAGAAGGCTATGTAAATATGTATTATACCGAAGACAGGAAAGTGTCATATTGGCAGCAAATTGATATTTGGAGGAAAATTACAAGAAAATTCTATCGTTGATATTTTTCTGTCATTAAAATAAAAAAAACAACAAACAACTGGATTAATTGATCAATTTTTACGGCATGTCAAATTGACAAGGTTTATTCTATACTAGTAGGTTAGTGAATTGCGTTTAATATACGTTTATCCCGGGACATTGGCCCAGCGGTTAGAGTGTTCGCCAATGGCCCGGGAGACCTGCGTTCAATCCCAGGTCGAGTCATACCAAAGACTTTAAAAATGGTACTTGATACCATCTTGCTTAACACTCAGCATTATAAGGTACGGTTCAAGGGTAAAGTGGAGCAATCCTGGGAATGGAGTAGCGCCCTCCCCTACACCTTGGTGTAGTAGCTATCGAAAAGGGAGCCTTCGGGTCACCCTCGACTATGGTCGCTAACTTTACTTTACTTATACGTTTATATTTACATTTTCTGTGTCGTTGTTTCTTTATTAATTTGTTTGCACATAGTTATATGATCTCAAGTATTCCTATCTAACACAACAAATTGTCACACACTTTAATGGGTGCAACCATTTATATCTAACTACAATGATAATATTTCTTTAAATGATTATTCCTATCGGATGACAGACACTTATTTGAACAGTTATAGGGTTTAAATAATTCATATTTATCCTTAATAGACATTCAAGTAACTAATATTAATGCAAATAATTTACAGTGTCATGTCTGCCCTTAACAACTCCTCTGCATGAGTGGAATGGGACACAAGGTTATTTTTCAAGCGGAGTTTAACCATTTTCTTTCTCCTAGATTGGTTGCCATACTCAGATTAAAGAGTCAAGTTTATTCAACGATTTACCCTTTGCTGGAGGAAGAATAGTTGGATGCATATATTTCCAAAAGGTACTAGAGATATGTGAGATACAAACAGCCTCGTTGAGGATTTGAAATCAGGTCACTGTGTCAATTTTCTCTGATTTTAACCATTATTCTACGAGCACTTACACCATACTGCGAGAGATCCCACAATATAGTATTACTTATCGAATAGTTTTTTAACAGATCAATTTGATTAATAGATGGGACCCAAATAGCTTTTATACTTGCCGATCAGAGTGAAATTAAGATCTAGAACTGGGGCCCCACTGTCAGAAGTAGTTTAGTATCCGACCTGAGATACTGTTTTGTGGCGTTTTCCTTTCTTTTTTTTTTTTTTTTTTTGTGGATACAGTTAGCTTTTTTAAACTCTAACAACAGAGAATGAGTGTTATACAACTGGTTTGCATTCACCGTTTTTCTCCTCCTTGACTAATTACCAAGGCTAAATAACCCTCTTTGCCTCATCTATTTCATATAAAGCTGAAAGAAGAGGGAAATTAATGACTTTACAAAAATGCAAACTGATTCGTTCCGGATTCGAACTCGGGTAGCTGATTCTATTTCCTCTCTGCAGGTCTCCTTATTAAGATCCTGGGAATATTTTGTACTTCAGCGACTACAAATAATTGGCATTTTCCTGTATAAATCGATATTGTGTAGAACACAAGAAGATTGATTTTCCGTAATTAGAAGTTGATTTAGTCAACTCCCTAAGTTAGACTATTAACAATTAACTTCATTTTATTGCATAGACAATTTCTAGAAGTCTTTATGTAACATAGTGACCTCCGAACCGGCTGAGCTGTTAAATAAAAAATGCACCTGTGTAAATAACAGCTGCATCCAGTCGAAGATGTCAGGGGATAACCTTGACTGTAGACGGGTTGAGTTGGATGCAGATGTGACGCCCACAAGAAGCAGGTGTACGTCAAACAATGAGATAACCCGATGCGACAGGAAGTTCAGTTAGTTTGGAGTTTTGGAGATAAGATGCCAGCGTGAGAACCAGCTCCAGACAGGGGCTTGCGGTCCTCAGGGCCCCTAGTTGAGCAACCCAGGTGAATGAGAAATAAGTGCTGCTATAGCCAGAAGAGCTGGGGGTCAATATGTTGCAGTTTTGTTCAGTCTCCAACTCACCTCTCTCACGTAACCCTTTCGCAACCATTTCGAATAAAGTGTGAGAGGTATATTTTCCTAAAGAACTGTTCCCGTTCGTCATTATAGTGTTGACTATGTTTCTGCATGCATATGAGTATGTTACATTTATAAAAGCAACGAAAGTCAAAAGCAAAATGATTGATTGATTTTAACGGCATGTCAATCGATCTAAGTTTATTTTATGCCAAGATGTGTGGGAATTGTGCGTTCATATTTATTCATTTATTGCAGCTGTTTCCCAAGAAATACAAATAATTTTCAACATCCTCCCTAGACCTCCAGAACAGGATATCTGCCACCAGATTCAGTCTACTGTCAAATCCGATGCGATTCTGTTTTTGTGAAGGTTATTTGTGCCTTTGGACGCTTTTTCTGCGAGTCTTAGAATATGCTTCTATATTCAAAGCCCCGCTGAAAGAGCGTCAAAAGGTAAAATGTTTATTATTTATCAGTAAGAGAAAAACGAACAAAAAATGTTTGAAATCTTCATGAACGTCGTACAAGCCGTATTTGTTGTATACTACTCGTAGCAATAATGATAATGGTATCGATCCAGCAGTACATATACAATACACATCCGGTTCTCCGTTGTTCAAGTACGAACTGTTCATGAATTTCTGACTTCGGTTCTTCGACACGAGGAGAGAGACAATTCTTAAAAGTCTTTCGTAATTATACTATGCTAACAACGCCCCCAACGTTCGTCACATCTCATGGTGTTTTAGATATCAATTCATCTTCACTGGTTATGACCCGAAAAGCTTTATCGCCGCCGCAACGACAGAGAACTCAACTGTCTGCCTCCATGGTCCAATGTCAACCTTCAAATTCATGGTCGGAACTCAACTTCTCAACACCAGGGTCGGACCCCAAATTCTAAACATCATAGTCGGATCCCAACTTCTCCACACCATGGTCGGACCCAACTTCTCAACAGCATGGTCGGGCCTCAACTTCTCAACACTATGGTCGGACACCAACTTCTCAGCACCATGGTCGGACCTCAACTTCTCAACACTATGGTCAGACACCAACTTCTCTGCACCATGGTCGAAACTCAACTGAATCTTTTTCAAAATCTTCCAAATTCTCAGCCCATCTCTTCTGGGTATGACGTCATCCATACTCCAGCCCCATTTCCTGTCTGTGGTTTATTATGACAATTGTGATTGTCATATCCTTTGCGCACCTGAAGTAAGAGCCGAATAGTTCAAAGAACAACCACACTGAATGATAAAATATAATTAACGACAACATTAAAATAAAAACGCATTCCTTAATTATATAACAGTATGAACTGGGCGCCAAGTGAGACTCGAACTCACTCATGAAGGTTTGCTAATCTTGCTTGATTAACATTACACCACCCGATATGCCTAAACAAGAAATAGAGTTGAAATTCAGTTCTTTATCTTAAATATCTAATAACTTATTAATATTTGCTATCAGCGTCTGAGGAGCGACGTGAGACTATTTCAGAGATCCCATAGATCCAAACACGTGTATTATAAGGTTTTACTTGGCTTATTTTAACCTGAACAGCATAATAAATACCAGATTCTCAGTGAAGTCTAAAATCATTACTGTAATAATATTCTACTTGCGAACAATTTCATGTTTCAAGTTCAGGTTTCTTTTAACATATCTCATTGTCAACAGATTTAGACCAAAGGAAATTAATGCTAATATAAATGTCGATATTCCTCCTAAAAAAGAAAAGATTGAAAATTAGATTTCCGCACGAACATAAATACTAATTACTAGCATCACGTTGTAGCTATAAAAAGATTCAAACACTTTCAGTGAAATCAACAGAGGAAAAAAAATTACTTTCGCTTTGTATTCAATTTTGAGTAAATTTTTAAATATCAATTGCGTGTTACATTTGAAAGCAATTCCGAGAAAGTTTTTTAAGGGAGATAACTCTTTATAGAATAAAATACGCTTATGCTGAAGCGATTTGAATATTATGCGGGATGGATCTTAGAAAGCGTTATCAGAAGATTATCTTCATTTTGAGCCCGATTTAATAGGGTAATAAATAGATATTTGCCGATGAATTCGATTTTCCTAACCTGCAAAAGCCGATTTTATCAATATATTATTGCCTATTTCAGTTTTATATTTAAAAGTTATAAATTCCAGATTTCGCTAAGGCATTTATCGTAGCTTTTTGGGTTTTTTTTTTCTGTTTGTTTGTTTTGTTGGTTTACGGCAAACCAACTCATTTTATGATGAAGTCAAATTTAATGATTTTGGTCTCCAATTATTTGCGGAACAAAATACATTTTTTCAATCCTTTTAAATGAGTAAACACTTCATACATTGTTTCATTTTCAATGTGCGAAGAGCAAATGTATTAAGAAAGTTCAAAATCATTTTAAATACGTAAATATTTTAGAGTTAGTCACAATTTCAATGTCTTCAGAGCCAGTGTGTTAAACTAGTTCACCGTAATTGAAACAGATAAACACTTTATCCTTAGTTGCTATATCAAATGTTTTAAAAGCCAATGAAGCAAAGGAGTCCACTATCCTTTTAAACAGGTAAATCATCATCATCATCATCATCATCATCATGTCGTTCCACTAGCACGGATATCCCAGACCCTCTCTCGCCACTTCTCCCTATCGTTCATCGCCTCTGACAGGTCTTCAGGTCTACATCCTGTATCCTCACACAGTTGCTGTATGTATGTTCGAGCTGGTCGTCCTGCTTTTCCTCGGTCATATGTGGGGGTCCATAGGAGTACATCACTTATGAGCTCGTCCCTGCTTCTCCAGCTGAGGCCTGCATGTCTGGTTCGTCTAACTTGGATAGTTTTAGAGATGGCTGTAGGTGGCCGTATAGCTGCGTCTTTGTCGGGTGTTGCCTCCAGGACTTGTTCAATATTACTTGCAGCATTCTTGTGTAATTGCCGTCTAGCTTCTTCTCCAGCCGTTTAGTTAGCGTCCGAGTAGTGCATCCATACAGCTGTATCGAATACGACCACTACCTGGAAGAAACTGCGCTTCATTTTATCGGTCCGGTCTGATTTCCATATGACCGATAGCTTATCGATAGCTGTCCATGCCTTTGTTGGCCGCGTGTCGATGTTTTTTTCGGTTGATGAGACGCTGCTTCCTAGGTAGGTGAATCTGTGTAAAATACAGCTTGGCTTACAATATGAGACAAGGTAAAAATTCTCACTGTGCAGTAAAAAAAGTGATGCACCGGAAGAGATTGACCTATAAACTGCATGATAGTTATTTCCGCTCGATGATGATCACACCTGCAATTCCGAAGATAGCGGATGTGACACATCCCAATGGCCAATAATCAAAAGAAAGCGCGCAGGTGTGCTCGGCTGATAATATGGGACAAGGTGAAGGTCCCACTTCAATGATGCACCGGAAGAGAGTGACCTGTGAACTGCATGACAGTTATTTCCGCTCGACGACGATCACCCAGGCCATTCCAAATAAGCGGGAGTAACACATCCCAATCGCCTGAGATCGGGAAGATTGCAGAGGCGTAGAGGCGTGTCTTTATCTCTGCGTGGGAGTTTGAAGGTAATATAAGGCCGACGAATTGAACAGAAGAAGATAGAGAAAAAAAGGATCCCGCTGTTCACGAAACCTCTCTCGTCGTCACGCAGTGTGCGTTGTCTCGGCCTTCGTCTCCTGACATCGAAAAGTTCAAGCCTCATCGACGAACGATCCTAATTCCTCTCCTGACTGCTCCTACTTCACACAAGCGTCCGTCGAGAAAATAAATATATATTGTTATATACAAATTCCGTGTTGTCGTTTGTTTGACCAGAGGGCGGAACGTAACATGTGTCAACTTGTTTCAGAGGGGTTCCGTCTAGTGTGAGGATGTCGCCTGTTTGATTATAGCACATTTATTCCGTTTTGTGTGCATTGGCATGAAGCCCAATGCCAGCGACGGCTCGTTCTAAACTATGCAGTAGTGTTTCGGCTTGGTTGGGTGTATTTGCCACTATCACTATGTCATCGGCGTTGTCGGCGTCGGTAATTGCTTTTGCGGGGTACCTTCTGCTATACTTCATACTTATAAGTAAATTCAAGGTTTTAAAATGTGTTAATACAGACCTTGTGATTGTCTGAGTTTCATTTCTTCTTGAGGAATTATCTTTTTTTATTCGGTAAATTCTTTAAATTTTGATCAACCATACATCTTATCCCATAGATTCCATAAAACTTAGCAAGAGAGTAGTATCTCGCATTTAAGAGCCGTTTCTAAGTACTCTTTTTTTTATCAGAGGGTAATCTTTGGCCTTCAACTCAGAATCCGAATATAATATCTCTTCCTCCTCTTTAAGCCTTCCGAATATAATATCTCTTCCTCCTCTTCAAATCATCCGATTTGACGGTTTCTCAGAACTCTTTTTTGGATCAGAGGGTAATGTTTGGCCTTCAACTCAGAATCTGAATATAATATCTCTTCCTCCTTTTTAAACCTCCTGATTATAATATCTCTTCCTCCTCTCCAAACCTTCCGATGGGACAGTTATGATTATATGACTCCCTCCCTCGAAGCCAAAATTCAACGCAAGACAAGATTACTTTGGAGATACCCCGCAGGAACTGAAACTGCAGTCAGGCGATTATAAAAATTGCTTAGTTCCATGAGTATGACCCTTCAAAGGTGCCGCGCAAAAAAGACAGTCTATACCAAATTTAGACAAGGAAGCATGTGCTCCCTTGGGAACCCCCCCCCCGCCGAAACTAAACTGATAATTGTTTTCTTCCTCATAACTAGTATGAAACCAGGTAATTATATGTTTTTAGCTACGTCCTGAGGGAAGTAAAAAAAAATCAAGCCTCGTATCGGGTATTCCAGAACCATGTTATACATCCCCTGGGAGGATTGGAATGGTCTAATGTTTCCAGAGTGTATATCATTATTTGATTCACTTAGAAATTAATTATACTTTTGTACTTTGATTCCTACTAAAACAAATGATGCACTCTCAAATATGCCAAGGGTCACTAGTTCTTTCGTACGCATAGAAAATTCATACTGTATTCTAATCCAGGGCAAAAATGCCCAGAAACAACACTTTACTCTGAGGCAAAACACACATATTCTCTATTCTAATTTTAGTTTATGTCATAAAGAAATGAACAAGGACAGAAAAAATCTCCATTTATTATGCAAACGTATGTTTATAGTAAGTCAAAAGTTTTGCGATATTTTGATCACACGTTGTACAATTCGGTAGCCCCGCGTGCATTTTTAAGGTCGTGAAGGGGACAAGTCACACTGGACTGTGAAATTCTCAGCTCATCTGACACTCTCTAAATATCGGATTTGCCTTGGATCATGTCCTCGGAATCCATGGTTTTAGGCTTACCTGATCCTTGAGATTCTTGCAAACTAAGGGAATTTACCTTAAACCATCTGCTTAACGTTCTGAGATCAACTGCACCTTCACGCAACAAATGGTTTGGGTTTATTTCACAGTGTTATGGGACCATCCAAGCAGCAGTCGTGTCGATACTTCTATATGGATGCACTACATGGACGCTAACTAAATGTATGGACAAAAAGCATGAAGGCAACTACACAACAACTGCTTTGAGCAATACTGAACAAATCCTGGAGGCAGCATTTCACAAAGAAGCAGCTGTACGGCCACCAAACAATCATTCACGAAAACTATCCAAGTTAGATGAACTAGACATGCAAGACACTGCTGGAGAAGTAGGGACGAGCTCATAAGCGACATACTCCAGTGGACCCCCTCACATGAACGAGCAAAGGCAGGAAGACCAGCTAGAACCTATATACAACAGGACTGTGCCGATACAGGATGTAGCTTTGAAGACCTACCGGAAGCAATGGACGATAGAGAAGGGTGGCAAGAGATAATCAGGGAGACCCATGCTGGCAACGCAAGATGATGATGATGAGGATGATGGCCCACTTCGAACCCGTAAAGCAAAAGATCCAGAAGGCTTTCAATGCATGACTTGTCAGCGCATTAACTACCACGATACTACCAATATCATTGGGTATTTATCACGCCTTGAAATATCATGATATAGTCGTTGCAAACTAGTATGTAATAAAATATTATAAAACTTTTGATTATCCTTAGTACTTATATAATTAGTTCTTATTGAAATTAATGTAATCTAATGTTTTATATCTTTTGTTTTGAACATTTAATAGTGCAGTGACTAATTTGTCGGAAAATAACATCATAGTTGCAATTTACGGCACAAGGCCGTATAAATAGAGTACCCTATGAGACAATGACATCATAGTAAGCGAAATTCACTAGCATAATTAAGTTAAGAATGGACTCCATTATTCTTCCCATCTATACATTAAATATGACCATTACCCTTCTTCTTCAAGAATGGTTTAGGCATTTGATAACCCACGAAAGCTGATGAGCCGTGAAAAAAAACAACGACATCAAAGTAAGCCTGTCAAAATTCATTCTTTTTCCGTTCGAATAAGATTCTACCAGAAGACGATGAATATATACATTCAAAGAAACCAGACGAAATTTCAGATATTGAATTTTTTTATTAAACGAAGACTACTCTAAAATTCTTAATTTTTAAAATAGTATTTTTAAAAATCTTTTTTAGTCGAATATTTTTCTTACTAACACGACCAATGGAAAACAGCATGTAAAGAAAAAAATCGGCTGACGTACGTTGAAGTTGCGATGAATAGCAAATGAAATGAAGATAAAAGAAATACTTGTGTATAGGTTTAGTTTGGTTTGGTTTTATGGCATATCAACCATTGTTGCTTATTTAATGCCAAATAATGTTTTTACATATATATCAAATATATGATCTGTAAGCACATTTTTAGATATACTCACTTTAAGGATAAAACATTTCTCTTTCTAACAATTCAATTCAGCATAAGTAAACAAAGTTAAATGTTTCCAAGTATTTTATGCATCACTAACAATTCAGTTAAACGTCAGTCATTTGTTTACACACAGTTAGATGATCAAACAGTTCAATTTCAAGCAACTCAATTTAGCATAAGATATTTGTTTGCACTCAGTTAAAATGACAAACCGTCATGTTTCACTTATTGATAGGACCCTTTCAGGTCGTATCACTCCGGGACCAAGTAGACCCGGGAGCAATGGCGATGAAGGCGTACTCTGCCTTTCCGAAAGTCCCAGCATTACCCGAACCTCGACATCAAATTGTTTTAATGTCATATCAGACATTCGTTGGCCGGGAGGAGGTTCTTACAACTCTGCAGAGACGCAGTTGGTGAATTCTACAGCGCCAAATGACTGGGCTCTCGTGTATAATGAGGGATGTAGTATAACACTGATGTATAAACTACAAATAGTTTCGGGGATGTACTCGTAGTGTAACGATTAAAGTGCTGGACTGCAGAATCGTAGTACGCGAGTTCGAACCCAAGTCTCGCTAGTATGTTTACTTTCGGACAAATACCCTTGGGAAAGGCATGAACCCCTGGGATCCTCCCAGTTATGGGTTGAATAGCATCACCAGTGTTCTTCTAGAAGGATGAATTTAGCATTAAATAACCTACGAAGGTTGATATGCAATTTAACAAAAAAAGAACCGTAATAGTTTCCCACTTTCATGATCATCGAGCAAAGTAGCATTCTGAAGAATTTTCCATATTAAGAGCGGGTAATACTTGGAAAGCATGAAATATAAAATGAAAACGGGTTTATGTTGTAAGGGTTAAACCTGTCGATGAGACTTAGAGGTAAGATCCCTCTGTTAAAAAAAGTGGTGTTCTGGGTATGAAGCTCATGGCATTCTGTATTCTGGAGCTCTGGGAAGTGTGAAGCACCCCTTCATTGATATTGCTGCCAGGCTCCCCCTGGTGCGGAGTGGCAGTACGTAGTTGGATCAAACATAAAATATTGACATTCTATAAAGCTAATATTTGTGCGGAACACAGACATTTATCCGATTCCTATCTTTTGTATTGCTCGAATCTAGACATTTAGTTACTTGCTGATCGAATATTGGTTATCATTTTTGGTTTATCTCATCATTTGAATGGCATGTTTTACAAAACAAATAAGTACTGGAGTATACCAAATGCCTCATGGAAAATTACCAGTTTCCTTCTTCTGACATTAAACTGTATCCGGTGGTGAGGCTCCAGCTCCAAGGTAATTTTTTCACCCATTCATTACTCCCAGGTCTAGTTTGTCTAAGAGTGGTGGTGCCTGTAAATACCCTTGGGAAAGGTATGAACCCCCTTATTCTCCCTCCAGCTATGGGTAAATAGTAGGGCAGACTAGGTTCTTCAGCCTTGGTGAGGCAACTACTCTAGGAGAAGGAAAACTCTGAATTCAAACCTGTTAAACTCCGCTTAAGAATTGACCTTGTGTCATATCCTGCCCGAACGGAGGGGTTGGTAAATAGTACCATCAGCTCCTTGGCAGGGTTGGTAATTAAATATTGATCACCTGGTTTCAGGGGGACTTCCTCGCCCCCCCAGGCTATACCTGCTTTGCATGGCTAAGTTTATTGCTCGGTGTATGAGGTACCACCAATAGGGGAATGCTGACAGGGACCAAGTATTTTTTTAGTTTAGCAGTGCATGGGTCTCTATTTTTGCATGGCTTCCCACTAGAAAACAATCTTTTGTAATACACCGACTTGGTGGGAATTCGATGAACTTCCTTTCATGGCGTACCATTATTTGTTCTTTTTGAACTAATTTTTTTTATATTTGTACCAAATTCTAGACAGAGCTGACTGGAAAAAACAACGTCTTTTGCCAAACTCCACTGCAAATCGCCTTCTTCAATGTGCTTTAAGATCCTCTCCATTTTGTCAGTCGAATTCACACTTATTGCAGCGATGCTTCCTTTCAATTTGATGTACCAAAATGGTTATTGAAGTCTTTAAGAACTCTATTTTACTGACACTGATTTGCATATTTGACTTTTGATGGTATTTGTTTTAGTAATGCAAATTACTAGATCATTCCATAATTCCTCCATCAAATTGGATTATTCAATAACTTTTCCTTTGCATAATTTGGAAAATATCATACCACGAATTCAGATAATTTAATCTTGTTTGTTTAGACATACATTATGATTGTTCAGCTGTTGAATAAAGAAGTTTGGCGACTAATCTGTTTTTAGTTTATTTACTACTAAATAAAAAATTTAACACCCCCTTGATTCTATCTATCTATCTATCTATGTAATTTCGTCCATATCTATCTATCTATCTATCTATCTATCTATCTATCTATCCCTGTTTATATCTATCAATCTATCTATCTATCTATTTTGTTTATATTTATTTATCTATCTATGTAATTTCGTTCATATCTATCTGTCTATCTATCAATGTAAACACCAGAAATAGTCTGAAATAAAGAATTAAAACCAACTACAAAAACATTTTGTATATTTAGAATATGGTAAATAATATTTTTTGTAAAACAAATCATCTTTTTCTTATTTTCCCGGTCATTTTCAGTTTTACCTTGTATGTTTTTCCTTTTAATTTGACGGCGTGTTAGAGTTCTAAAACCGCTTCATAGATTTGGTTTCATCAATTTTAAATGTTCAGGCGGAGTTAAATTTCTTTGAAGTAGAAAAAAGAAAGTATGAGTGAATGATAAATAAAATCGTCGATAAATTAAGGCCTCAATTATATTATCCATTGATTCGTTTCTTGGAGCTTCAAATCCTGAATCACTCAACAAAAAATGCAAAATCTCTTCAGATAAGAATCATAGACGATAGAGATTTGAAATAACAAATAGTTTTTTTTCCATTAAAGAGTAAGGGAGCCAAACTACAACGTACCATAATACTAAAATTTGAAGGTGCCCGTTGTGTAATGGTTATCATCGCAGGATATGGACACGGCGACATGAGTTCAAATCATGGACCTGACTGATCGCATTTCACATAGCACTAACACCCTTGGGAAAGGTATGAATCCAATTATTCTCCCCCCAGCTATGGGTAAATAGTAGGGCAGACTAGGTTCTTGAGTCTTCGTGAGGCAACTAGTCTAGGAGAAGGAAAACTCTGATTTCAAACCTGTTAAACTCCGCTTAAAAATTGACCTTGTGTCATATCCTGCCCGAGCGGAGGGGTTGGGTAAATATGACCATAATACTAAAATAGCCTTTGACTCTTAAAGAAATCATCATCATTATCATCATCATATCGCGCTGGTAGCACAGATATCCCTGACCCTCTCTCGCCACTCCTCCCTATCGTTCATCGCCCTAGGTAGGTCTTCAGGACAACATCCCGTATCCTGACACAGCTGCTGAATGTATGTTCGTACTGGTCGTCCTGCTTTTGCACGGCCATGTGTGGGGGTCCATAAGAGTACATCTCTTATGAGTTCGTCCCTGCTTCTCCAGTAGTGTCCTGCATGTCTGGTTCGTCTAACTTGAATAGTTTTCGTGATAGGGGGCAGGTGGCCGTACAGTTGGTGTCTTGTGGGGTGTTGCCGCCAGGACTTGTTTAAGATTGCACGTAGCATTCTTGTGTAATTGCCGTCTAGCTTCTTCTTCTCCAGCCGTTTTGTTAGCGTTAAAGGAATTCACTGGGAACATATAACATAATGCATCGTAAAGACAGACAATTTCTAAATATGCGAACGCCAGTACCACAAAGAAATAGTCTAGTCTGTGAAAATACAAAGCCTATATTTTAGAGATACGCGTTATAGTTATATAAAAGTCTGCATTTTAGGCAAATGTAGTCTATAAATCTGCAAAAGGCTGCACCTTAAACAAAACCATGCAATCTATGAATGTACAAAAAGTCGTATATCATAGAAACGAAATCTATAAAGATATTTGTGCATTTTAGAAACACAGTCTCTGAAATATCAAAAATATGTATACTAAAGACAGGAAAGATGTTATCTGAATTCAAACACACACACACACACACACACACACACACACACACACACACACACACACACACACACACATATATATATATATATATATATATATATATATATATATACATCATTGGGGACTGTGAATATCCAAAGAATGAGTCCTCAATGCAGGGCTATTTAATACAAAATACAAAATATACCTGCAGAGCAATATTTTTATGTTTTGTTTAAAAACAAGAAATTTAGAAATATTATTCCATAATAAAACTGTTTTCCTTATTATAGTTCGTCATATATATATATATATATATATATATATATATATATATATATATATATATATATATATATATATATATATATACATATGTAAAATTCAGGATTATGTGAATATATATATATATATATATATATATATATATGTATAATTCTGGATTATGAGAATATATATATATATATATATATATATATATGTATAATTCAGGATTATGAGAATATATATATATATATATGAGAATATATATATATATATATATATATATATATATATATATATATATATATATATATATTATTATTATCCAGGATGATGACAACTTCTGTATTTAAAAGGCAGATCTTTAAAATGAATAGCGTGGCAACTTATAAGAGCAATTTATAAATGCATAAATTTATAAATGCATAAAAGCCTGTTATCCTGAATAGAAAAAAACCATGAAAATGTAAAAATCTATATTTTAGTTAAACAGCAGTGTGTGTACAAATGCCTTTAAAGAGTGGTGAGGTGGGCTGTTTAAAACTTTAAAAATATCTGATTTTTTGAAGCGAGAAAAATATATAAAAATTGTGTCTTAAAGAAACATAATATGGATGGATATATTTGTATTCGTAACTTTGATAAACAGTCTTTCAACGTCTTCAATTCTACATGTTAAAGAAATACAATTTACCTATATATAATATGCCTTTATCCTAAAGAAAGAAAAACGTTCTACAAGTATAAATAATTTTTATCTTGAATAGAGAGAGAGAGAGAGTGAGAGACAGAGACAGAGACAGAGACTGAGAGAGACAGAGACTGAGAGAGACAGATACAGAGAGAGAGAGAGAGACAGAGACAGAGAGAGACAGATACAGAGAAAGGGAACAGAAAGAGAGAAGGAGAGAATATATGATTATATATCAAAGAGATGCAATGAATGAATATATAAAAGCCAGTATCTTAGAGACACATATTTTGAATTTATAAAAGATTGTATCTTAAAGAGATACAGTATATAAATATAAAAAAGCCTACATGTGAAAGAGACACCATCAACAAACTTTATGTGGAGGGATCTCTCGTGGTTTACAGGGTACCGTGCTGAAGTGGGAAATTTTTGTGTGTTCGAACTCCAGTCAGGCTGTTACGTTGACATTTTTTTCGGAACTTTCACCTTTTCAACTTAATAAGGCCTTTAATCCCATTAGCTAGGGGTTGAATAGTACCACTATTGTTCTTCAACTAGCTTAGTTTAAATAAGCCACGAAGATTGAAATTTCATTAAATACAAAAAAAACAAAACAAAAAACAAACAAACAAAAAAAAAACCTAAAAGATATGTTAGCTTTAAATTTTACAAGAAATGCATATTTTATGATTATTTATCATTGAACTATTTCTTCTAATTGTCATATGTTCCGGGTTTTTAAATATCTTTCATCTCTATGACTCTAAGCTGAACTTACAGAAGTGGGATTCTTTTACAGTATCTACCCTATATCGCATTTGAAGAAGGAATATACGTCTTTAAACTCCTTTATCACGTAAGCAATTTGTGTTGAGATATTAATGAAAGAAAATTGTTTGTAAAATCAAACTCCCCGCCAAAAAAAAAAAAAACATATAGAAAAAAACAAAAAACAACATTGCATTATTTTTCATGATTTGCGTACATACAATCGGGATATTGAAAATATATTACATTATACAAATTCATTGTAAACATCACTAACTGTAATCCTCAGTTCTTTCATCTTTATGTTTGTTGCCAATTCCGAAAAAAAAATTCAATAGCTCTTATTATGTTTATAATTTTTTAAGAATGTTGGAATAGATTCCCGAAGAATCTCTCTCTCTCTCTCTTTCTCAGAGGAGATATATATATATATATATATATATATATATATATATATATATATATATATATATATATATATATATATATATATATATATATATATATATACACGAGTTGCATACGCTAAGTTTCCAGATTTTTTCGGATAGGCATTTAAAATTAGCGTAGACTCTTGAAAATTCACTATGTTATTGCTATATATCTTATGCCATGACTGACCAATTTTTATGATTTCAGCTTCCAAATGAACAGCTACAGTAGCAATTGGAATACATCCTACTAAAGCCTGATTCTCACAGCTGGTGAATTTCAAAAATTCTCTCTTACACTTTAGAAGAACGATATGCAATAAAATTCTGTTTTAAACTTAGAAAGAAATGCCACAGAAACGTATGGAATGCTTCAGACTGTTTTTCGACCATCTTGCATGAAGTGAGCATCAGTTTTTGAGTGGCATAAGAGATTTAAGGAAGGCAGGGAGTCTGTGAAGGATGATGAAAGACGTGGGAGGAGTAAAGAAGTCAATACATCAGAGTTGTTGGCCAAAGGGTTAGGGTTAGGGTTACTATGTTGAGGTTTTAAGGGAGTTCAGGGAGAGATTCCGTCGGAAGAGGCCAGCTCTCTTCAAATCGGGTCAATACACCAGTCCACAACTCCATTCTTGTCAGAGACAATTTGAAAAATATTTGCATCAAGACAGTTCCTCAGTCTCCCAATAGTCCACACCTTGCTCCCTATGACTTTTGGTTATTCCCTAAGCTCAGAGGCTGTCGTTATGATACAATTGAGGAGATGAGCGAGGCTGTGACAAAGGTCATTGACAAGCTCACACAAGAGGAGTTCCATGGGGCCTTTCAGAAATCGTTGGAACGGTACAACAAGTGAATTGCAGCCAGAGGAGATTACTTCGAAGGGGACTTGAGTTTCATGTGTGTACTTTCAATAAAAGTGTCCATACGGAAAAAGTCTGGAAACTAATCGTATGCACCTCGTATACATATATATATATATATATATATATATATATATATATATATATATATAGAGAGAGAGAGAGAGAGAGAGAGAGAGAGAGAGAGTTATCCAGAGAAATACTCATCAGTGTGGCCTGGCTCGTGAGATGCTTCAAGCTTCGATCGAAGCCCATCTGACTTTATGCCCGTCAGATATCTTACCACACAGACATCAGCAATCTCAGCCTAAGCAAAGGGATTTTAACGCATATGTATCATTTTTCTTTTGTTCTCATATGCGCCTAACGGCTACCGCGAGCTCAATTCATTAGAAGAGATTTTCATTGCGAGGGTGGCAACTGCTCAAACCCTGTGGGATCGGGGAGTATATATGTATATATATATTGCCATCTACAGACTGTTTTGTTGTATCACAACTAATCAGTGTGGCTTGACTCCTGAGAATCTTCCAGGTGGATGCTTGAAAAACAGAAAAACTTTTACGTAAATAGAACTCAGATTGAAACTCACTCGTAAATAGCTGTTATGAGAATTTTTCATTCTTTGTGATAATGAAAATTTCATGGAATTTTCAAGAACTTATTGAAATGGCGGTGACATAGATAAAACATGAACATGAAAATATTATCTGACTTTGAAAACATTCGGATAATAATCATCTTCAGATTCACTAAAATTTAAACTTCTCTTTCAGCCAAAATATTGAACCCATCAACTTTATTTTGATACTCATATTACCTGTTAAAGTTTTTAAATCCGCGTGAAGAATCAAACAAAAATACTGGCAACTTTTTTATTTGATATTTTAGGTTTTTTAAACAATTTTTGGGATGCTGTTCCCAATGTGAAACTTTCTGAGATTTCGCTTCTAACATAACCCCAAGGAAACAGTTCCCTTTCCTAGCCCCTAGGACACAATTACATTCCCTAGCCGCTATAACACAACCCCATTAAGAATAGAATTAAGCTCCACAAAATCATTGGGATTGCCGAAGGGCTGCATATTGATCTTTCCTCTTTTTATTGTTTTATCTTTTTTCGGTTTTAACTGCAATTCTGTCAAGAAATTAAAAAAAGATAAGAATATGTTGCTCTTTCTTCACTCAGTAAACTTACCGGTGTACAGGTGTTAAAATCGACTTAAAAATATGTTATGTAAATAAAAATCGTATTAAATTTTCCCAAACTGATGTTATCAACATAATATCATAATAGGGACGAATATTTTTCATACAGTCTAAACCACAACTTAATAAACTATCTTAAAGGGCAGAAGGGACAAAAATTGCCTCTTTTTAATGTTTTCTACTTGGTCAATTTTCTTTGTAAAAATTCCCATGTAATGATTATACGTCATCAGCAAATTGAATTATGTATATCGATTGTATCCTAGCTGTGCAGTTTAAAGAGATGAAAGGTTGAACAAGGCTCGAGACAAAGACACGAAGCCGTTGGGAAAGGTCAAAATATACGCTGGCCATTCAATAGAAAAAAAGATAATCCTTTTGAAAAAAGCAAAATATACTTTAAAGTTTGTTTTTTTTAAATTTAATGTAAACTATGCAATATTTGAAGTTAGTCAATAGCAAAAAATAATCAAATCATACAATACTATTTTGAGGCCATTCAAAATGGTTGCAAATTTAAACAGAGTGCTCTAGGTATCGACAGAGATCTATTACAAATTCTTTGGTAGTTGAGATGTGTAAATCATATTAAATTTACAGAAGAATGTGTATTGTGTAAGAAGAAGCATTTTTTAGTCAAAGAATATTTTAAAATTTTAGTAAACATACGATTGCCACTCAAAGCCTCAGTTGAAAAGACAGTTTATAGACTGGAAATGTACTGACTCTCTGGTAAAGAAAATGTTCCGGGCCCAGTGATCAGTAACAATGGCAATGCTGACATTCATATGGGACATGAAAAGACCCATCCCCATTGATTTCTTTGAAAAAGGTGCAATACTAAAGAGTATTTCCTATTGTCCTATTTTAAGTAAAATATATGGCATTAACTCAAAATAAGTACCCACATTGCATTAATTTTATAAATTGTTATTTCTACACTAAAACTACCGCATTCTATCATTTATCATTTAATATGAATACTGTTAGTTATTACTTAGGACCAAACTCTACATTTATGTGAGTTTTTTGTTGCAGAGTCTCAATAATATAGAATTTGGTAATAAATAATATCTAATAATATCTATATTCATTGTATAAAATTCCAGGAGAAGTTATAAGATCCTGATTCTGGTTTAGAAGAAAATCAACATTTCATGTTTAAATAATGTTAAGAGATGGCTTTATTTATAAACAAGATTATTTTTCATTAGATATTAAAATAATCAGTTTATGATATTTTCGATGGTGTTGACTGAATTTCAAATTCATCCAAGGAAGAAATTTCACTTTGAATAGACGATGACTTATTGAGTGGAACGGATTTTTATGAGTCTTATGGTCAGAATGTCCATTTTAATCTCAAGGAATGGATTCCGACTTAAGGAGTGTGTCAAATGAAAATAGAATCCTTACTTTACTGAATTTTGCGAAGATGAATTCTATGTCCAAATATAAAATAGAATAGAAAGTGCTTCGACAATCCTGGCTATCCACATCGATATTTATCAGGCAACTATTCATTGCCATAATCATACATTTGACATTGTGCCAAACTAATCATTACTTGATGTTTTAATTCAGAAATCTCACTCTCCTTAGTAGGTCCAGCTTTAGTGGGTGCAGGATCTAATTGAGAAAAAATATATTGCAAAGTGCTGTGTGTTGATAGTAGATTACACACCCTAACCCAAGGGTGCAGGGTCCATTTAAGAGCAATTGTTCCACATGGCTTAAACTGATTATCCACATCCACAGAAAAGCCCGGTTAGCCCCTTTTTTAACGCAAATCTGAGAGATTTCGATTCATACCGATTCATACTTTTGCAAAATAAATAAAAGCTATCTTATTTCTAGACTGGTTTTGCAACAATATTCATAGAGGGTACAATATGCCGTTTCATTTTCTTTGCAGCTGATGCAGAAAGTAAAGTATTCCTTCCATTCACTATGGTATTAGTACAACGTAAGCCCAAAAATAAGTGGCCAGAAATTAAACCCGAAACCTCCATTCCAATTTCAGGTGCTTCACGAAAGATACTTGTAATAACGTTAATTTGATTATAAAAAGAAAATATGGTTCATTTTGTGAATATTTCGATGTTATATTACATTAATAGCATATTTTAAGTATTGACGAGATGATATAATGTTTAGTTTCAAAAATAGACACGGTGGATTAAATCCAAATCCTGAATGATGATTTTTCTGTTTCACTGTTTATCTATGCTCTTGATATAGATGTAAGTTTGTCTATTCGGTCGGCGTCTATCGGTAAACAGTGAGTCAATTTGGATACATTAACATCGGTAAAAGTAATGATTACTGGAAAAATAAAAACTCTTTCAAAAATATAACCCACGAGGCAGAAACTTGCCGTGTTGCAGGGACAAAAATCAGACCTTGAATCTCTCAGGTAATCAGGCATTGTGTTCAGTTCAATTGTGTCAACTCCTGTGGTGAATAAAATGTTCCTTTGGATGACATATTTGTTAAGATGTGGGAAAACCTGTTTCGTAGGCAACTGCTAGACTTCCACACAATTCCACTCATGAGTTTGTTGATATCAATCCGAAGATTCATAGCTTCGAGAGATTGACGAAGTATAGACTTGAAAAATATGACCAAGTTTCTAACAAAGATTAAATAGTTTTTATTATAAAGAGATACAACAGTTATTGAGGTAGTCAGTAGAATCAGGCCACGAGTTCAAATCCTGTTTGCGTTTTACTTTGAACTTACGTCCCTAGAAAAGGAATGAATTCAACTGTTCTCTAATTAGTGATAGATAGGAGAGTAATTTTAACTGTTAACCAATTAAAGAGAAGAAAAACTTTTTATTCGAAATCATCTGTACTCATCTTAATGTGTTTAACTTTGTATGGTATCTTGTCCGTAACGATGGAGTCGACTAAATGCATGTTTAGTTTTATAAATATTAACTGCTCGTAAATTTTATCTTACTATTTCTAGTTCCTTGTTGTTTATTGCTAGGATATTTGATGGTTGGAGTTGCTAGCGTCACGTCTCCAGGTTTTGAATTCTTGGAGTGTTGGAATCACTAAAAAACAGAAATTTGGATCACCCATTAATAATAAGAACACTTTGTAAATTGAAGAATTTATCAAACTACAATGATATACATATATAATGGGTCACAAGTCCTAATGGCATCAGTGGAAATGACCAAGCGGATAAAACAGCCAGGTCTACCATAAACCTAATCACTGAAATGAAATTCAAAATACCACATACAAACTTTAAAATGAAAATAAATACATTCTACAGCAAAGACAACAACACAAGAACAATAATGAAAATGATAAATTATTAGAAATTAAACCCACACTGGGGGAATGGAAGCAAAGCTTTAAAAAAATGAAAAGATGAGGTTACATTGTCAAGATTCCGAATAGGTTATACAAGGATAACACACTCTTATTTACTCAAAGGAAAACAACAACCAATGTGTTAGGCATGCCAGACCAAATACACAGTGAAGCACATTCTCATCGAATGTACCGATCTAGCCAATATAAGAAAAAAGCTTTTATAGTGCAATGAAGGAACTGTTCGAAAACACTGAAATAAATAATGTGATATCATTTCTAAAAACAGTGAAATTATACACAAAAATCTAAAGAAATTTACAATAAGACCAAATTACTTCTATAAACCCTTTATTTACTTGATATATTCGAACAAACTGATCCATTCCCCAACCTGTTTCACAGTTTTTTCATGATCATGATTTTCTACGAATAAACTAATACTAAAAACAAATAACCAACTAATTATCTAAAGTTTATCATTAATTCCTAAAACATGTCCTTTGAATTTCTTTTCAGACTTATTTTCTTTAAGTTGATTCGGCATTAAATGACCAATGAGGTTGATATGCCGTAAAACAAAAGCAAAAAAAACTCCTGGTTCGGAATTTAACATCTTTTTTGTTTCTTCTTTTACCTTTTATCTTACAAGTTTGTCGAACTACTTGGTAATGAGATCACACTATCTAACTACTTAGCTACAAAGCTCAGACTGCTTTACCGCAAGCCGTGAAAGCACAGATTAATAACTTATCTACAACTGGTAGAAGAAAATATAGAATTATATCTTCCGATAGGCATTAGCGCCAAGTGAAACACACACAATTTCTTCATGAATGGGTGTACTCAGATTAAATTTTATCTTACATTTCCCTTCATAAGTGAAAGCGTCGGAATCAAGACTAATGAATAAATTTCCAGTGAGTAACGATAAAAAAAGTTACAATTATAAAGATGCAAGAATTACACTCGGGATAAATGAATGAAAGAGATTGATCTGAGATTAATTAATACCTTTTCCTTTTATGTAAATTATTTTATCTTTATCATTTTCATTTTGTTGGCAAATTTTTTTGAAGAAATTTTTTTTTGTGATTTATAGTTTCAATCTAACTGAGAGATTAATAAAAGTATCCTTCTCTTTTAGTTAATGACGATAATATGCATTACTAATAAAATGGAAAAATTCAACAATTGACTTAATATACTTTTAGAAATTACTGATTAAAACTCAAGAACTTCTTCAGTCCTTTATTTAATCATCTTTTCTTGAATGTATCCGTGTTATGAAGCGTGCCGTCATAACTGATTAAGCTGTCAATTTTGAGGCTCACATAGATAAAAGAATCCAGTATGATTTGTCATCCAGTTCATAAAAGTATTGCAATACAAAATCAATAGTTATTTAGTGCGTGATCTGTTCAATCAATGATCTTCGATATTCGTTCCTAATCAGCAATAAGATATTGAATTTCTTGTTCACTGTCAAAATTCCTTAAAAACCGCCATTAGCAATGGACTGCTATTTATTTTCAAGACAATGGCGTCGCGACAAAAAAAAAAAATAAATAAATAAAGTGGAGATGAAATTCATTTTATTTTTATCTTTTTTTTTTGACAATTTGATTATTGTGTAGGAGGCATGAGTCGTTGGGAATTCAATTAAATTTCATTTCATCAATATATCTGGGTTCTTAATTGATATATTTCTATGTCAATTATTTCGACCTTCTACCGAATAAATCATCTTTTGCTATTGCGATTTAAATTTTACCATGTATCTAGCTTTTTTTTTTCGGCTTTGAAAATTCTGAAAACTATTTTTGCTCCTGAAAGAATAAAAATAAATGAATAGATGAAAATAAACTTTCCCATTCTTTACCAAGTTTTAATTTTTCTTCCCGGTAATAACTTGTCAAACACTGATCTGACCTCCCTGGCAAACATTTCTTCTGCAGGAGACATTTCTGCTGTCGCATCAGATTAGGAGGTCAATCATTTCATATTTAGGAATAATTGGAGAGGTAATTTATCAATCTGAACTTATTTGTTTTCTTTAAGGCCCTTTTGACCGTATAAACACGAGGTTCAGCCTATCTTGGATAGAATGTTGGCGCTGTTACATGTAAAATGTTCGCAAAAGTTTTTGAAGTCACCCGGCATGAATTGTATGGCATATTTCGATTATGGTGTCTGGCACTCTAAACCTCGAAGATAATTCATGAAGCATTTTTTTATCGTTGATGTCGGTCAAAAAAACTTGAAAAACTCAGTCCATTTCGTACAGCTGTCAATATTTAAAAGATAATATGAACCATAATATAATATGGTCCTACATAATCGAAATATAATGGGTGTAAAGTCATGGTTGCTAATTCATTGGTGGTGATTTTTCTATAAGCGCACGACCTCTACATGATCTAACTGGATTTTAGATATTCAGGTCAAATCTACTCCAATATACAAAACTTCACCCAAGAGATTTCATCCTGGAAATTTCAAAATGTCCCTCATGAAACTGTTTTAAGCTTCGTTTTTGTAGCGAGAACGGAATTATTACCAATTTCGAGTACATAATTACTTTACAGAAACTGCATCACAATTTCTAGTTTCCATCTTAGTTCATTCATAATTTTTATAATATAACCATGCTTTTTTTCATTGTGCTTTAATTTCATACAATGTTAGCGATTGAGTTACACAGATCGTTTTTATTTCATTTTTCGCCAGTAAAGACGCAACCTCAATCTCTTCAAAGTCGTTCTGATATTTTGGTATCAATTTTGTCAGGCCATTTGCGTGTCCAAGATTCTTTGATGGAGAAAAAATTCATCTTAGAATTATCATTCAGAAAAATCCTCCTCCATCGTTTTAATCTGTTTACATTGTTTGTTGGAGTATCTTTTTTCTTTTTCTTTTAGTACTAAAAAATTTTATCAGGAATGTTGATCTGTTTGTAGAGTTAATTTTTTTACCTAGTATCATTTTATAAAATTAGTTTACTGCAAAAAATATTAGCTTTAGCTTCATTTTCAATTTGGCAGTAACTTCTTTTTAGCTAATGTGAGAATTCTCGAAGCATCATTGACAGTTTTTTCTTGGAATCTATGGTATATAACAGCTCAAATACTATATGCAGTAACTTCTGACATTACTATTATTTTTAGGTTAGGGTTGTGGGTAAATGATAAATCAGAAGTTCATATTGTTTAATGCCGTCAAAAGATTGACAATCCTTCGATTAATTAAGTGTCCCATTTTTTTCAATAATTCATCTCGCGATACCCCGGGTTTATACATATTCGGCACATACACTTTATAAAAATTTGAAAGTCCTTGAAATTAGTGTAACATAGTAATAGGAGGAGGCATATTTTTTTATAGCACTTGGCTTAGTTGGGTCTGGTCAGAATCCTTTTGAATCAATTATCAGCCCAAGATATTTTACATTATTCAAGAAGAATTGACAAAGATTTACTCAATTTAAATCCATATTCTTCGGTTCTCTAGAATACTTAATGGATACGTTCTTCGTGTTTATCTCTCGTCTTGCTTTTTATCACTATGTTTTCCAAAAAAGCAGTAGCAACATTTCAGTAAGCTAGCACTGTATCCATTATTTGCTGAAACAATTCCTGCGTCACCTTTATTCAAAAAGGAAGTTTTTTGATGCTTATGTGTATTTTGGCCCAGTCAGCTGGTGCTGCAGAATACCTCGACTGCATCTCTGCAGAGGGGTAGCACTTCCCCAACAAGTATCCTGATATGACACTAAATAATCTGATGGTGAGGCTTCTGTAATACTGGAACATTAGGGAATGCGGATTACACCTTTCATTGCCATCACTCCCAGGTCCAGTCGGGCTCGGAGTGGTTGTACCTGATAGGGTCCTATCTATGGGTAAAATAGAACTAAACTGCGTACTTATGCTAAACTGAATAACTTGAAATAGGACTCTTAACATTTAAACTGTGTACTAATAGTAAACTTAATCGTTTGAAATTTAATTCTGCGTTAAATGACCTGAAAATGGTTGATACGCCGTAAAACCAACCAACCAACCAACCAACCAACAACTTATTTGTATTCATAGTCAATAGTTTCTGAGATTTTTGTCGAGTTCTATCAGTTGATATGCGTTGACAGGCCTATTTTCGAAAAAGTTCTACCGTTCAATTCTGCCAAAATATCCTCAGGTTTTGGCAGAAAATATGCATGAGACAGTAAACTACTTCAGATGGATAGAAAAGTTACTATATACTAGTATGGTATTATTTTTCTTGTTGACATACTCAGTAGGGTCAGTCGATTCGAATAATAATTTCTACATTCTTCCATCTATTAAATTACTTATTAATTGGTGACGTACCTTACGTTTTGGCTTAAATACCGACATCATGGGCACCTCTGGTGGTGTAACGGCTAGACTAGCAGACCTACACGAGTGAGTTCGAGTCTCATTAGGCACCCTATTCATTCGGCCTTGTGCCACATCAAAGCAAAGCGCTTTGTAAATTACATAAATACCGACATCATATTTCCTTTTCGTTGAAATGTTGCCTTTGTTTTAGTACATTTCGCAAGAATTTCCGAGAAAACTGTTTTTATAACTGACTCAGTTTTTAAGATGCTAAACTCATTTAACGAGAAGGCAAATTCCGTTTTTGCAAAAATTTAGCCGGCATAACAGTTTTGAAGAAGGGGTGAATTATTTTCTTGCAGAAAATTCATTGGTAATTCCCATAATTTGAATTTTTTATCTCATCCTCACCTAATAAATTCAGTCCATGATACTTTCACAAATTTTGGCTCTTGTTTTTACCCCTCCCTCAAAAAACAGTACATTACGTTATAATTCGTCTATAAAATATAATTTCTTACTGATTACTGATCAGATAACTGTTCGCTTTCTTCAGTTCAGGTTTAACCCTTTCCACCATTTTTTTTAGTTAATTGTAGTAATTTCACTGCCTGTCTCCAACTGAAATTTGATTTCAACATGATTCATTTATATAATTACGAACTTTCTATAATTTTATGATTCTTCAATTTTCCTGATTTGAAAAAAAACAAACTTTTACTGTGTTAGTCCATATTCTATGTCTTCCTGGTTTAGACTTGCAGTATTTTTTCAAATCTTCCAAGACTGAAACATTTTTTTAAAATCTCTGAACAGTTTTTTTTTCCGTGTAGTTGTTCACAACAATAAAATAGGTTTGGTTCAGACTCTTTTGTCTTCAGACTTCTTATCTAAAAATCTTCCCTTTGGTCGCAGAGGCAGTATTTTTGCAACATCTCTCTCCCTTCAATTTTTGCTGTAACGTGTCTTTGGTTTATAATCCTTTGATATTCTTATCCAACTGCCAGCGGAAATAATTTGGTATATTGTTCAAGTTTCGTTAAAATCTGAGAACGAATCTCGGCGTCGCAAATAGACGTTAACTTATGAACAAAAAATAAGCATTTCAACGAATCCGGTAATGAATTTGAAAGTTTGAATTTTTCACATTCGCAATTCACGTTACCGGCCAAAGTGAGAAAAAAAATCTTTGTTGTCTTTTTGGGATAGTTTTAAACACTGACGTCATATTGGAAAAATGACTTTTTGTCATTCAAACGTTAACACTGTAGTGACATTGTTTAGTCAAACGTCACGTTTTTTTAGCAGTATATAATTGCAGAATTAATCATATTCCAAACGAACCAGTTTTTGTAAAAAAGGAAATTTTTATCGTCACTCCAACTCTCGGGAGTATTTAAAAAAATCCCTTCGTAGCTCCATAAACCTTCAAAAGTTATACGGTCTTTGATATAAGAATTATACTCGCATTTAGCATTGGCTACCGTGTCCATCTCCGATTTGAACATTGGTCCCCATGACAAATATTTCTATATATTCTATTTTAAAATATTATCCCATTTTTTCCCTTTGCACCTGTTTGTCTGTTTGTCCTTGAGCATGGTCCACCGACTTGTAAGAATAATTTCCTTCCATTATTTTGGAAGTTCCTGTTTTGTTTGTATTCCTTGACCCAATCACAGTTTCTTTTGCGTCTCTGTTCTTCCGGCTTTATCTTTCGATTTATATCTTTCAAATGTATTGTCTGACATGTTTGCTGTTTTTTGTTGATTTTTCCTGTTTTTTTATCACAATGAAACCTTTTTCATGTTTCCTTCCAATGCACTTTCACTTGTTGCCGGAATTTCTTTCTATCACATTCTGGCCTCATTTCTCCTCCTTGCTTAATCCTTTCAATTCAGGTTCTTTTGTGGGATGCCAATTTTATCACTGAGTATTTTCTCTTGTATAAATAACCTCGTTTCCTTCAGTGATGTTTTATCGGGACATGTTTTGATAATTTATCTATATTTTCTGTTTTTACTTTGACATTTTCCCCGTTCCTGACTCGGTTCCTTTGAGATGGTAATATAGTCTTTTTTTATTCCTGATGTTTTATGCACTCAACACTTTCTCTTTTTTCTTATGTTTACATTGATGTTGTGTTCTGGGTTTTGTGGTATTTTGGGTTTTAATATTTTGAGTTTCAACTCAAGTGGTTGGGGGTTCTTTTTGAGCATAATCTTCACAACTTACCTGTCCACTTATTTTTAGTACCAGAAAGAGTTTTTTTTTAAATTATTCCATATGTATCAGCGAGTCTTTCGTTTGTCCTATTGAATCTAATGGGCTCGATGCAGATTTCCATCATCCTTTATCGCTAATCTTTTTGTGTAGGATTGCTTTTAAGATAATAATGGATTACATTTTTATTGTCCTCTCCCGTCCAGTTTTTCTCATAGTATCTATCAGATGAAGTCCGCATTGGTCTTTCTTTGTGTACCTAAAATTATAGCAGCAGCATTCGCAGGAAGCCAAACATGGCCCCTCATATTGAAAATAAATGGAGCATATGACAACATTGATTTGGATTTGACATTTTTATGGGTAGTGTAATGTGACTATAACAACCCAGCGGTGTTGATTATTAGTTGTATCCAGTTACAGGTGTGACGTGGTACTCCCTCCAGGAGGAAGACTTTAGAGTAAGCTACAAAAAAAAAAAAAAGAAAGAAAACATACTCTTTTAAAATATTTAAGATTTTACTACTAAGTCACATTGGGCGTCCCATCCACATGGCCTTGTGCCATATCTAAACAAAAAGCTTAGTAAAATGATACTGACCTTAAATCCACATGGCGTTTTTCCGTGGGTTTATCAAAGAATCTTATTAGTGAATCTACTTTTCATTCCAGTGGACTTCTACAGTTTCTATTATTTGTTGAGTTTTAGTTTTAGACTTATTTAGCTGAATAGTTTTCGTCAAAGAGTCTCCACTTTTTTGCGTATACTTTTCGACCAGGGTTTTGATTACCTTTTCATATACTCAACAGCATCAATTGAAAGCAGAGGAAGAAGAGTTAATTTTTAGCCCTTTAGTGTGTGTGTGTGTGTGTGAAAGAGAGTGCCTAATTCCTTACAAATCTAACGATTAAGAATACTTTAAAATATATCATTATTTTATTCCTTGTAAGTTCTTTTACGCTATCGTTAGATGGTGGTCTTTCACTGGAGTTTGACAGCAAGTCTTCTCAGGTCTTCAGGACTTTACTCAGTATTTTCAATAAATGTGTAGTCTGGATTGTCTCGATTCTTCCACAAATTTACGATTCCGCCAGTGCTCTTTCCCCGCGTTTGGGAACTGTTCCACTAGCACAAGGTACAATTTGCATCATCGGCACTATCATTTTCCACAACTTTTTTTGTTCTTTGACAAGACCCAAATATTTGTATATATGTTAGCTTTCCTCTTTTTCCACTGAGTTGTCGGCTGGAACGACAAAATCTCCTAAACAGCAAATTATTTTTGTGGTAATTTGCACAGATCTGGTCGTCTGGCCGGAATTATGTGATCCGTTTGTATCTCAAAATCCCAGAGAAGTTTATGCTTCTCATTTTCTAGGACGGAATCGAGTTTTTGTGTAAAATGGTCAAGTTTCAATCTCTTTCACAATTTTCTGTGGATCACCTTTCCCATCAGTCGTGCCGTGTCTTGTTCTCCTTGTGTGCAAGTTTGCTATATTCGCTTTCCATGTGATTAACCGCTTCATCTTTCTCCATTTAACCTACACTTGCTATTATGATGCTAGTTTTTCAACTAATCTTTTAGCTATTTGGTTTTCTCTGAATTCCGAGTAACTAACTGCAACTCTCCTCTGGTATCCGGGATTCTGGCCATTATTTTTGTTAATTCTAAAAGTACTGTGATCTGTATTGTCGTGATTATTCCTCTGATTTTAAGAATGCCCCAGTTTCCTCCAAGTCTTTGCCGATCTCCCAAGATGGTTATCATCGAAAGAAATGGACACGGCAACACGAGTTCAAATCCTAAACGAGACTGATTGCATTTCACATAGCACTAATACCCTTGGGAAATGTATGAATCCAATTGTTTTCCCTCCAACTATGGGTAAATAGTAGGGCAGACTGGTTTCTTCAGCCTTGGTGAGGCAACTAGTCTAGGAGAAGGAAAACTCTGAATTCAAACCTGTTAAACCCCGCTTAAAAATTGACCTTGTGTTATATCCTGCCCGAGCGGAGGGGTTGGGTAAATATGAATAGATTTTTCCATCACCGTAATTTTCCATTATATTTATGTGCTTAAACATGAGTGAAAAGTAGCAAGGATCGAACTAAGAACACTACTACAACTACTAGTAGTAGTAGTAGTAATAATGCTAATAGAATAAGAATAATACTCCATTGAAAGATTTTCAGCTGACGCCGTTGTAAAAGGAGCCATCTAATTATGGCAACTTTCGTAGAGTCCGAGATTGTAAGATTATGTTTACATCAATTCAAATATTGTATAGAAGCACAAATACTTTTTAAACATACACATATAGATAATAATGATATTAATGAAATATATATTACAGGTAATATTTCCATGTGTATATGAAATTAGCATTGCCGTAAATGTATGTATTCACCAACTCCTCTGTTTGGTTTCGTTGTTTTATAGCATATCGACCTTTGTAGGTTATTTAATGCCAAAGCCATCCTTCGATAAGAACAGTAGTGGTACCATTTAACCCATAGGTGGGAGGATAAGGGGGTTCATACGTTTCCCCAAGGGTATTTGTCCGAAAGTAAACGTAATAGCGCGACTGGAGTACGAACTCGCTAACTACGATTCCGCAGTCCATCGCTTTAACCATTACACCACGAGGACACCCCCCCAACAGTATGTGACACAAGTTTTCCTTTTCCAAGAGCAGTTGCTATACCAAGGTTTAGGAGCCAGGAGGAGAATAATTGGATTCATACCTTTCCCAAAAGTATTAGTGTTAAATGAAATTCACACAGCTTCGTCCAGGATTTGAACTCGAATCACTGAGTCTATTTCCAACAGCGATAACCATTACATCACAAGCGCCTCCTTTGTGGTTAATGTATATATAAAAGGGAAATTTATTTATGATGGATTCATTGATTTTAATGGTATATCAATTCGTTAATAGATCTTTTAAGCGTAGACGTAAGGGGATTGTACGTTCCAATTAAACATATTTTATATTTTTTCTTTTTATTTTAGGGGTGGTGATTTTCAAACAGATGAATGTAACCCAGAGATTGGGTCTTAAAAGTATTAACACTCAAGTGAGTGGGCCGTGCTGCAAACACGCTTAAGTGGTACACACTATTCCCTTGGGCCTAATCATCTTTTGTAGTTTTGTGTCATACCAAGAACACGTCGTTGGTGATGGGGAGGATCTTACCCCTCTTCAGCGTATTTAATCAGCAAATTCTAATCCCCATAAGATGATGATAGATTTTTGATGCATCATATAATTCCAAAGTCTTAAACTAAATATTGATATACATTGCCTTGTTTATCCCACCATAATAAAATCTCCTGCTTTCAAATCACTCGAGTTTTATTTTGCTGTCAAGTTCTTCAACTGTAAATTTCAGTAAATTATGTTTTTTTTTTAATCTATTTTTCTTTTACAGGTGAAATCATGTTTTTCTTTTCTCATAGACTTTTCAATGAAACATTTTTTTGCTTTTTTTTTAATTGACTAAGAAATTGGCTTTTTCAGTGAATTGCATTTGTGTAAGCGTTTGTGATTCTCGCTTGTCAGCAGTCTTTAAAAGAAAGTTAATGTGATAGACGAAGAAAGAAAAGAAATAATATTATATCGTATTTAATTTTCGTATTTATATTCCAAGTGAGAAGAACCAGTTTGTACACATTTATTTTCTAAACCATATTTTAACATCGTGTGTTTTTCTTCCTCTGTTTCTCAATGGTCAATATTTTTCTTTTTTGAAATTTCCATTCTTCGCCTTTTTAAGCAACTCAAACCCAGACGATGCTATTTAAACAGAGGATATCCAATAAACGATATCAGTCGATATTTGTGTATGGAAGGACGAAATGATTTAAATTAATGAAAAAAAGCGGATATGTGTGTGTGTGTGTGTGTGTGTGTGTGTGTGTGTGTGTGTGTGTGTGTGTGTGTGTGTGTGTGTGTGTGTAAAAATATGGAAGAGGCTAAATTAAATTGTTTAGATTTATCTTTCTTGAAAACGGATGTAAAAGGCGTCCGACTATTTTGAAATGTTTCTTTATTAAAATAAGCCCGCCTGCATAGACAAATACACACAAACAATTTTTCGAGAGAAAAATCTGGATTTTTTCCATTATTATTCGAGATATTTTTCTTCTTTTTTGAGTTTTACAAAAAACTTTTTTGGTTTGAAAAGAATTTCTAAATAAGATGGAGAATTCATTTTATGGATGACCTCTTCAAATTAATTTTAACAAATTAATTTTGACAAATTAATTTTGACAAATCAATCTTAGGAGAAAAATATATGAGTCAATTTAATACGCTGTTTTAAGTTCAATAAAACAACAAATATCATCTGTTTTGGATTAAAATTTATTAAACGTAACGAAATGTCTGCCAGTCTGCACAGCTACATTTTTGTCAGATTTCAATCGAACTCAAGAATGGTTTGCTTCATGCAGGATAAAAAGTTTATAATCGACAAGAAATATATGGTTAGATTTGATTTTAAAGTCATAGTTTTCATTTCACTGTGAAATGGTGCTAGACTCATCTTTACATGAATCAGATGCTTTTCTCTGATCCTTCAAATAAAATTGATACAGTCAATCGTGCTAATGTGATGAGTTAAAAAGAAACCGGTTTTGTTTCAGTGATCGGCTGGATTTTAAAAAATACGGTTTAGAATCACAATAAAACATTTTTAGTTTAACATTAGCCTTATAAGTTTGTAATATATATATATACATACATACATATATATATATATATATATATATATATATATATATATATATATATATATATATATATATATATATATATATATATATATATATATTAAATATCCAGTCAGTTCATCTGACTAGACAGAGAGTATAGTAATATTCTGCGCCGAAATAAATTTTTTATGACGACTTAACCGAGTTTGAGTCTCCATCAAATTGTACTATATATATATATATATATATATATATATATATATATATATATATATATGTGTGTGTGTGTGTGTGTGTGTGTGTGTGTGTGTGTGTGTGTGTGTGTGTGTGTATAGAATTGTCAGACTAGAAATTCAACGGAAATATGAATATGTAACAGTCTAAGGATTCATAAATCCCACTTATACATAAATTCTATTTTATTTTTAGCTCAAAAGCTTTTGTAATTTCATTTTTGGATACATAATTTCAATGGCAGAAAGTTTTGTTTTAAATTTTAGCAAGTTATATTTTTTTGATCGAATAAAGAACTAATATATTACAAATATTTCTTTTATTAATATTCAAATTTAAATTCCATGAATCTGAATAATCCTAATTATGGCTTTGCTTCAGAACAGAAAGATATGTGCTGATTTAGATAGTTCAAGTCTATTCTGAGGCTTCAAATTAAAACCATTAATAGATATTAATGTATTAGGGATAAAAAAAAAAAAAAACTGATCCCGAAAAAATAATCTCACAACCACATAAATAAATAAATGAGTCAAAAAAGTGAAATAAATAAATGAATAAATAAATAAATAAAACGAAGAAACAAAAAATAAAAAGGTATTCAAAAATGCCTTATTATAATTCTTTAGAAAATAAAAGCATACAACATCTGATATATAATATATTCCATCATTTGATTTCAAAAAGAATTTTAAAAAATATGCCGTAATCTGAATATTTCAAGAGACATTAATATTTTTCCCGATAATTAATCTATGAATAAAAATAATAATTTTTTTTAATAACTTGTTGATAAATTAAATTTAGATTTTAAAATATCAAAACAAAATAAAACTGCTTTCTGATATTTTTTCAAATAAAAAAATTTAAAAAATAAGAAAAAAATCAAGTTCGAAGAAGAAATTATCAATAAGAGGAATGACTGACAATGATTTTTTTGGGCAGTGTGTATGTAGGCGGGGGGCGGACGATACTTCTTTACCTTGAGTAAAACAAAAAGAAAAAAAAACATTCATAACCATGAGGCTTTACTTGCTACTGTCCTCTCAGCTGACAACTAATTTGACTCCGGAGTGAAGTGGTGGATCAATGTTTCATTCTTTCTCACATATTTACGAAAAAAACTCCTTTTTGTTGCGTTGAAACAGTTGCAAACAACGCTCTGAATCGTCGATGTGTTGTTGTTTTTGATCGATTGTGAGCAAACGCGGCACCCCCTTTGAACACAGCTTTTTCATTGACAAATAATCATACAAAATGGTAGATACACTGCCTTCTGATTTCTTCAACCCCTCTGTTATCTCAAGCAACTTCAATTTACGATTGGCCAAAATGAGTCTTTCAAGGTTTTTGGTGTTTTCCAGAATAACTGTTGAATTTAGGCGACCTGAGCGTTCAACATCATTTGTGTCTGTATGACCGCATTTAAAGTCATCATCTTAACCGTTGTTTCCGAAGGAGCAGAGTCCGAATAATACTTATCAAGCCATTGCTTTGCCTGAACAGTATTTTTCCCATCAGAAAGCAATGCTTTGTTAACACACGAAATTCAGATTTTTCCATTGTTCTGAAAATTTGCAACTGTAATTTGTAAACTAATAATCTGATTGGACTCAAATTTTGACAGGTGTCATTTGAAGGTTGGAACTTTATAATAATTATATGGATTTTTTATTCGTGGCGCCATCTATATGTCAAGCCCGGGACTTATTGAGTGATGTTTTACGAAGCAATGATTTTTTATTCTACTAAGCAATGTGCAGCGCTCTGCTAAATCAGGTTTTGACATCTACTAAGAATGGTAACCATTTTTACAGAAAACCCTGGAATTATCAGTTTGTTTTCAAAGGAATGACTTTAAAAATCAACATATGCGAGCTGTTCAATTTATCCGCAATATTCATTGCTCGAGCGAAATAATTTAAAGAAGCAACAAAAAATTTAGATGTTACGAACCAATACTAGATATTGTATCTACTTGAGAATCTCAGATATTAGTTTTTCGCCGAAAAAAATTAAGATGATGTCATTTCTACAAAACACGGAGAGAAGTGTTTTTAGAAAATACTGCATATTCCTATGTTTAATATAATCAACTTTTAAACAAAGCACATTTTAATAGACAATTTCAATGAGAAATTTAAAAATATTTTAACATCTTTGTACGATTTCTCTGATTCAGAAAAAACTAGTATATAAGTGTTTATACACTGAACGGAATGAATACTGATTTCTCTAGCTTTTGATATTAACCAATTTAAAGAAAGAGAGGAGAATCGCTTTCTTAAGTAAAAACTTAGCTCTGTCATTAGAGAGCTCAAATCAAGGAAACAATTATTGTTCTGAACCTTTTCGTGTAGTACATATATATAGAAATGTGCATTAAGATTCGTGATATTTTCAACCTAATGAGAATTGAAGATCAAAAACAGCAAAAATGATCTTCGAATCTTCTGAATGAAAAGCGAATTTGACATCGGTTAAACGTCATTTTTTATGAAGTCATCTACGTGCAGGCATGTTGAAAATTAGAGAAGTGGTATTTAGTGTATCTGTTGTGGTGCGAAAATGCTTGTTCCTGCGTTATTGCCGTCCGTACTTCACCTGTATCCTTTGAGCTGTCAATCATTTCTCAAAACGCCCATTCGTAGCTGCCAAAAGAAAGCTTTATCTCACCAATTTGTCGTTGTGAGAAACGCAGCCACAGCCTCTTATTCTTCGGTAAGTCCTTTAAAGCAAACATCGCCGCGAGACTAGTGTACAGATGCTGTCGATGTTCGGATATATTTGCGAGGACATTAATGCAAAATAATGAGTAATATATATATATATATATCATCATCATATCGTGCTGGCAGCACGGATATCCCTGACCCTCTCTCGCCACTCCTCCCTATCGTTCATCGCCCTAGGTAGGTCTTCAGGACAACAACCTGTATCCTCACATAGCTGCTGAATGTACGTTCGTGCTGGTCGTCCTGCTTTTGCGCGGCCGTGTGTGGGGATCCATAATGCTGATTTACTGCTGTGTCTATTATGATTACTATGTGTCCAATAAATATCTACAGATTATTGGTTAATCAGTTCATTAGTTGAAATTTTGGCATTTGGCGGTCGAAATATGTAATATTTTTAAGTGTAATAAATACTTTTGTCATAGTGGAAGAAAATAAGGGATTGTAATCCGACAGTTTGTAAAGAAAAAATGATAACAAGGTAATCCAAGTAGAAGGAGACATTTATTGAGAAACAAAGTCGACACTACAGCGTTTCGGTTCTACTGAACCATCATCAAGACTATGTTGGGGGTTATATTAGTGATGTTAAGTTAACGATGGTTATGTAAAAAGTGTAAAAATATATGTAGAACCGAAATGCTATGGGGTCGACTTGGTTTCTCAATAAATCTCTCCATCTACTTGGATTACCTTATTATCAATTTTGTCATGTTATATATTTTTTCTCGCTTGGGGTGTATGAAGGTTTTTTTATTCTTTATAAAAGTACAATCAAAAAAGTAAAATAAAGAAATGATCATTACATATATATATATATATATAGATAGATAGATAGATAGATAGAGAGAGAGAGAGAGAGAGAGAGAGAGAGAGAGAGTATACACTGAAGTATATTTTTTGAGAAATAATGGACAAAACCATGCTGAAAGTTAACTGAGAAAATTGCTATAAAGTTTATGTATGTGCGTATCCAAAACTCACGGATTCAGGCAGCGTCTGAAATCAAGTTTTAAATGGATTTTCCTTCTCCTAGATTGGTTGTCTAACCAAGGCTAAAGAGCTCCTTTTGCCCTATTGCTTAACCATATACCTTTTTTTAGATGTTTTTCTTTCAAAACGACCTTACTCTCATGTGTTTGCTTTTAATAAAAAATAGCCGCAGGTTTAGGTTAAGACTGTTTAAGGCTTTTTTCAGCATCACAAACGAAAAAATAAAGCAATACAAATCCTAGAATTCACAGGTGTTGTCGTTTTCCATCATTTTTCTGTATTTTTTTTCCGGTGGCTGAGATCTATGACACTTCACTCTTCAGAACAGAATTGCGATATGGACAACAAATAAATACTTTCTCAGTTTTCTATACCAATCTGTAAAACGACCAAATCCTACCTACACTATATTTACTCAACCTGTATGAAAAAAATATTTTTATTCGATAGGACCAATGTAAAAAAAAAAGAAAGGATTCTTAAAAAATAATTTTACGAAAAATGTATATATGAACATATAATTAAGGCAAATCTTTAACTTTTTTACATAAAATAATTCTTAGAGGTGCCCGTGGTGTAATAGTTATCGTCGTAGGAAATAGACACGGCGACACGTGTTCAAATCCTGGACGAGACTGATTGCATTTCACATAGCACTAATACCCTTGGGAAAGGTATGAATCCAATAATTCTCCCTGCAGCTATGGGTAAATAGTAAGGCAGACTGGATTCTTCAGCCTTGGTGAGGCAACAAGTCTAGGAGAAGGAAAACTCTGGATTCAAACCTATAAACTCCGCTTAAAATTGATCTTGTGTCATATCCTGCCCGAGCGGAGGGGTTGGTAAATATGTACATAAAATAATTCTTGACTGATTCACATGCTATAAAAACGAATTGCCATCTGTGGAACTGTCTCCATTCCTAGCTATCTATTGTTACTTCCTACGACAGATTAAAACTCGCACTCTTCTCTTTGCGACTAACGAAAAAGGAGAGCGGTTAAGGTACCTCACCAGCACGATTGATTAATACTTTTGATAACAAATGATATATTCATTTGAATATGAATCTCCTTTTCTATATTTTCAATTAATTCTTCATGAATACAAATAAGCAGAATCAGAGACCTTTTCACTTGTCATAAAACTAACGTTACAGTAATTTATCACATCCGTCTTTTTGACAATTTGTATCTAAACACTAACTTCTTCTTAGCCTTATGTGTAGATTGTCGAAGCCCAATCAGAAAAAAATAGCTTTCTATAAATAATCTGTGTAAGAAAGTTAAACGTTAGGACATATAATCGATAACTTCGTTAATGCCTACTGATGCTCTCATTTAAGTTATCAACCACATGCAATATTATCAGCTTGTCGGTAAATGTAGAGAGGAGAAATTTTCAGCGAATTCGTCTCTGTCATGTTTGAATGATTTATACCCAAAGTTACTTCGTTGTTAAAAATAATATATCAAGCACAAAACAAAAGAGTGGATGATTAATGAGGCTTGAAAATGTTACAATTGTTTTCTTTCTCAAATCCGGTTGTTCATGAGAAGGGAGTTTCGGTATTACAAATAATGTCACATAAAAATTAACTGCGTATGAATTAGTCTTTCTTACTCCTATAGTTTCGTACTTTTTGAAATATCCTCCTTGTATTTTTTCACCAATTTATAAAAAGGCACAATTCTTTCAATGCCCACAGTCATTTAACTGGGGTAAGCTTGCTACTCACTGACCAGTTTTGTGTTAAGTACATTGAACCTAATAACAAATTAATCTCTATTTTTTTACAGGACTTCTGTCACTGCTTGAGATATTCCCGTTCATTTCAATCATATATTGATTTTGTGCATTGTGAGGATGTTCTCCAACTTTTCCTGAGAAGGAACTGAATCGGATAAGTTAGATTTGATTCATTCATGAATTTTAACAGCATGTCAATCCGTCATGGGTTATTCTATGCCTAGAGGTTAAGAAATCGCGTCCATTTACGTTTTTTTAACATTTCTCCGTAGTTTCTAAAAGTTTTGCTCTCGGTAATATAATGTCAAGATTTCCTATTTAATGCAAATAACTTACACACAGTTTTATGTTTTCAACTAACTAATAATGAAAGTGTACGTGTAAAAAAAAAACTAGTGGCAACAAAATTATTGGTCGATTTCTACAAGGCCTTTGACGCCATACACAGAGGGAAGATGGAGCAAATACTACTCGCCTACGCCCTGCACAAAGAAACCGCCTCAGCCATAATGGTGCTATATACAAACATAAAAGTAAAAGTCCGCTCCCCGGATGGAAACACCGACTACTTCGACATTGTAACAAGTGTGCTGAAAAGAGACACATTAGCCCCATACCTCTTTATCATCTATCTAGACTACGTGCTTAGAACGTCTATTGATAAAATGAAATACAACGATTTCAAGCGGACAAAGGAGAGAAGCATATGGTACCCAGCACAAACAATTACGGACGCGGACTAAGCCGATGACATAGCACTTCTGGCAAACCCTGCTACAGAGTCTGGAACGAGCAGCTGCAGGCTTAGGTCTGCATGTCAACACATATAAGAGGGAATACATGTTCTTTATTCAAAGTGGTGACATCTCCATTTATAAATTGTAGTTCTCTGAAACTAGTGGACAAGTTCACCTACCTAGGAAGTAGTGGTAATTTACTAAGCTTTCTGCTTAGATGTGGCACAAGGCCATATGAAAGGGGCACCCAATGAGACTCGAACTCACTCGTGTAAGTTTGCTAGTCGAGCTTGCTAACCATTACACCACCAAATGTATAGATATAAACAGCTATCGATAGGCTATTTGTCATAGAGAAGTCAGATCTAACCGATAAAATAAAACGCATTTTTTCCAAACAGCGGTCGTGTCGATACTTCGATATGGATGCACTACATGGACGCTAACTAATGTAGAAAAAGCTTGACGGCAACTACACAAGAACTGCTATGAGCAATATTGAACAAGTCCTGGATGCAGCACTCCACAAAGCAGCAACTGTACGGCCACTTACCACCAATCACGAAAACTATCCAAGTTAGACAAATCAGACATGCGGGATACTGCTGGAGAAGCAGGAACGAACGCATAAGTGACATACCCTTGTCGACATCGTCACATGGACGATTAAGTCAGGACGACAAACTAGAACCTATATACAACAGCTTTGTGCCGATACAGAATTTAGCCTTGAAGACCTACGTGGGGCGATGGACGAAAGAGACGAGTGGCGGGAGAAAGTCAGGGTGATGCATGCTTGCGGCTCGACATGATGTCGTGATAATAGCGAGGAGTTCCCCGACTCTCTCTCTCTCTCTCTCTCTCTCACACACACCATTTATCGCCATCGTTTGTTATACCGAGCAGTTTCTCTAGATTTCATCTAGTAAACACCCTAAATAAAATATTTACAGTTATATGGCATCAATTATTCCTATTTTATTGTAATAACTTACAAAATATCTATTTAACCTATAGATCGGACCCTAACAGGTACTACAGCTTCATGTGAAAGTGGACCTGGGAGTAATGAAAACAAATGATTACTCCTCACATCATAGATACAGTCAGTGTATTGACAGTTCCATTGACATGATAAAGGACTGTATGAACCATTCTTGGAGGAAGTTACTAGTATCTCGATAGACACTAAACAAAAAAAGTTGATATTCCGTATTCAAAAAACATATTTTCATTTAGGGTCTTTCTTTAGCAGGAAAAATACAAGACTTGTAGATTTACATTTTCTCCATTAATGGCAAACATATTCATAAAGCAATATGAAAAATCGTGTATAAGAATGGCAACATAGAAACCAATAAATCTAAGACACACTTATGAAACCTTCAAACTCTGCGCTCGATTGGAAGACGTGCTAGGTCGTGTGAATTGAATTAGAGTCTTAATAAGGTGCACGAAGGAAGAGGAAATTGATTTGAAACTGTTCAACTTGGACGTACAAATAAACAGTACAGTAGGATATCGCAAGTTGACATTTATAGTTGATATGTTGATTTTGGTCTATATCATTCAGACCGAATAAAGAAAATGATCGTCCACTGACTACAATATTGTTCAGGCTCAAAAGTGATGATCAATCTTAGGAAGACTTCTCGGAATAAAACTTACAAAAATTCACCGGTTTCTGCATGCAGTGCTTCAAGAATGGATAAAGAGGATTTGTAGCTTTTACAAAAATATTGTATCGTGACACTCTCAAGTGATGACCGGCCATGACGCTAAACAACATTTAGTGGTGAGGCTCATATTTTGGAGATCTGGGGAGAGTTAAATAGCGAAAGTCTGAAATATAATTTTCTTACATTTATTTCAAGGTTCACTCTGACCCGGAGTTTTAGTACTTTTTAAAATTCCATTTGTGGATCAAATACATCTGTAATGAAATTGTTTATATTAGATTGGAATACTTGATATTCTATAACCGTTTGCAAAAAATCTTAAGGAGCTAGCCCCTAAATACAAATGTGAGCGTATAATATACGTAAAATAACCCGAGGAAGTCCTCCGGGGTAAGCCCTCCGGTGTAAGTCCTCTGGGGGAAGTCCTCCGGGGGAAGTTCTCCGTGTGTAGTGGCTAACGTGCTTGACTGTGACTTCATTTTAAACAAGTTCGAACTCCAGTCACGCTATTACGTTCATTTTCGGACAAATGCCCCTTAGGAAAAGTAGGAACTCCGTTATCTCTCATCTATTGATTAAATAGTACCAATAATGTTCTTCTACAAGGATAGCTTTGGTATTAAAACCCCACGAAAGTTGATGTGCCTGTAAACAAAGACACTAACCTACCTACCTAGAATAACCCTGGGCGAGTTGACATGACGTTAAAACAAATCAGTCGATCAATGAAACAGAACAATATTAATAACAACTTCTCCACTTTTTACACATATCCATTTTGTTATGAAGAACAGATTTTAAAGTATACCAAATCGAATTCTCGTAGAGAAACTTCAAGTCGTAGGTAACAGAGAGTATAAAGTCAAGTATAACAATATTTGCAGGAAATGAAGGTTAGTTATCAACCAGTATGGGATGGAATCAGTTTAATTGACAGATAGCAACAATGACGAAGAACATGTTCGAAAAAGAAGCGGATAGGTTCAGTGAGTTAAACGTAGTGTTTAATAATGTTTAGAAAAATAACATTATAACAGCCTACAACATGTTTAATCATCAATACGCCATATGATTTAATATTTTCTTACACACGGTTATATGATATCAAATATTCCTATCAAATAGATATAATTTACGTGTAAATGAATAACAAATCCTGGACAAGCTTTTTGAGGGTACTTGTCCCTCAGTACGAGATACAGTCAGCGTATTCTAAACCAACGAAGTCAAGGAAATCCAGAAATCTGTAGAAATTAAATAAAAAAATTGTTAAAATGAAATATAAAATCAAATCTCTTATAACGTCTTTGATAAGAAGAACAATCTGTATGGAACCAAAAGATCCTGGCGCCAAAAATAAAAAGGAAGAGAGAAGAAAGACTAACATTGCATTCGAAAAGCG
>OY757928.1:91080860-91125860 GCA_963585895.1 Sepioteuthis lessoniana
ACTATTTTACTGGGTACAAACAAATGATTGATGTCTTTAACGGTGTAAAAAATATAATTAACACGTATATATATATATATATATATATATATATATATATATATTGATATATATATATATTGATATATATATATATATATATATATGTATGTATCTTTAAGAAAAAACAAAAACCTGTCAAATTAGGATTATAAATTAATTTCCATCCTTTTATGGGTTTTTGATATGATTAAACAAAACCAAAAAATTAACAGGACTTCTTCAGATCTTATGGATAAAACGTTTTATCGTTTTATCCATAAGATCTGAAGATGTCCTGTTAATTTTTTTTTGTTTTTTTAAAACTATATCAAACTATATCAAAAACCCATAACAGGATGGAAATAAATTTATAATCCTAATGTGACCAGTTTTGTTTTTTCTTAAAGAAATTGCTCTGTAATGTCAGTTTCATTGAGTTCTTTACGAGGAAAATTTAAATGTTCAATGTTGAATGTTTTTTTTTTGTCTCGATGGAAATACTCCCAATTCCGGTCTAACTGAACCGAATAATACACACACACACACACACACACACACACACACACACACACACACACACACACACACACACACACACACACATATATATATATATATATATATATATAAGATTTGGTATTGACACACACACACACACACACACACACACACACACACATATATATATATATATATATATATATATATATATATATATATAAGATTTGGTATTGAGTAGCCTACAAGTGTTGATATGCCATAAAACACAACCAAACCAGCATTATTTTAATATCATACCTCGTTGGTAATCTCCGCTTTTTACTATTTTCTCACATCAACCATTAAAACATTTTTGCATGGAACATATACACTATTTATAAATTATCTATATACAGATCAAATTCTGTTATGTAATGTATTAGATACTTAAAAAATTCCCTCTGAAATTATTTTTTCTTTCTGCTTTTTCTGAAATCATCCAATTTAATCTTAAAATCTTTTACACTAATGCTGTTTTTGATCTGATAAGGCAATTTATTCAAAAAATGATAAACTCATTTAGTAAAAAATGCAGTTGGTAAGTAGTCATAGTTTTAAAAATCTGCCTTGACTATTTCCAGTTCGAGGAGAAATGTGTTAAAAAATATCTACCATCATTATAAATTCAATTATTTTGAATTTTTCAATTGGATAACCGATTATCCTTCTTTATAGTAAAATAATTAATGTCTATTTCTCTAATCTCTCCACAAACTCAATGGTTCTCCCCACTTATTACTATTATCTTTTCATATTAATCGCTCAAAATGATGACCAATCATTAATTTGTAGTCAGGAAATTATCACCCGAAAGAATTACTTATTGCAGACAAATGTTGTTCATAGCTCTTCCTGTTAGATCTAAATTTCAAACTTAAAAAAGCATTGCTAAGTGATTTATGGCCATGAAAAAATTAACTTAATCGACTCTTGATTCATGGAATTAATTTTTATTTAAAATCATGCTCCTTATATCTTTCTACTTGCTTGTATTTCAAACTTACAAAATTATTCGCTTAATTATCAAATTTTCAAAATCAACACATATAAGCATATTTAAGGTAATTTAATTATTCTTATAGTAAAACAACAACAACAAAAAAAGCAGTACATCGAGAAGTTGATGATAATTTCCTTAAAACAAATCTTTGAGAAAGGATCAATAAGTCCGTAGCTTTGAAAGAAGTTATTAAAGCAGTTTTGATCTGGGGGCATGCAATGAAAGGAGAGGATATTTTGAAAACGAAATATCCTCATATATAATCTTTTCTTTATATCATTATATATATATATATATATATATATATATATATATATATATGTATGTATGTATATATATTGAAAAAACATTGCAATCATTTTATAGATATTTCCTGAAATGTGTATAGATATTTCATAACATAAAAACATCTTCAAAGAAAAAAAAACAAACATTTACCGTATGTTAACGCTTGTTGGGTCATTTAATACCAAAGTGGACATTTCTTTTAAACAAATATATTTTTTAAATTACTTAATTATAATCATTAGTAAATAATTATAGCATTAAGTAATTACTCTGAATAAAAATATTCGAATTCGATTTGGCTGGGTAGCAAAAAAAATGTCATGAGAAAAAAAAAACAATAAAAAATGTAAATATAAAGGCCCAATGAAATAAGTTTAGACATGACATTAAAATCAATCGACCAATCAAAATTTAATATTCTTCATACAAATAATTTCTGCACAATTATATGGTATGGTTTCAAGTAACTATTCCCATTTCATAATAATTTGTTTTCTCACAGATAGATGATTAAAGTATTTTTATATAATACTAATAATTTTCACATAATTGTATCGTCTCACATATTCCAATACTTCTCCATATTAGCAAGTAGCTTATTTCAATCCTTTGAAAACAAGTATACGTTAAAGTAACTATTCTTAATGCAAATAATTTACACACATTATCATAGTTTCAATTATACCTATTGTTGTATAGCCATGATACAACTATACGTATACATATACATGCGCTAACATAATCAACAATAATGAACGAACGAACATACTTGTTTAGAAAAATATACCTCTCCACTTTATTCTCGAAAGGGTTGCGAAAGGTTCGATGTTATTTATGTGTGAGAGGTGAGTTGGAGACGGAGAGAGACTGCCACATATTGACCCCAGGTTCCTCTGACTATAGCAACACTTCTTCCTCATTCTGCTGGGATGCTCAATCGGGGTCCTAAGGGCCTAAGCCCTCTGTCTGGAGCTGGTTCTCACTGCCTCGAACTGCAATTCGAACTCCAACTAACTCAAGCCGTTTCTGGCACCTGGTTATATAATTGTTTGACATACACCTGCTTCCTGTGGACGTACGCATCTGCACCGAATTCAACCACGTGCACAGGTCAAGGTGATATTCTGACATCCTATACCAGATGCACTTGTTTCTTGATTAACGGTTCGGTCAAGGGTCAATATGTTACACTATCTATTGTTAATAATTTTCAAACGGTTCTACCACTTCGGCAATGAAGAACGATTTCAAATTCTCGAAAGCTCAAGTGGTAGAGTCTTAGTGTCAGATGCACTTTCGTTTGCAGATTTTTAATAATAATAATAAAAATTTAAGGAATAAATGTAAATCCATAAAATCTAATTTGGCTTTTTAAATTTAATTAATAAACAAAGTTATACAAATGAATTTAATGATCATATATTTTTCAATCATTCTTTAGATATGAGTGTTTTGTACAGAAGGTTTTTGGAAAGATACACACAAGATACGAGGTGGATACGATAAGTTTCCAGACTTTTTTAGTATGGGCACTTTTATTGATAATACACTCATGAAACTCAAGTCCCATTCGAAGTAATCTCCCACGGCTGCAATGCACTTGTTGTATCGTTCCAACAACTTCGGGAAGGACCCATGGAAGTCCTGGCGTGTGAGCGTGTCAATGACCTTCGTCACAGCGTCGCTCATCTCCTCAATTGTCTCATAACAGACTCTGAGTTTAGGGAATAAGCAAAAGTCACAGGGAGCAAGGTCTGGACTATTGGGAAGCTGAGGAACTGTCTTGATGCCCATCTTGGTCAAATAGTCTGTGACAAGGATGGAGTTGTGGACTGGTGTATTGTCCTGCTGGAAATGCCACGGACCCGATTTGAAAAGTGCTGACCTCTTCCGACGGAATCTCTTCCTGAACTCCCTTAAAACCTCAACATAGTAACCCTAACCGTAACCCTTTGGCCAATCAACTCTGGTGTATTGACTTCCTTACTCGTCCCACACCCCTCATCATCCCTCACAGACTCTCTGCCCACCTTGGATCTCTTATGCCACTCAAAAACTGATGCTCAATTCATGCAAGATGGTCGAAAAGCAGTCTGAAACATTCCATACGTCTCTGTGGCATTTTTTCCAAGTTTAAAACAGAATTTTATTGCACATAGTTCTTCTAAAGTGTCCTCACTTCCAGATTGCATTTTTGAAATTCACCAGCTGTGACAATCAGACTTTAGTAGGGTGTATTCCAATTCTTGCAGTAGCATTTGAACCTGAAATCATAAAAATTAGTCAGTTATCTCGTAAGATGTATAGCAATAACATACTGAATTTTCAAGAGTCTACGACAATTTTAAATGCCCATACTGAAAAAGTCTGGAAACTTATCGTATGCACCTTGTATATATCTTGTACAAAGGAAGCAAGTTGTCGAAGGAGATATTTAAAAAAATTAACCGAAACACATTTGAAAAATGTTAGAAAACAAGTCGAAGGTGCAGTTACAAATGGAGAAAAATGAAGCCGAAAGCATTGTCAAAAATGTAGGAATAATAAAAAGAGCCATCGAAAGAGGGAATAAGAATCTGAATGTTATGTAAAAAAAAGAAAACAGCAACAACTAGCAAACAAGCATAAAACAAGACAAAAAAGCAAGAAAAAAAAGAAAAAAAGGAAAAAGAAGAATCCTGAAATGTTGTCAGAAAAGAAAAATAGCCTCGAGTGCAATCAGAATAAGCGAATAGTGAAACTAACAGGGTTGTCAAATGAAAGAGAAACAAGAATCTTAAAGGCGAATAAAAACCCAAAGATTGCAATAAAACAGAAAAGAAATATTTTGTCAAGAGACGAAAAAGGAAGAATCCAAAAATGCTATAAAACGAAACAAAAAAAAATAATACGTCAAAGAATGAGGATCAACAAGCCAAAAGTGCAACAAAAAGGAAACAAAAGGAAATGCAATGGTAAAAAAACGACAAAAAGTAAAATAAAAAGTCATAGAAGGACAAAACAGAAGCCCAAACGCTGTTAAATTAGGAGTACCAAAAAGCTAAAAATTCAATCCAAGGAAAGTGGAACCCCCCCCCCCGAGAAGATTACTGTAAAAAGTAGGACTAAAAAACAAAAAGTTATAGTATGAGGATTAAGAAGCTAAAAGTGCCAACAAATTAGGAGTACCACTAGACCAAAAGTTCCGTCAAAAGAAAGAAGATTCAGATAGTAAGATAAATAAAAAAAGAAAAGTGAACAGAAAAATATTACAGAATGAGGACCAAGAAGCCAAAATTGCAGTCAAATTAGACAGAACAAAACGCCAAAGATGCTGTTCAAAGAAAAAAAAGAATCAAAGTGGCAAAATTACAGTAAAAAAAAAAAGAAAAAACAAAAAACAAAAAAAACCGAAATGTTACAGAATGAGAACATGAAAGCCAAAAATGCCATTAAATAAGAAATTTAAGAAATTCTGTCTAAAGAGTGAGCAACAAAAAAGTAACGTTGCTGTAAAAACAAGGAGAAAAAACCCCAAAAGTCATAGAACGACGGCCAAGAAGTCAAAAGTGCGATCATTTAGATGAACCAAAAAGATAGAAGGTCAGTGAAACGTGAATGGAACAAGGTAAAACCTCATCAAACGCGGATCAAGATACCAAAAGTTCCATCAAATCACCAAGTACCAAAAAGCTAAATTTTCAAAAAGAAAAAAGAAAAAGGAACAAAAGGTCAACGGTCATGTAAATATACGAGAAAACAATGAACAAAATTCATTCTATGAAGATCAAGAAGCTAAAAGTTTTGTCTAAAGAAAATGAAAATAAAAAGCAGCAATAAAGTAAAAAGAAGAATGAACTGAAAACAAAAATTCTCAAATGAGGATTAATAAGCCAAAGACGCATTTAAATTAGAGGCATCAAAACACCAATATTGCTGTCAAAAGAACGAAGTCCAGAAGGCTACATTTTTATAAAAAAGGGGAAGAAACAAAAGACAAAAAAAATCATAGAATGAGGAGTATGAAGATGAAAGTTCAACCCACCCCCCCAAAAAAAAGAAATCACAATAAAAAGAAAAAGAAAAAAAAATTGAATGAGGAGTATGAAGATGAAAGTTCAACCCCCCCCCAAAAAAAAGAAATCACAATAAAAAGAAAAAGAAAAAAAAAAACATTGAATGAGGACCAAAAAAACAAAAATGCATTAATTGCAAATTCAAAGAATCAAAATTTTTGTCACAAGAAATAAAAATAAGAAGGCAGCATTCGTGTAAAAACAAGGTGAAAGAAATTTTAAAAATTATGGAAGACCAAAAAAACAAATATGTCGTCAAATTAGTTGTGCCTAAAAGTCATAAGTGTTATGAAAAGAAATAGGAACAATAAGGCAATAAAATGATACAACGAAAAAGAAATGTAGGTCACTGAATAAATACCAAGAAACGAAAAATGCTATCAAATTGTGAGTACGAAGAAGTGAAAAGGCTTGTCAAAAGAAAAAAGATCCAGAAGACAACATTATATAAAAAAAGAAGAATCAAATCAGAATTGATTTCCAAAAAAGGGGGAAGAAGAAGGCATCAATTCTTTAAAAAGGAAGATACAAAAAAGGCATAGAATGAGGTCCAAGAAATCAAAATTTCCCTCAAATTAAGAATATTATAAAGCTAAAAGTCCTGCCATAAGTATGGGAAACAAGAAGCAAAGAATTTGAATCAAAAACCAAAGCCGTAGAATGTTTACCAAAATGCAAAATTAACCGTTAAATTAAGAATGACCTGAAGTTAAGGTTTGTCTGAAAAAAATTATTAAGAAAAAGGTAAATATACTAAAAAAAGAAGAAAAATCCGAAATTCAGAGAATGAAGACCAAAAACACAAAAATGCCATCACATATGAATACCGAGAATCTAAACTTTGTATAAAAAAGAACATGAACATAAAGGTAAGATTACTACAAAAAGAATAAACAAAAAGCTTTCAATGTTGATCACATTATAAGTAAATGAGGCCAAAATTATTGAGTATCCAGAAGTTGACAGTTTTTCAAATGTTTGTCGAGAAAAAATTAGAAAAAAACAACAACAAAAAGTCACAGAAGGGGCAAAAAGAAACCAAAAAGTGCATACAAATTTGGAGCACCAAGAAACCAAAAAGTGCATACAAATTTGGAATACCAAGAAACCAAAAAGTGCATACAAATTTGGAATAACAAGAAACCAAAAAGTGCATACAAATTTGGAATACCAAGAAACCAAAAGTGCATACAAATTTGGAATAACAAGAAACCAAAAAGTGCATATAAATTTGGAGCCCCAAGAAACCAAAAAGAGCATACAAATTTGGAATAACAAGAAACTTAAAATGGTGTGAAAAAAAGTAAAACAAGTAGACAAGATTACTGTAAAAAGAAGTAAAAACAAAAGGTCTCAAAATAAGGACCCAGAACTAAAAAGTGTTGTTAAATTAGGTTTTACAAGAATCCAAAGATAAATGTCAAAAGAAAGAGAAGCAAGAAATATTTTTCCTGTTAAAAGAAGCAAAAGACAAAAAAAAATCCAAATAATGGAAAACATGAAGACAAAATGTTGTCAAAAGAAAAAAAAGAACAAAATTGGAAAATACAGTAAAAGGAAGATACAATACTTAGACAAAAAGATATGGGAAAAGAATTCAAAGCCACTTTCAAAGAAGTAACAGGAAGCAAAATGTCATACTAAACTAAAAGTGCAATCAAATTAGGAATAACAAGAAAACAACGTTCAATCAAAAGAAGGAAGAACAAGACAGAAAAAGGAATGTCAAAATAATTTGAACGTAACAAGAAGTTACAAGAAAAGAAAAGTCATATCAAAATAAAAAAGAAATACGAGACAAACTTGTTGTAAATAAAAGCAAAATGTACCTAAATCTAACAGTATGGAGAAACAAAAATTCTTACAAAAGAAATGAAAGGAAACTAAAAGTCCCACAGAAAGATGAACAAGATGCCAAAATATTAACAAAATGAGGTTTAATAATACGAATTTGCAGTCAAAAGAAGCCAAACGTGCTGTTAAAAGAAAAAGGAACAGGAAGCGCAAAGTGCTTTTAAAAGAAAGAAGAAAAGCGGAAAGTGCTGTTAAAAGAGGAACAGGAAGCGGAAAGTGCCGTTAAAAGAAAAAGGAACAGGGAGCTGGGTGTGCTGTTAAAAGAAAGAGAAATAGGAAGCGGAAAGGGCTATCATGAAAGTTAGAAAAAAAGGCTGACAGTTTCTATGAGAAATCGGTGAGCTTAGTAAAAAAAAAAAAAAGAAAGAATTCGGACTTAGTGGAAATAGTTGTCAAAACTATGAAAAAAAGATTAAAAAAAACACTGCTCGAAGGCATATGAACAAAAGAAAGCCTGAGGACAAAAGTGCTGTCAAATATAACATAAAATAAAATGAAATAAAATAAAAATGAGTAGATAAAATTGAGTAATTAATGATAAAGATGTTAACCCCTTCCCCATAAAAAGAACTCGGTGATATGAGATGAAATCAGATTGCTGTAAAACTAAGTTTTAAGTTTAAAGACTTGTGTGGTAAATAAATTTGTAAACTGTTTTGATTCTACGTCGTAAAGTAAATTGTGCAACAGAGAAAATAATAAGAAATAAATGATAAGAAATAAATAAGAAAATAATAGAAAGTGCAGAGGTCAATAAGATTTCGTGACGTTTGGTCTTTTATATTTACTTGCAAATTAAACAACAGAAAAAAAGACGAAGACTAAAGTTGCTTGTATTTCTTTAAATGTTAACATTCTATGATAAAAGATATTCCCTGATAAGATATAATATCCAAGGCTTTTATAGAAGATGTAATGTCCTGTTGGAGGTGCCCGTAGTGTAATGGTTATCGTCGTAAGAAATGGACACGGCGACACGAGTTCAAATCGTGGACGAGACTGATTGCATTTCACATAGCACTAATACCCTTGGGAACGGTATGAATCCATTTATTCTCCCTCTAGCTATGGATAAATTGTAGGGCAGACGAGGTTCTTCAGCCTTAGTGAGGCAACTAGTCTAGGAGAAGGAAAACTCTGAATTGAAACCTGTTAAACTCCGCTTAAAATTTGACCTAGTGTCATATTCTGCCCGAGCGGAGGGGTTGGTAAATATGATTGTCCTGTTGGAAAGATTTATAAACAGGTCAGAAAGCTTCAAGGTATTCAATTGAGTAGATATCTCTGGTGACACCATTTTGTTAGACTGTTTTTTTTCATTCGATGATGATTTTCATTTTTCTTGGTTATAACACTGTGCGCTAGAGATGCCGAGTACAGTCTATTCACTTTCAAATCATCGTCCATAGGTAATGCGTAAATTTTCCGTTCTCTTCTCGATCAGGCAACATAATAAAAGAAAATTATTGTTTTAATCACAAAAATGTTGGCGCTGACAAACATAATTTAAGAAAAGGGATACACATTCATTTAATTTATGTTTGGTTTGTGGGTCTTTGGACTAAATTAATGGCCACCTTAATTATCTGGAGACGTTTTATTCATTTATATTTGTGTATTTATAATCACTATGATATTGTCAAATAGTTTCTTTCCGTCCTTTCTGTGATATTGAACATCCCAATCGAGTGAGTGGAGCTGTTGTTCTCCAGATATCAGTTTTAAGTTATCCATATATTTGATTCTATGTCTGGAGTTATTTTGTCCCAAGTAAAATGACAATTCTGTCTTCTTAATGCAGTGTTTTTGACAGCGTGTGCAGTTCAGTAAATTAACTATATTTTTGCACTTGGAATTTAAATCGATGTAAATTGTCAACGTTTTTTTTTAATTGTGAAACTATAGAATGAGATACTTGACTTGAACTGTTTGCAGCATAGTTTTTTCCTTGATATAGCATGGTTGCCAAAATTTAGTGAGTTTTAACGTGAGATGATGTATTATTTTATTATTTACTATGTTCTGGCTTCCTATCTTTTCTTTTAGGCTATTTGGTCAACTATATATATATATATATATATATATATATATATACGCATGTGTATGTGTGTCCGGACATATTCAGTGTAGGTATATTTGGCTGTATATATGTGGGGAAATTATTATAGTTTTAGTGTAAAGAATAATATAGGGCTTCAGGAAACAAAGAAACTACACACTCAAAATACCATTTAACAATAAAAAAAAATACGAACAAAGCACAATATTCTTTAAACACATATGGTTCCTCAGACGAAATTTCACTAAAAATAACATATACAGTAAGAAAAGTAGTACCAGCTTACATGAACACCTCAAAACACTGTAATCTTTGCCTAGAAGAAAAATGGCCTTCCCAGAGTAAAACAAATATATAGAAAAATAGACAGTTCTTCCGAGAATACTTAATAACAAGATCAATGCTACAAAAATGGCACAAGGAGAAAAAGAACATGAAGAATAATGAAAATGGTTGATCTAATATTAAACAGCTTACATATTTAATTTTCTTTTATATTATTTTACCTTTAAATTTGTTTTTATTATCCTCAAAATAAAGTCTTTAAAACTAGTCTATCGACTTAACCTTTGATATAAACCCATCCTCTGCCAACAAATACAAATATGAATTCCGACACACACACACACACACACACACACACACACACACACACACACACACACACGAGCACTCTGGTAGCCGATAGGGTATTAAAAAAAAATGTAAACAAAGGCTGCTGCTGCTGTTGCTAAAAATAGAAATACCTTAAAATTCCCCTAGCCAACGTAGTCCGCTTGTAGCCGTGTGGTCTGAAGCCTTAGTCTATCGTAAAGTTGGACGGGTTTCGATCCCGGCTTCGAGAGCCCTGCGGGTCTAGCCACACTGAAGAGTTCTGATAAAACGAAACACTCTGTCTGTGGATGACAATATATATATATATATATATATATATATATATATATATAGTTTACGTGCTTAGACTGTTTAGAAAATCCCATCTTCTATGAGGTTCCTGGTATGTGCTCAAATTGATATGGGTTGTCCTACAGAGACGCGCTGCTCCTGTTTCTAACACCTATTGTTTTGACTCCCTCTGTCCTCGCCTGAGAATTTAAACTTCTTTTTTTATTCATCGTACACCTATGAACTGTAATTCTACAAGTCTAAGATGTAAAAAGTCATCTGATGAGACAGTGCGTACAATAATATTCTCCGCCGAAATAAATTTATTATCACAGCTTAACCAGGTTTGAGTTTGCTTCTAATTGCACTATATATGTGTGTATATATATATATATATATATGAAAATGGGGAGGTCCACGAGAAGATTTGTATTTTTTAAGATCTATCAATTTATTTCGTTCTTTCATTGTATGTTTCCTGCTTGTAGGTTTATTTAGAGAACTTACATGGCACAAGGCCGTGTGTGCATGTGCATGGTTTTTCAGTTGGCAATGGGTTTGTATAGAGGTCATTCCTCTTATTTTTCTACCTTAGCCTGCTTTATTCCTCATTGGCCTTTGATATTTGATATGGTTTTGTCGTTATGTGTGTGTGTGTGTGTGTGTGTGTGTGTCTTGAGATATTTTATGTGGTAGTGTGGTTTGAAATTCACTGGTAATTATTTTTTACAAATAATTGTTGTTGTAATATAATCGGCGATGGATTTCGTTTATATATGTTGCCTTTGGGTTTAGTTAGGCTGAGAACCTTTCAGCTCAGCACTTGGGTTAGTTAGATACAAACTTGGGCACAGGTGTTGGCGCGCGCGTGGAGGCTGTGTCATTCACAGATGTCAAAATAAAAATCCCAGACAGAGGATGTGACCAGGGATTTGAATGACGTCATGCACCGGAAGCGTGCGCGGAGGATTTTGGGGGATTTTGAAAAAGTCAGTGGAGTTGAGTCTTACGGTCCGAAAAAGAAGAGTGATTTTCGCTAGCTCGCAGTGGCCTTTTGGCGGGTGCCACACATGTTGGGGGGGGGGGTCAAATGGAAAAGCCAGTATAGAAAGATTGTGCCTCTCTCTCCTTATGTCGAAAAACCTTTTCACTCAAAGGTAATAAAAAGTTTCGTACCTGAACTAAGAAGTCGTAAGTGTTTTTCGTGTTTCGGGATTCCTATGTTCTATGCATATATGTTACGAATATTCTATGTACATTTCACACATATTCATGTATCTGGCTATGGTACATTGTGTGTGTGTATATATATATATATATATGCATAATGTATTTTTTGTATATTTCTTTGCGTTTACTACATTCAATTATGTAGACGACGTTTTTTGAGTTGCAGCTTAAGTCTTTTTTTTTAATTTTGAATTTTATTTTCGGGTTTTTAAAGGTATAATATTTCCTTTCTATAATTATACCTCATATATCACATCGTTTATTACTGAATTTGTTAACCCCTTGTTCTGTGTTTTCACCGAATGTAGAAGAGATGAGTATTCTTTTAAGATTTTTGGGTTGTCTCTGACTTTTTGATTATTGTTGTGTCTTGCATTTCTTTGATTTTGTCATTGTTTTTAAGTTCTTCTAGATATTTTATTATTTCTCTGAATAGTTCTGTTTTCTTTTGTTGTAGCTTGTGACGTATGCTAAAGGATTTCTCATTTTGGCGCTTTTTTGGGTTCTTTAATTCTTTTTGTAGTATTTTTCCGCGAATTTGAATCTCTGTTGTAGTTCTTTAAGGCGAGTTTTTATCCCCCAGGTTTTTATCCATGATTATTGTATGTATTCTACGTGTTAGAATGTAAGGGATGGATTTTATACATTTTTCTTGGGTTTGGGCTTTTGAAGTATTTTTGGCTTTGTGGTAGACATCTGCGATAATTTGGTCATTTACGTTTTTTTATAACGATGTCTAGAGATTGTAGTTCTTTTCAGGTGCTTTTCAGAGTAAATTTAATTTCGGGGCATAGGTTTTGTAGTTGTTTGTTTAATTCGTCAATGTATCCCCATAGGCATTTCCAAAATATGAAGCAATTATCTAAATATCTTTTCCGTGATTTGGTAAATTATTCTTTTATGTCATTACCGTATTTCTAACCTCTTATTTTGTAAAGGCTTTCTTCTAAATATGTAAAGGTTAGAGTAACGTATGTTGGCACCATTTTAGTTCCCATAGCTGTTCCTAGGATCTGTATATAGTTAATTTTATTGAATTGGAAGCAGTTATTATTAAGGACTATTTCTATACCCTTTATAATAATTTTCTGTTAAATCTTGGGTGTAATGTGTCTGGGTATTTATCTATTCAAAATGCGATGGCTTGTTTTCCTAATTCATGGAATATATTGCTGTATAGGTTTGTGACGTTAAATGTGACTATGAGTGTGTGGGGATTCATTGCTTATGGTATAAAGTTGAAAATATCGATTTTGTCCCTAATATAGCTTGTTATTTTGTTTAGGAAAGGTTGTAGTAAAATGTATATTGGTTTGCTAAGGCTGTTAGTCATGTACGACGGGCCTGCTACAATGGGTCTGAATTGGGGGTCACTGGGATTTGGAATTTCGATAAATTCGAATTTTTGTGTTTCTACGGTATGTGTTTATTTGTTTGGACTCGTGAATTTTTGGTAGTCTGTAGAAATGACTAGTTTTGGGGATATAATTTGTTTAGAAGTATATTGTGTATTGTGCAGAATTTTGTCATTTTTGATATCATGTTATTGACTATGTTTGTATCTGCTAATTTTTAATTAGCTTCATCTGTTAATATTTCTAGGATTTTTGTTTTGTAGTATATATATATATATATATATATGTGTGTGTGTGTGTGTGTGTGTGAATATAGTTTCTGCATTGAAAGAAATATGTACATGCCTATATATATATATATATATAGAGAGAGAGAGAGAGGAGAAGGAGAGATATCAATGGACATATATCCTTAGTTAGATTGGCATATACAATGCTCATTCGATTTTGCACTTCGCTGAGTATACTGCTTGGATGTGGAGGATGTGCTGATTCAAGCATGTTTTCTTCCTGTGACAGGTTTCCAAATCTTGACCTCTTGTATGCTAATATCGACAAATGACGTCGCCACCAAATACTTGGGCTTCGTGGAACTTGCATCAATATTTGTTTCTTCCGGTTTTCACTTAATACAAGTGTATTTTTTGCGTTCACTGTGTATATATCTTTATTCCGTCTATTCTTCTATCTAAGTGAAGAGTAACCTGAAGCTACTAACCTAAAAAATTCAATGAATGATTAATAAGCTGAAATGCTGCTTATTTTTGGAACATACGTTTCTTAGATGCAAATTTCTTGGAATAATATACTACAGAGAATGTCCAATGCCGAAATATATCCTTTTGTTTAGCACGAAAGGAGATAAAAAAAACGCGATTCAAATAAAATATTTTTTAGCAAGCTTGTAGTAATTAGGCTGGACAAAAACGTCAAGAAGATTTTTACGTATGCATACTGACAGGTCGATCAACAAAGTTAAGCAACTATTAACCTATTCAGTAAGTAAATGGTAACCAATAACTAAAAATTTTGGTTTTTTAGTTTTATGGTACATCAACTCTTTTAGGTTATTTATAGTAAGTAAATATTGGTAACATTATTTTTAAACGAATAAATTCCATTTTTTTATATAAAATTCAAGGGTTTCATGTATTTCTATTCAACACTAGTAATTCAATATTACTTATATGCACACAGTTTAAATGGGTCCACGCATTGCAATCTTATATTGATATTTCTACTTAATATTAATCTGTTGTTTGCACACAGTTTAAATTATTGCTTTCTAATACTAATAATTCTATTTAATATTAGTCATTTGTTTGTTTAAATGGTTTCAAGTATTGGTATCTCAGCATTATTGACCCTCAGCTTCTAGCACCCGTAAGATAAATAGGGTCAGTTACTTGTCGGCTGCAAGAGCATTTTGAAAAAAAAAGCAGTCGGGGTAATCATGTAGGTACTAAGGCTTGACATGACACGACGATTTGATGGACTGAGCCTCTTTAACTGTCCGTCTAGCCCAGTAAGAGCCAAAATGAATTGTTGCTGGTTACATGACAACTTCAGCTGCTGCGCCACAGACAACTCAGTCACCAGGCTCCTGTTCTCAAGATTTAAAGGTCACCACACAAGGCCAACAGGTAACTTTGTTTGGAAGGACCTTATCCCTCTACAAAAAAGAAGTCGGCATATTCCAGTGTTTCAACTGATAGGGTAGAATTGACTAAAAACCTTTATTGAAAGGAAATAAGGAAAGCTTTGTAAAAATTACTTTGAAAATGAAATGATGCAGACGGCGGTGTAAAATAATAGAAAACACAAAGTCTAAATGAAAGCTAATGAGGGAAACTATTTTTTATTGAAGCTTAGTAAATTGACAGACGTTCCAAGCTACAGGAAGCTTTAGATATAGGTATTCGTTGTGATTTGGTTGTTGCATAACTATAACATAGGATACGAATACCATACATAACTTAATGAATCTTAAACAGGATATACTATATACACATATATGTGTGTATATATCATCATCAACATCATGTCGTGCCGCCAGCATGGATATCCCTGACCATCTCTCGCCACTTCTCCCTATCATTCATCACCTCCGGCAGGTCTTCTGGGTTACATCCTGTGTCCTCACATAGCTGCTGTATGTAAGTTCGGGCTGGTCGTCCTGCTTTTGCTCGGCCATATGTGGGGGTTCATAGGAGTACATCACTTACGAGCTCGTCCTTGCTTCTCCAGCAGTGTACTGCGTGTCTGGTTCGTCTAACTTGTATAGTTTTCGTGATGGGAGGCAAGTGGCCGTATAGTTGGTGTCTCATGGGGTGTTGTCGCCAGGACTTGTTCAATATTGCTCTCAACATTCTTGTGTAGTTGCCGTCTAGTTTATTCTCCAGCCGTTTAGTTAGCGTCCATGTAGTGCATCCATATAGCAGTATCGATACAACCGCTGCCTGGAAGAAACTGCGCTTCATTTCATCGGTCAGGTCTGATTTCCATATGATTGAGAGCCTATCTATAGCCGTCCATGCTTTCGTCAGTCGTGTGTCGATGTCATTTTCGGTTGATGAGACGCTACTTCCTAGGTAGGTGAATTTGTCCACCAGCCTCAGAGAGGCTCCGTCTAGTGTGGTAATGTTGCCCGTTTGGTTGTAACACATATATTCAGTTTTGTGCGCATTGACATGGAGGCCCATGCCAGCTGCGGCTCGTTCCAAACTATGCAGTAGTGTCTCTGCTTGATTAGGTGTATGTGTACGTATATATATATATATATATATATATTAAATACAAGCAATCGCTGCTTAAAATAATAAAGATAAAACGCAAGGGGTCATTAGGCAATAGTAACTGGGTAATTTTTTAAAAAGTATCTTTTAACAATGTTATAGTCTTATCACTCTCTGAGATCAGTTATCATTTGCGTGAAACTGTTACAACTTTGTTTCTTAAACAAAATCCTAGATTTTACCGATATAGTCAAAATGACTCAATAAAGTGAAATATACTGACTCGCCTGTAAATGAAAGTTCCGGAAGCAATAGTCAGTAAAGGAAGTCATGCTGACAGTCGTCTGGGTCATGATAACACCCCCACTTTTAATTCTCTTAATTATATAGGTACTCGGGCTTAATATGCTTAACCGATTGAATGGATTCGATCGGATCTCCTTGTCTAGCTCAAGTATGTGGAGTGTTGCATATCACGCGCCAATCAGCGTATTCTTTAGCCCCAGTTGACAGAACAATGATACTGAATAAAGAGAGTTGTAAATGCTTTAATATATGTAGATGAGAACTCGATTAATTTCCAGGGAAAGTCCTGTTGAATACAATATGAAAATGATTTTGATACACTTAAATAGGAAGATGCGCAACTGTTATCAGTGACGATATGGAGAAAAATATTATTGTACTTCTTGTCTTTTTAATAAATATCGCAATAAGTAGCCGGCTTTTCAGTCTGCAGAATATGCACCATAAGAACTTTTCAGTTCTTCAAAATAGTTTACTGCGTCATATTTGTTGATTGCAGATAGGCATCTGAATTTGGCTAAACCGAAAATCTTGTACTTGTCTGTTGTAGAGAATTATCCGTCTCACAACCTTATTTAGATAAGCCAATTCTACATTATTGCCTTCCAAATCCAGTTTGTAAAAGTCTAACAATTCAAGTAAAAATATGAACAACTGCCACAAATATCTCTTACCCAAGTTGACCATGTTGGAGTGTATCCAGAACGGACACCCAATTTTCTTAATATTAGATTTCTGTAATAAATCCATTCGTCATCACCGGCGACAATTTTGCCCCCAAATGACAGTCTCCTATATTGAGTAAGAGACAGAAAGTCGTTTAAATGCTTACCAATATTCTTTTCTCTTCATGTGAAATCCATTTTCCTGTCTTCCGGATTTTTTCGAAGCTTTATTAACTACTTTCTAGAGTTGGCAGTTTGCAGAATCAATGAAAAAATGAATAAACTGTAAAAATATTTCGGAAGATTTATTTAATACAATGCAAAACCTGACGTTGAGAAATGTTGGGTAAGTAATATGCAATATTCTGTCTCTTAGCTGAGAATAAATTGGACACTATCTATCTATCTATCTATCTATCCTTTCCTTTTCCGTGACTAAAAAGCATATCAAAGTTATTACCTCTACTCCATAACGTTAGTTCTCTCTCTCTCTCTCTTTCTCTCTCTCTCTCTCTCTCGTGGCTTTTCTTTACTTAAAGATGAGTATGTACACAATCGTCAAATGAAAATAGGATTAAAAGTTTTAAGCGAGTTGTATCTGAGGGCGGGTGATTTGGTCACGTGGTATGATGCTTTTTATGTAACCTACACTCACAAGAAAAAACTGTTTTTGATTTATCGATTTTAGAGATAAGAACTGTCCAAATATTAGTTAAATACATCTGGAAACAAATAAGGTGGTTAGTGACACAGAAGGAATTTGCTAATATATCTACAACATTTCAGAATGCAATTTTTTCTATTCCAGAAATTTATGCAATAAATATAATCTCTATACGCATGGGCATTTTTTAAAGCAATATACCATTTTATTTAGTCTACAGGAACAACCTTCATAATAAAAAAGGATATATATATATATATATATATATATATATATATATATATATATATTTATATTTATATATATATATATTGTTGTGGCCCCGGAAAGAGTCACTAATGAAAACGCAAACACGGATTATATTATACAAGAAAGATAGAGTTACATAGAAAAGGTAAGAATTCTCGTTCTGTTCGGAAAACACCGAAATTGATCTGCCCTCTGGCAGCGAAATCTCTAGTACTAATAACGGTGAGAAGAGTAAGGTTCCCACAAAATATATATATCATGATCATGATCATGTCGAGCTTGTAGCACGGATATCCCTGAACCTCTCTCGCCACTCCTCCCTATCGTTCATCGTCCCAGGCAGGTCTTCAGGACAACATCCCGTATCCTCACATAGCTGCGGAAAATATGTTCGCGCTGGTCATCCTGCTTTTGCACGGCCATGTGTGGGGGTCCATAAGAGTACATCTCTTATGAGTTTGTCCCAGCTTCTCCAGCAGTGTCCTGCATGTCTGGTTCGTCTAACTTGAATAGTTTTCGTGATAGGAGGCAGGTGGCCGTATAGTTGGTGTCTTGTGGGGTGTTGCCTCCAGGCCTTGTTCAAAATTGCTCGCAGCATTCTTGTGTAATTGCTGTCTAGCTTCTTCTCCAGCCGTTTTGTTAGAGTCCATGTAGTGCACCCATATAGCAATATCGATGTGACCGCTGCCTGGAAGAAACTGCGTTTCATTTTATCGGTTAGGTCTGATTTCCATATAATCGATAGCCTATTGATAATTATCCATGTTTTCGTTAACCTCGTGTCCATGTCCTTTTCGGTTGATGCGACGCTGCTTCCTAGGTAAGTGAATCTGTCTACTAGTTTAAGAGGGGTTCCGCCTAAAGTGGAGATGTCCCCCTTTTGATTATAGCACATATATTCCGTTTTGTGTGAATTAACATAGAGGCCTATGCCTGCGGCTGTTCGTTCCAACCTATGAAGTAGTGTTTCGGCTTGGTCGGGTGTATTTGCCAGTATCGCTATGTCATCGGCGTAGTCGGCGTCGGTAATTGTTTTTGCGAGGTACCTTCTGCTACTTTTCTTCGTCAGCTCGAAGCCATTCTCTCTGATTTTGTCAATCGATGTTCTAAGTACGTAGTCTAGACAAATGATAAAGAGGTAAGGAGCCAGCGTGTCCTCACGTAGTACTCCTGCTACAATGTCGAAGTATTCTGTGTCTCCATCTGGTGATCGTACTTTTACTTTTGTGTTTCTATAGAGAATCGTTATTGCTGCTACGGTTTCTTTTGGTATGCCGTACGCTAGTAGGATTTGTTCTATCTTTCCTCTGTGAATGGAATCGAAGGCCTTGGTAAAGTCGACAAATATTAATGTCGACATATATATTTATATATATATAAGTAAGGGTTGGAATAGAATTCAACAGTGACTGAAAGAAAAACGGCCGTTTTGAATATAAACTGGACATGTTTCGGTTATGAAATAACATCATCAAAAATCATTGATGATTATGCGAAACCACGAGCACCTCATGTCATAGAATTTTTAAAAAAATCACGTGTACATTTGGAGGATACTCAATGCATCGTGTCACAAAAGGCAAGAATAAAAGATGTTGAACGTATGATCATCGAAAACACCAAAACGACCTTCATAAAGATAAAAAAAATTACGCTCTATTCCAAAAACGTAGTCAACGTAACCTAATGTTGCAAGTGTAAGAAATTTATACATAGGATCGACTCAGCTTCTAAAAAATAAGGTATCCTTACATAGAAGTAAAATTAGATTACCAGAAAATAGATAACACTATGTTTAAAAAAAGGTTTTATTAATGTAGTAATGGAAAGTTTAAAATAATGCATTTATACAAAACGGGTGACTGTACATGACTGCAAATAAAAGGTTAAAGCTTCATTGATAAATTTGAACTTACATTAAACAGAACATAACTATAAACATACAAACACCCATACACAGACCCACAAACGCAAATATAAGAACTCAGTTAGTTGTTGATTGGATTATATGGCATATATATTTATAGATTATTTAGGGAGAGAACAGTAATAAAGGAAAAAAACGAAAGTATATACAAATACGAACACCCATGCATATATATGGACAGAATAAGTAAAGTTGGCAACCGTTGTCGAGGGTGACCAGAAGGCTCCTTTTTCGATAGCTACGACACCGGGGTGTAGGGGAGGATGCTACTCCTTTCGCTGGATTGCTCCACTTTACCCTTGATACGTACCTTATATTGCTGAGTGTTAAGCAAGGAGGTATCAAGTACTATTTTAAAAGTCTTTGGTATGACGCGACCTGGGATTGAACTCAGGTCTGAATACACTCTTGTAAACATTAAAAAAAAACATCAAAAACCATCTGCTTGGGCCAGAGATTGTCAACGAGACATTGACAGGCACAAATCCAGGAATTAAAAATTACCACAACCCTATGGAAACATTTGCTTCAAAAGAACCAAAAGGGAACGCTCAAAGCAGCCATAAACATCCTGAGGACGGCTGCAAACGTCAAAAACATGTAGAAGTAGTAAAAGAAAAAAAAAGCTTTAAAGCAAATTCACTGTAGCATCTATTCATTTGAAAATATCTCATTTTTTCTCTCACCTGACCAACGAAAAACTAATATATATATATAACCATGACTCATACTCAAACCACATTCACAAACCGCATTGCTCTTCGCGCGGGTAAAAAAGGGGCGCGTCCTGCTGAGGTTGGAGCCCTGGCCTCAGTGTTCGAAAAATCAGCTACAGAGCTCAAACTACTAAAATGCAAACAAACAATACAGATAGCGACATTTAACGTTAGAACCCTAAATAGAATAGGTCAACTTCCAGAGCTAACTGCATCAGCCGTAGAACATAAGATAGATATAATCTGTATACAAGAACATCGATACACTCACACCGAAGATATCAAATATCACGAAACTGGCAATGGATGGATGCTGGTGACTGTATCGGCGTGGAAAAAATCTGTCAATGCATCGGTAGGAGGGGTAGGAATGCTTATAGGACCAAGAGCGTTAAAAACACTTAATAGCATTGAGAAAATACAACCTAGGATGATGGCCGCAACGTTTAATTGCAACCCCAAAGCAACGATCATCTCCTGCTACAGCCCTACCAATGTCAGCGAAGAAACCGAACTAGTCACCTTCTACGAGGAGCTATCATCCCTAGTACGTAGCATTCCGAAACACAACCTGCTAGTCATTGGCGGAGATATGAATGCACAAATCGGGAAAAACAGAAACAACAAATACAGCCTACACAACACGTCAAACAGGAATGGACAACATCTAATTGATTTCATGATAGAAAATAGATTAACATGCCTCAATACAAATTTTCAAAAAAGAGAGGGAAAATTATGGACCCACACATACGCGAACAAGAGTAAAGCACAGATAGACTACCTTTTTATAAACAGAAAATGGAAAAATAGTGCGATGAATTGCGAGGCATACTCCACTTTCGAGGGCGTGTCCTCCGATCATCGAATAGTCACGGCCAAAATACGTCTAAGCCTACGAAAAAACGCCACACGAACAGTGACAACTAGGCGCTATGACTGGGCCCTACTTAACAACAGAGACATTAGAGACAAATATGCTTTAGAATTAAGAAACAGATTCGAAACACTACAAGAGAAGACAGAAAAAGTTACCCCAAATGACGAATATGAAAACTTTGTTGAAGCACACCTAGAAGCGGCATCAAAATGTATCCCAACAAAACCTAGAACTAAATATAGAGTCCCTTGGGAAACATCAGAGGTTAGAGAAAAACGTGCACTCGTGAAAACTGCCTCCAAAAGCTATCGGAAGAACCCAACAAACACAAATGCCCGAAAACTAGAAAAAGCACAATATCAATTAGCAGGAATATATCTAAAAGAACAGGCAGAATACATACAAAATCAGATAGATAAGATTAGAGACTCGGTGGAAGATAGACAATCCAGGATAGCCTGGCAAACAATAAACGAAGTAAGTAGAAGAAAGAGCACAGCCAAAGCAAAATTGAAAGCTGCAAGCCAACAAGAAAGAGTAAAACTGTGGGAACAGCATTTCAAAAATCTACTAGGAAGCCCACCGAAAATAACGGATGAACCGATCACCAGAATTATCAGTAAGCAATTAGACATTAAACTAGGGCCTTTCACCAAAGAAGAACTCGACTCGGTTCTTAAAAAAATCAAAAATAGGAAAGCTGCAGGGCTAGACGAGATCCCCCCAGAAGTGTGGAAGACTGGAAAATTCGACGATATACTGCTCCGGCAATGCAACGCTGTCTATAGTCAAAATAGGATAGAAAGATGGATGAAGGGATGCATCCTTCCTTTCCCTAAAAAAGGCGACCTCGGATTAGCCAAGAACTACCGAGGGATAACGCTTACATCCATAGCAGCCAAAATCTACAATGCCCTTCTACGAAACCGCATAGAACCCAAAATCGACAACTTCCTTAGGAAAAACCAAAATGGCTTCCGGAGAAATAGATCCACAACCTCACAAATATTGACCATCCGTAGAATCCTTGAAGGCGTCCGGCCAAAAAACCTTCAGGCGACATTACTATTTGTCGACTTTACCAAGGCCTTCGATTCCATCCACAGAGGGAAAATGGAACTAATCCTACTAGCATACGGCCTACCAAAAGAAACCGTAGCAGCAATAATGATCCTCTACAAAAACACAAAAGTAAAGGTACGTTCACCAGATGGAGACACGGAATACTTCGACATTGTTGCAGGAGTACTACAAGGAGACACGCTAGCCCCATACCTCTTTATCATCTGTCTAGACTACGTGCTTAAAACTTCGATCGACAAAATCAGAGAAAATGGCTTCGAGCTGACTAAGAAAAGAAGCAAAAGGTACCCCGCAAAAACAATCACAGACGCCGACTACGCTGATAACTTCGCGTTACTGGCGAATACGCCTAATCAAGCAGAGACACTACTGCATAGCTTGGAACGAGCTGCAGCAGGCATTGGCCTCCATGTCAATGCGCACAAAACTGAATATATGTGTTACAACCAAACAGGCAACATTACCACTCTAGACGGAGCCTCTCTGAGGCTAGTGGACAAATTCACCTACCTAGGAAGTAGCGTCTCATCAACCGAAAACGACTTAGACACACGGCTGACGAAAGCATGGACGGCTATAGATAGGCTCTCAATCATATGGAAATCAGACCTGACCGATGAAATGAAGCGCAGTTTCTTCCAGGGAGCAGTTGTATCGATACTGCTATATGGATGCACTACATGGACGCTAACCAAACGGCTGGAGAAGAAACTTGACGGCAACTACACAAGAATGTTGAGAGCAATACTGAACAAGTCCTGGCGACAACACCCCACGAGACGCCAACTGTACGGCCACTTGCCTCCCATCACGAAAACTATACAAGTCAGACGAGCCAGACACGCTGGACACTGCTGGAGAAGCAAAGACGAGCTCGTTAGTGACGTACTACTATGGACCCCCACATATGGCCAAGCAAAAGCAGGACGACCGGCCCGAACTTACATACAGCAGCTATGTGAGGACACAGGATGTAACCCAGAAGACCTGCCGGGGGTGATGAACGATAGGGAAAAGTGGCGAGAGATGGTCAAGGATATCCGTTCTGGCGGCACGTCTTGATGATGATGATATATATGGGTGTTTATAATCGTCACATAAATGAAAAAAATAACAATAAATATTGTATTGCATGAAAGAAAGTCTTATTCATAAAAACAAAAATATTAAAGGAATGTTTAAGAATTTTTTCCTGTTTGAAGAAAACATTAAATCGATTAAAGAGCAGCCCCTCTGATCGATCAAAGGCTAAAAGTGTTATTCAATTAGGGTAATGATTGTTTTATATTAATCATTTTTCGTTATCTATATTCTATTATTTAGTTTGGTAAGCCATTGAACTACTCGGTGTCTCTTGATTCAGGTGCAATGGCAGGTGCAATGGAGCAGTTTCAATTCAGGTGCAATGGAGCAGGTGCAATTCAGGTGCAATGGAGCAGTTTCACGCCGGCGCGGAAAAGAATATAACAATCATCATCTGTCATAATAAATTCCCAGACAGGAAATGGTGCTTGACGGCCGTAGAAGGGAATTGAGTTGGTGGTTGACGTCGTACCTGGAAGAGATGGTCCTGAGAATTTGAGGATTTTGAGTTTTTCGGATCTGATCAAAGCAGATCAGTTTGGGTCTCGACTGGCAGAGTTGAGTTGAGATCTTAGATACCCGGAGATTCTCCGTGCGTAGAGGGTCAGTATAGTATGGCTAGCATAGGCTTTTATGATTTGTGTCTCTCACCTCGTATCTCCAAGGAGTGAAGTTAGAAAGAAACAAACTCGTTCATACCCCCGGTATTCTGATTATTATATAGAGTTTGTCTTTTTTTTTAAATTACATAATTTCTCAACGTACTAAATACATTTTTGAAGAGGTTGAAGAACCAAGCAGTTCATTTGCATTTTTTCGATCCCATCAGTCTTTGATCACCATCATCATCATTATGTCGTTCCGCTAGAAAAGGATATTCCTCTCTCTCCACTTTTCCCTATCGTTCATCGCCTCCGGTAGGTCTTCAGGGTTACATCCCGTATCCTCACATAGTTGCTGTATGTATGTTCGAGCTGCTCGTCCTGCTTTTGCTCGGCCATATGTGGAGGTCCCTAGGAGTACATCACTTATGAGCTCGTCCCTGCTTCTTCAGCAGTGTCCTGCATGTCTGGTTCGTCTAACTTGGATAGTTTTCGTGATGGCAGGTAGGTGGCCGTATAGTTGGTGCCTTGTGTGGTGTTGCCGCCAGGTCTTGTTCAATATTGCCCGCAACATTCTTGTGTAATTGCCGTCTAGCTTCTTCTCCAGCCGTTTTGTTAGTGTCCAAGTAGTGCATCAATACAGCAGTATCGACACGACCACTGCCTGGAAGAAACTGCATTTCATTTTATCGGTCAGATCTGTTTTCCATATGATCGATAGTCTATCGATAGCTGTCTTTTATCATAATAGATTATATTTTGCACCCTTCCTTTCCTTTTAACCTCGTTCTTTTCATGATTCTTTGCAATGTTGAATTGCATGATCAGAAAAAGGAACACTGGGTTGCGCGAGAGTCAAAGTGTTTAATTTTCGTTTTTTTTTTTTTTTTAACATTTCCCCACGATGAGTTTAACCTAAACCCTTTCTTCTTAATTTTTTAGGCTTCCACAATTTTTCAAAAAATGATTCCCTTTCTATAGTTCCTTTTAAGGATAGAAATAATCTAAGTTTAGATAGATGCATGCAATTAACCTAAAGGGGTAGGTTTCAAGATTTCTGATTTGGATCACCACTTTATAAGCTAACTTCTATCTAAGTCGGACCCGGAGCTGTTTCCCTATCGCCCAATTGAAGTCGGCAAAACTCGAGGAGGTTTATTTTCAGATATTCCTATGTTTGGCGAGAAACAATCTATTTATTTCATTAAAGTAATATTTTGGAAATGTTAAAAGTATTTCTTGTTCTAATCACACAACTCGATAATTTTTCTCTTCCATTCATAAGTACCCAGAGGTCCCAAAGCTTTTAAATTTAATGAAACTAAGTTGCTATTGACTTATGAAAACAATTTTTCGATCGATATTAAATGATTGAATTCTTTTGGGGCAGAAAGTTGATGAGTTCTAATTTTAATTGACAATAGCTTGGAGCAACGGAATCATTTTGATATGTTTTTAATTTCCTAAGAAGAAGCTTTTGTCTTCTGATACTCATCAGTAGTAATCTGTCCGAAGAAAAATCGACAAATAACATAAGAATAATTACTAAAAAATTAAAGCTATCATTGAAAAAGAGTAGATGACGATATTATTTTGTATTAGAGAAAAGAATATATGCACCAGTTTATCATAAGGATCACACGATTGAAAAACATTGCATTAAAAAAGACAGCGTATTTAATATTATGGATGAATATATAATCGCAATCTGTTTTATACACTACTGCCCAGATATAAGAGCAACCCTAGGGATTGTGCCACATCGAAGCAAAGATCTTGGTAAATTACTATAAGAGCAACCCTAGGCCTTGTGCCACATCGAAGCGAAGAGCTTTGTAAATTACTATAAGATCAACCCTAGGCCTTGTGTCACATCGAAGCAAAGAGCTTTGTAAATTACTATAAGATCAACCCTAGGCCTTGTGTCACATCGAAGCAAAGAGCTTTGTAAATTACTATAAGAGCAACCCCAGGCCTTGTGCCACACCGAAGCAATGATCTTTGTAAATTGATATAAGAGCAACCCTAGGCTTTGTGCCACATCGAAGAAAAGAGCTTTGTAAATTACAATAAGAGCAACCCTTACTACCTTTTCATAACAAGTTTTTCTCTCTACCAAAAATACCGAGATTTCTTGACTTTTAGTGAAATATTATACAATGAAAATATTTATTATTAAGTATTATTTATTACTAAATTTCACTGATTGAAACTCTCTCAACGAAAATATGATTACTTATCAGCCCCAAAATAAGTTTACCCTTTTTTTATATTCATACGATTTCATTATCCGAAGGCAAAATAGACACTGGAATTTTATTTTTACTAAATATTTATTAAACTGTAGGGTTTGCTTATAAATGAAATATAATTATATCGTTTTGATAATAAAATGTACAAAAGATAAAATCCTGATAATTATGTTAGGAAACAATAAATACTTAAGAAAAAAGAAATCTCTCATATGCTTCTCATAGATACACGAATCTAAGTCTGGTGCATCTATTTCTACATTCCTCGTGTACAATAAAAATATTGGCCCAGTCATCTGGGGCAAAAGAATACACCAATGGGCTTCTCTACAAAGGAGTAAAACTCCCTTAACGAGTGTAGTGTATATGTCACTAAACAATCTGATGTTGAAGCTCCAGTAATGCTGGAACTTTGGGGAATGCGGAGTACCCTTTATTGCTATTGCTCCCAGGTCCACTCTGGCCTAGAGTGGTAGAACCTGATAAAGTCCAATCTATGAGTCAAATAGAAGTAAACTGTGTACTTATACTAGACTGAATTCTTTGAAATAAATCTGTTTTGACATTTAAACTGCGTGCTTATGGTAAACTGAATTGTTTGAAATAAAACTTTTTTACATTCAACTGTGTGTAAAAAATGAGCAGGTTTAATTAAATTGTTAGTGATACCTATCAATACTTGGAATCATTTAACTTTGTTTACTAAATTGAATATCTTGACATAGAAATGTTTTTGACAATTAAACTGTGTACTTATGCTCGATTGAATTGTTTGAAAGAGAACTGTTCATATGTTTAACAATGGATTCGGCATTGAATAACCTATAATGGTTGATATACCCTAAAACAAAATAAAACCAAACTAAAGAAAAACATTTCGTTCAAATAAATAATTATATTCTTATATTTATATTTCAATTATTTGCTTGACATAACAAGTTCTCATAATTTCCAATAAGAATTCCAGTCCGATTCAAAAATCCATATCCGGAAGTCACCGGAAATATCACGCATTAGGTTGAACACCGTTTTTTTTTTTTGTTCATTCAATACTGGTTGTTTAAGTATGATATATATATATATATATATATATATATATATATATATATATATATGTGTGTGTGTGTGTGTGTGTGTGCACGAGCGTGTGTGTGTGTGTGTGTGTGTGTGTGTGTGTGTGTGTATTGCGTTCAAAACTCCACCAGTGAAAATTGGATGTAGCCATGACTGAATCTTTTAAACATCCTTTTTTTTATAATCACGCGAACAATATTTGGGAACTAGTTTACAAAGATGATTTTCACCCTTTTTTTTTTATTCAACAGTAAATAAACTATGAAAAGATGAAGCACAAACAATTTTTAATTGCTGAATTTTCTCGCTTCATAAAATATACCTTAATCACACGAGATTAAATCATTTGAATAACGGTATAATATATGCCAGGGAAGAAGAGGAAAATATTATAGAATAAGCTGGAGTTGAGAAGAAAAATAAAGAATGGTCCTGGGATTTGTATTCTTAATACAAATACAAATCGAAATCCACATACGGTTAAAAGACAGTTCCTGCAGACATCAAGAAGCAGTTGAGCATATCTAATTAAAAGGAAACATGACTCAAACAAAATAACTGTCAATTGAAACAATTGAAAAACGTTGTTTATTGTCTGTTGTAAACTGTGTGTAAAATGTGAGCAGATATAAACGAAATACAGTGGTTAAAAATAAAATCTTACTGGCAGATCACGAATGATATCAAAACGTCATGAGAGAAGAGTCAAAGCTATATGCTTTGAAAATAGAAATATATACGGCTAAACAAATTTAAAAAAGGTGAACCAGGTGTCAATGTGAACGAGAGAACTGCAAGGTTTAAAATAAAGAAAAAAAAAGCGAAACCTTGATCTGACACACAAATTAAAGACATCTGAGTTGGCTGGGGTTGTTTAAATACAAAGACTGCTTTCCTGCAGAGGAGTAAAATCCCTTAACGAGAGCCCAGTTAGCTGGGATTGTTAAATACAAAGACTGCGTTCCTGCAGAGGAGTAAAATCCCCTAACGAGAGCCCAGTTGGCTGGGGCTGTTAAATACACTGAATGCATCTCTACAGAGAAGTATGATCCCCTAACGAGTGTCCAGGATATGATATTAATCTTCTGTTAGCGAGGCACCAGTCCGGGAGCTCTGGAGAATATGGTATACCCCTTTATTGCAATTGCTCACAGGTTCACTCTGACCCGGAGTGGTAGCACCGGATAGGATCCTCTCTATGAGTCATATGACATATTCACTGTGGACAAACAAATTACTTACGTTAAATGAAATTGTTAGAAATAGAACATGTGATGATTGATCTGTGTGTAAGCAAATGACTAATGTTTAATTGAGTTGTCAGCAATACTTGGGAACCATTTCACTGTGTTCAAATGAACGAATCGTTTTGAATAGAATAAGTAAGTATAGGTGGCGACAGTAGTCGAGGGGGGGAGAGCAGAAGGCTCCCTTTTCAATAGCTACTACACCGAGATGTAGGGGAGGCCGCTACTCCTTTCGTTGGATTGCTCCACTTTACCCTCGATACATACCTTATATTGCTGAGTGTTAAGCAAGGAGGTATCAAGTACCATTTTTAAAGTCTTTGGTATGATGCCACCTGGGAGTAAACCCAGATGTCACAGACCGTTGGTGAACACTTTACTCTCTAGCAATACTTTAAACTACTTCGTGGTCACCAAACAAGATGAATTGTTACAATTGCAATACTTGTAACCTCTTGAATGTATGTAAACAAAAAGATAATATTGAATAGAATTATTAGCAGTAATAGGTATTATATAACTCTGCAGGAGTCAGCAAAACCAGAATGCGGACAAATTAGTTTGTACTCATTTAAAAATGAAATTATCAACAATTTATTCACTTACAAATCATATATTTTCAATCATACATCCTAGATGGATCAAATTAAGTCTTCAGTGATGCACCCTCTTCATCGCCGATTTCGGGTTTTTTGGCATCATATCGGCTCCGACAGAAACCCCGGCATGACTCTGGAAGAGCCAAGCCGCCTCCTTGATCGCGACGTGCTACGCTCGTGCCTCTACTAAAGCAAAAAAGAAAAAATAAGGCCGGACTTGGGCCGTTCTTATAGACATCTGTCCTTCAGTAACAGCCAATGAAAAACAGGGCATCTCACACTCCTCTACTATATATAATACCATCTTTACCTCATCCGGTTTCGTCTGACTACTTCCGGATTCGGTACCGAGGTAAGATGGTATTCTTAATACTCGTCCACGTCCATGATTTATACCTCAACAAGACTGACACATATCCCATCCCAAATCTATCCTATACTAATATTTCCAAACTAAAATGAAATAAGCCCCTACTCTAACTATTCAGTCAGTCTTTAACTCTTTACCTTATACCCTTATTCGAATGTATATCCATTTGAATGTGTGCAAACAAATGATTAATGTTGAATAGAATTAGTCGAGTTAGAAATGTTTGAAACGATTTAGCTGTTTGCTTAAAAATGAGTTCAGACTCGTTTAAAAACATTATCTACACACTGTGTTTATAAATCATATATTCAATATATTCGTATTAGGTGGATTTGGCATTAAATACCTTAAAATGGTTGATATACCAAAAAAACCAAAACCTACCCAAACTAAACAAACCGAAGAAAAAGATGTTAAAGTGGGTATTAAACAATTAAGGCGTGTGGATAATTGCAATGAAACAAGAACCTGCATTTGCAAAAACGCCAATACAGTATTTTTTGTCTCGTATCATTTAAATGAGACATGAAGATAACTGCCTTAAGGAAAAAAGTAAATTTCCAAATTTCTTTATGATATGGTGTGGCATAACATTTAATGGACCAGAGAAGATAGCAATCATCATCTTAACAGTCAATGCTGATGTGTACATTGAAGTCTTTGATAATTTTCAGGGAGGGACTTCGTGGTGTTATGGTTAAAGCGATGGACTGCAGAATCTTAGTAAGCGAGTTCGTACTCCAGTCGCGCTATTACGTTTACTTTCGGGCAAATACTCTTGGGAAAGGTATGAATCACCTTATCCTCCTAGCTATGGATTAAATTGTACCACAACTGTTCTGGGGATGTCCTCGTGTTGTAATGATTAAAGCGGTGAACTGGGGAATCGTATTAAGTGAGTTCGTACTCCAGTCGCGCTATTACGTTCACTTTCGGGCAGATACTCTTGGGAAAGTTATGAACCCCCTTATCCTCCCAGCCATGAGTTAAATAGTACCACTACTATTCTTCTAGAAGAATGGCTTTGGCATTATATAACATATAAAGGTTGATATGCCTTTAAGCAAAGAAACCAACCAAATTGTAAATTTTCTCAATCCATGGATAAAAAAAAATTGGTTTGCTGATGATGAAGTCATTTTTCAGTTTGATGATACATATTGGCAAAGAAGAAAGAATATTTATAGCCCAGTCAATTGGGGCTCTCAAATATATTAACATCATGTCTGTTGTGAGGGTAAGACCTGTCCCCAACGAGAGTCCTAAGAATTAATTATAATTCATTTGCCTATGAATTCCATTCTTTTTCAACAAATTTGATTTTTTCCATATTTTCTACATTGCTTTGAAAAGTTATTCCATTAAGTAAAGTATTTCAATGAAGTTCGTTAAAGGTATATTTTTACAAAGCTAGAATGTTCAGCAATAAAAGAAAAATGTTTTGTGTCTCATGTATGCTTAGTTTATTTACTGCCAAATAAAAGAAGATCCTCTAAGCGTGATAATTCTTTATTCTTTTTTCAGGTATAGTATATTGTTCAGAAGGTGTTTTGTCAAAAGCAGAAATAACTATTTTCGTAGACGAACTAGAAAATCAATAAATTTCATAAAAGGTTTTGTCACCTTCAATGCATTGTTTTTGTTATATGATATAACACGGTCAAGAATTTTATTTAATTATTTTGAGACTATAATCTCCATTTTGGTTTTCATTATTTTGCGACTATTGTCCGCATCTTGGTTGTTGTCATTTACAGATATTGTTAGTATAGCAATAAGGAGTAAAAATTCATATTAATATCTGATGATATTCAGTTTGAGACTACAGTTGAGCGACAGTGTAGAAAAAGGCATCTGACGTGAAAGCAGAGATGTATAATTAGATTCTTACAGATCTCGAACCTCACCACCGAATTCATTGGATTGAACCAGAGATTCGGTCAGTATATTTTAATCTCTATCGATGAAGAAATTAACAATGAAGACGCTGCCATCTATTGGCCGACTGCCGTATCTGCTGCGATGGTCTTATCAACTACGAATATGCCTGAAGTCAATGTGGACCATTCTCTTCTTGATCGAACTAAGACAAAATGATGATAATTATGATGATAACGAGATATATTGCTACATTTGTTTAACACGGTTGTCTAATATAGTTTATTAAATCATCAGTTTTTGCGTTCTAGTACATGGTTTTTAGTTTTTATCCATTAGTACTCGTATTTGTTTTTCATTTGACGTTTATCCTCAGTAGGGATTATAATCCTTATTTTCAAAGTCGCATATAAAATTGCGCGACTGTCACACTCTTTCTCTCTCTTTTCTCTCTCTCTCTCTCTCTTTCTGTCTTTTCTATCTTGGCTCGTTAAACCCGAAGCACCCACATGTTTGTGCATTTCCTCGGCTGAGGGAGTATTCACCTCACAGACCTCAAGTCGTATGGTGCTCGATACGATGTCTTATCGTTACACTTCACACAAAAACTTCAATTCTATTAAGGACGCTTAACTTATACCTAAAGACTCTTCAGCAACGTGATAGGATTTCATTCGCTAAAATGTCATTTTTCAGGTTTTCATGTGATTTTTGTATTTACTTAATTAAGTTTGCACAAGCTATAAAATATGTTGTTAATTATATGAACTGTTTTAAATTGTTTAGCGTGAAGAAATCTAAAACATTAATTCATTTCTTTTGTTACAAGTGTCCGAATTGAGTTCCTGACGCTCACTCTCGCTCTCAGGTAATTGTGGTGATTACTAATGGTACTCATATACCACAAATATACAAATATATTTGTCGTATAGGGGTATCATAATTCACAACCACAATTATTATGTAAATAAGTTGCCCGCATCCGTACGGTTTCAAATTACGACTAAAAATAATCATTGGTAAATGATTGAACAGTTCTATTTCATCCATAGTTTGGATCCTAACAGATTAAACCAATCCGGTCAGAGTGGACCTGGAAGTAAAGGCAATGAAGAGGTACTCCACATTCCCCAAAGGTCGAAGAATGGAGCCCCACCATCAGATGCAGTTAAGTGCAATACATTAGACACTCTTTGCTGTCGGTGTAATTTACATACCCAGATGAGAGGGCAATCTACTGAAATTAGTAGACCAGTTCATGTACCTAGGTAGTAATATCTTATTTCTAGGAAGCGATATCAACCGATGTAAATCATGGACTGATATTGAAAGGTAAAGAATCATGCAAAACACTGATGTCTGTGATAAAATAAAATGGGAATTTTTAAGTTAGATAAAGAACATAAGATCATAAAAGAAAGAAATTTCCGTTGTCTTTAGATAAGCTTGTCCAAACAATATCTATCTATCTATTTCTGCTCATATCTATCTATCTATCTATCTATCTATCTATGTCTGTTCATATCTATCTATCTATCTATCTATCTATCTATCTATGTCTGTTCATATCTATCTATCTATCTATCTATCTATGTACTAAGTGATAACAACAGCATTCTTTTGAATTTTTATTAAACGTTGAACATTATTATAAATTATTCATTAGTGTACTTTTTGCTTTTACGTTTTGTTTTCTTTTTATCTCAAGAATCAGATTGCCATTCTATTCCTCTTATAAATCAGCCATGGTAGAAGATTAAAGAAAACAAATCTAATTAGAATTGACATATAACAATCTTGGAATATTCCAATTTAGCTTTTTTTTCGTAAACGTCTCTTGAGCTAATATTATTGAATTGTTGCTGCTAGATGTCTAAGGTAACTACGATTCAACTTATAATATAGCCTACTAATGATTCCCTTTTCAATATGAAGCTCCCGCTTTTTTTAAAGGAAGTTAGATTTACATTAACAAAAATCAAACCAAAATGAACTGGAATTAAACAATAATATTTAAAAGAGAATCTACCCAATACAAGAACAGATTTCACTCTGTTCAAATTTACTGTCTTTAGATTAATGTTGAGCTTTTTTTCTTTCTAAATACCGTGCGATTTAACAAAAAGAAAAAAAAAAGATTTTATTTTACTTTTGATATGATCTGGGCCAAATTTTACCGAAATCTATTTGAGAAATATTTGTAAACTAATTGATATTGAGGAATTAACATTGGGGTATTCGGTGATTTTCATCTCATTTTGGTCATTAAGGAATTAAAATCTGTGATCGATATTGAACTTTGAGAGATTAATGGTGTCTTTTTATTCCACAATTCGGTTTTCTTTCAATCAGAAAATTTAATCAAAAAAATAAATAAATAAATAAATAAAATAAAATAAAATCAAACAACCGCAATAAAAATACAACAAACCAAACGCAAATGGTATTGTGTTATTCTGTTAACAGTTCTTTTCTTCTTGAGATAAATTCTCGTTAAGAGTTTGAATCAGTTGTATCTGGTAGCTCTAAGAAAAGATTAGATGATAAGTTCCTTCACTGCTGCGGCACATCTCACAGCATACTTGCCAATGTTCAAGATACTAGAGATGGAACAGTTTAACTTCTCCTAAGATCTGCAACTTTTTCATTCGTTCATTGCTTATAACTTTGGCTATATTCCATGTACGACTATCATCATGGGTAATACAGTCGCATATATATTCCAGGTAACAGAATATGAAGCACAACAAATAGAACTCTACACAACGTTGTCACTGTAAGGTAGTGGCTGCTTCGCACGACCAGTGAATCTAGTGCTGGTCTATGTAACCGACAGTGAAGGATCAATTACAGGAACTGTTATGGTAGGTGCAAGAAAACGGTCCAAAGTGAGAGTTGGACATTTTTGAAAAGGGTCAGTTAGTAAAGTACTGGGCAAAGCGTACGTATGGGTAGTGTTGAATGATAAATCTTTCTTTCAATAACTCGAAAATACCACCTCACATTTCTTTGTTTTTAAGATAATTTTTTTTTGTTATTTCGTATCTGGCTTTTTCATTTCCTTATGTAAAATCGTCGTTATCTCTTTAAAAAGTTTTTGTCTTTTCTCTGTTGGTAGGCTAAGAATACGTTGGATATATCCTCTGGAGAGAGGTAAAATCCCCTCTACAAAAAAAAAAAATACTTTGGCTTTGACACAACTCTGCATCTAGTGATGCGTAATACTGTAAGATTTATTTTTAAGATATTTTTCCAAATTTACAACTTTTATATTATTATTAGTTTATCTTACTCTTTGCGTGTTTTTCACACCAGCGTTACCTGATAGTTTATAATCGGAGTCGGAGGGGCAGAGTCTTCTTAAGTCTCTAGGACTCTTCTCAAAGTCCAGTTATCGGCAGGTTCTTTTTTTTTTTTGTTCATTATCACAAGGTGTGGTCTTCTGGTGGGGATCAGGGGATCTGGTAGTGTCTCAAACTTCCAGAGAATTTTATACGTCTTATTATTCAGTGGGGATTCTGGTTTGTACATGTACCATTTGGTCGTATGTTCATATGTTAAATTTCTTTCACAGTTTCCAGTGGATCACATTTCCCACCCAGTCCTCTCTAGTCTTGTACTCTTTTTGCGCTAGATTTTGCTTTGACTTATTATTATTATTATTATTATTATTATTATTATTATTACTCATTGGAGTTTTTCACATCAGCGTAAGCTGATGGTATTTCACAGGAGATTGAGTGACAGCAAGTCTCCTAAAGTCTCCAGGAGTCTTCTCAGTATTCTGGCCGTTTTCAATAATGCCAACTTCCAAATCTTCCAGGCCCTTTAATAATTTTTCCGTGCCAAAACCACTAATCACAATTAGTATAATTGTCACCTTTATTCCTTGTGAGATTTCACATCAGCCAACACTGGTTCTTTAGTTAAGTCTGTGTGACAGCAAGTCTCCTCAAATCCCCTGGACTCTTCTGAATTATTTCGCCAATTCTGTTTTGTGATTTGGACGGTTTTGTTCATTCCTCTTACTTCCAGTACCTCTGATCTTTTTTCTATGTTTTTGACGACCGTTCCAAATACACCATCTTAAATTATTTTGACGGTTACCTTCATGTTCCATAGTTATCATTTTAAAATTCCGACAAGGTACAAGTATTTGCCCATTTTTTCTTTTACTTTTGTTTTTACTCCGTGGCTCACTGGGATGGCAAAATCCTCGAGATAAAACTTTCTTTTTCTTGTTAATCAACACGATGTTTGGTTTTCTTGCAAGTATTAGGTGATCTGTTTGTGTTTTAAAATCCCCGAGAAATTTATGCGTCTCATTATTTCATACAAATTCTGGTTTGTCTATACGATTGGGTAGTTTGGTCAAATTTCAATTTCTTGCACAATTCCCAAAATATCATCATCCCACTCAGCCATGCAGAGTCTAGTGCTCCCTTATTTAACCGACAGTGAAGGATCAATTACAGGAACCGTTATTGTAGGTGCAACAAACGGTCCAGAGTGAGAGTTGGACATTTTTGAAAAGGGTCAGTCAGTAAACTACTGGGCAAAGCGACAAGATATAACACTCATTATGTGCTACTTTGTTACATACACTCGTTATGTAATCAACCGTTTCGTCTTTGTCACCACAAATATCTACGCTAGTTAATCAATTGCACATAATCGATTTTCACTGTAATATGATTGTTCTTTATGGCTTTGTTTTATGCTGTTATAATAAGGGATTCAGTTTTTCACCAGAGGTTGTTTCCCTTTCTTTTGATTCTCTGTCATCCACAACAGAGGATATAATCGTTTGGTTTACTATCTTTGTTTCATGGCTTATCAAATTTCGTAGACCAGTCGGCTGAAACTGTAGAATACGTCGACTGGATTTCTACAGAGGGATAACCCCCCCCCTAATTAGTGTCCTGTATATGAGACTAAACGCTCTGATGATGAATCTACCAAACTGGAGCTTTGCATAATGTGGAGTACTTCTTTATAGTCATTTCTCCAAGTTCCTCTTACTTTAAACTATTTAACTGTGCGCAAACAATACCAATATTTCAAACCATTTAACTGTGTGCAAACAATAGCAATATTTCAAACCATTCAACTGTGTGCAAACAATAGCAATATTTCAAACCATTTAACTGTGTGCAAACAATAGCAATACTTTAAACTATCAAGTTGTGTTCAAACAAATGTCTTGTCTTTCGTTTTAAATGTTCCCTAAAAACTCTTCATTAAAAAATCTTATCTATAAACAAGATTTTGCATTAAATAACCCACAATGTTTGGTATGGCATAAAATCCAGCCAACCAACTGACTAATCAACCACCCTTTGTGGGCTATTTAATCCCTCACAGATGAATAATTGTGATGCAATGTAACCGATAGCTGACAGATAAGAGAGTTCATTCCTTTTCAAAATATATTAGTCCAAATGTAAAAATAATGACACGACTAGACTTCAAACTTGCTTTGTACATTGTCGTTGTCCATAAGGTTAGCCAGTAAACCACATGGACCTCCCTGAGAAGACAGTGTCTGTGAATTTCTCAAGCCACAGTTCCCTGTTGTATTTAAGGACATAAGATCAAGGTAGCTCTTTTTTATGAGCCGTCTTGAAAAGTGAATTCTGAATAAGAACAACCATTTTGAACCCGACGCTTATGGATGCGTGAAACGCTTCGCACAAAATTTTGACGATTTGATGCATTCAGTCCTTGTATATCAAATATACTTCAGAGTGCCTGGGGCGCCACTAAGTGTGAATATCAAAAAACCTTGGCAAGTTCTGCCCAATGATCCCCGTATGTAAAGTAAACCATTGTGACCTGCTCCTGGAAAGGATCACTTAAACACCAACGTGATATTTGTGGTATTATAAATGACACCAAATAACAATCTGATTTAAAAGGCCAATTGAAGGGATTTCTGAAAAGTTTCTTCTTTACACGAAGGATATCAACATAAAGAGGTTTTATTTGTTAGTCATGACGAATTATTACAGTTTTTTTTAATAATAAAAATAGGTTTATTCCAACCATCCAAGTTAGAAAATAATGTATTATCATCTGTTGCTTGAAGAAACGATCTTAGTTTGATATATTGTAGTTCCTCATTCTATAAAACACTTTGGTTTTCTGATTTTGGAAAGGATGCCTGTCGATCCTTGTCTTTTAAAATAAAGCACAAATTTACATTCAGGGTGTCTAATGGATGGCAAATTACTACACAAGAGTTCTAGAACATTGAAAAGTGTAGACATCTTTGTTTTTCTATTACTATCAGGCCCACTCTGACCAAGGTTGGGGGTATATATTAAGGTCAAATCTTTAGATCAAATAAATCCATTTGATATCCTGTTTACTCGTGAAAGCATGAAAATATAAGGGTCATTCAATGAATAAGAATTTCTTTAAAAACAATTTTTAATAATCTTTTTTATAAATGTAAAATTGTTTTAATCTGGCAAAACTAATTGACTTGAGTTTACTCTAAATCGTTTCAAATAAAACACAGTGTTGTCATGAAACTTTTGATGGCTAAAAAGTGCAAGTCATACTAAATTTACAGAAGAATGTGTGAAGTGTACGAGGAAGCTTGATTTAGTTATAAAAAAGCTTATAAAAAGTCAGAAAAGGGTTTTCCGTTACGAACCTGAGTCAAAAAGACAGTCCAATACGGAATAGAAACATACTGACTTTTCGGCAAAAATTCCGGGAGCAGTGATCAGTAAAAAGGTCATTCTAGAATTCTTTTGGTGCATAAAAAAGATTTAACGCTATCAATTTTCTTTTAAAAAGTGCATCTGTAAACAATGCTCGTGTTTAGTAAATTCTTTGGTCAAAATTCGCCTTCTTTATTGAATGAGCATTAGACGTTCCCACATTGGCTCTTAAAACATTGGCTCTTTCTCCAACTAAGTATTATAAAACATATGACATGGCTTTACGGTTCGTTCCTAGTGACCCTGTGTTCTTTGGTAAGCAGTCAAATTTTGATTTTTAAACAGGAAGATGACGGCGCGTCAGGGTACTCAGGTCGAACAGATGTGTAACAGGAAGGGGATCACGTGATAAAAACCACGCGATCAGATTTGGACAGAGTGCAGAGAATCGCAGTCGAGCGCGGGACACCTAGCCGAGCAGACGCGTCTGTGACGATCTTGCAAGGGAGTGCAAGCGTTGGCAACCCCTGGCTCCCGAAAGAAGATATGGAAAGAAGAAGTCCTCTGCCTGAGTGTATGTCTCTCCACCCATCTCTCACACACCACAGAAACATCAACCCTTTCGAGAATAAAGTGTGCGAGATATATTTTTATAAAGAAATGTGTTCGTTCGTTCGTTCGTTCTTTGAATTGCGTAAATCGTGGGTATACAACACAAGTAGAAATGTTGTATTACTGATTTTGAAAAGACGTAAAAGTTAAACAAACAGTGGCAAAAAAACCCCACAAAGGTTAACACACCGTAAAACCTAACAAACAACCGATTTTATTTCAATTGTCTTAGTTCTATGGATGAATCGGTCAAATAAATCTAGTTAAAAATCACAAGAATTAGATTGCAATGCATAAAACCAACCAACCAACCAACCAACCAACTCGTATCTACATAGAGTTGAAGTATCAAAGCACTAAGTTCCAATGCTGTTATTTATTTGGTTTTTCTACATTTTCCTTTCCATCATGCACATTGTCTGGATTTTAAAAAAAAGTTGTGATTGTGGTTAGGAACAAAACGTAATACCCGATCCAATATTATCATACAAAATATCTCATTGTAAACGACTCATAAAGTTATCAGAAAAATATCTAATTCTTACAATTGTATCATATGTCAGTCCAATGTAGGCTGATCTATGATGTCACAAAAGAAAAGTCTTTAAATAAAAAGACTCAAAAAATGCCTCATGAAAAACTGATATCATAAAAATAGTGACACATTATGATTTCTGTAAGAAAATCTATGATTTCTTTCAAAGGAAAGGGTGGTTTCGAAAGATGATCCTGCCCTTTCACCAGACCTCTGAATATCTGATCTACCAAAACCATGACAACCCCCCCCACCAAAAGGAAAAAGCAAAAACAAACAAAACACAAAAAGGCAAAAAAAAACCAAAAACAAACGACAAAAAACAAAACAAAACAAAAAACAAAACAAAAAACAAATCAATATCAATCAACCAATCATATCATACTTTCTTTAATTCGAATAGTGAAATATGATCAAAATATTGAATTTTACCAGTGAAAGAATCTACAAAGAATTCGTAAATAACAACAAAAAAAACAAAACAAAACAAAAACAAAAACAAAAAAAAACCCTCTAAATAACAGTCGTAAACATAATAAAATAGTAATTAGTCAGATCTACGTTTCATTATTAGTAAGCAGAGAGTGTAAACGAACGAATATATCTTTATTAAGACAAGCCAATTTTTTCGTGGAAAACATTTAAAAGTTCAACATGTTCAATAACTTTAACATAAGTTTATTTTGTATCACCATTTCATTTCTTGAAGATTTTTCTTTTCTTTCTGCAGTGAACCAATCGAATCCAAAAGAAATCTTTCCATGTAAAGAAAGGGAATTTGAAAGATGAGCAAAAAGAGAAGAAACAAAAGTTTTAATAAGAGCAGATAAATTTGAAAAAAATTTTTAAAAAAGCAATACAAAATTACCGTGTGAATTTTCACGCGAAGGAAACAAAAGAATTAATTAATGTCTTCGATCAAATAGGATGAAACAATCTCAATTAATCATCATTTGCTTTTCTAAGAAACTTATTATCAAGTGTCTGCAAGTAATGAACAGTCAATTACTGTGCTGTGAAGTAAAATTGTATTTTGTCATGCATTCCATGTCTTTACGTAACTGTGGACTTAAAGATAATAATAATAATAATAATAATAATAATAATAATAATAATAAGAAGAAGAAGAAGAAGAAGAAGAAGAAGAAACAGTTTAAAAAATACGTAAACTACTCCCACGACATCCCGAGATCATTCCCGACCACATTCACGCCAACTATACAGTGTTTTTCACTATATAACTTTTAAGAAATACTGACTTCGATGATCATTTTGATAAGTTAATATATAAATTTAAACTACACAAACTGCACTCAGAAATTATACATTTTTTTTTTATTATGGCGCGTTTTATTATGAGGCTTTTATCAAGATAAACTATAGATCTATATGAACTGGACAAACATAGTTCATTTTGTTTTCTTGGCAATTTATTTTTAGGCTCTTTTGATACACTGCATATTTGTAAGAATTATATTTATAGTTGATAAACATTTCATGCTTATACCTTTCATTTTGAGAGTTTGTTAAGAGACACTACAGATTCTTAGGGATTGGTCTTTATATGTGGTAGACATTTTGTGGTAAAATTATCATGCGATATGGGACACTATTAATCAGGTTTGGTTTTTATGGTACATCAACCATTGTAGGTTATTTAATGCCAAAACCGTTTGTATGCATTTACACAGTTCTATTTCAAACAATTCAGTTTAGAATAAGTATCTTTTTGTTTACTCACAGTTAAAAGTCAAAACACTTCCATTTCAAACAATTCACTTGAGCTATGGTACATAGTTTCAATATCAAACAACAGTTCTATTTCAAACAATTCCCTTTAGCATAAGTACACTTTTTAGTTCTAATGGACCCTATAGATAGGAACAATGGCAATGAATGGGTGCACCGCATTTCCCAAAGCTCCAGTATTACTGGAACCTCAATAATGGGAGGTGGTCTTACGCCTCTGCAGAGAAGCAGTCGGAGTATTATGCAACTGAACAAACTGCGGATCTTGTCGATAGTGGGATGATCCATCATCTCATGACTTATGTCCCTTTGAGGTAGACCATTGATAACATCGTCGCTAATGACTTAGGGGTTATAAGATAGATCTAAAGAGTATTGTGTCCACTTTCATGGAGATGGGATCCGTTCTTCGACTTAAGGGGAACCAGTGAAGATGATGGTAGGCCAAACACCTGTCTAATTAAGCGCTACGGAGTTTTATCGTCCTTACTATCGTAGGCCTTCTGTGTCATCTTGGAATCGTCCAGCCACCACTAGTTTTTAATCATACATAAGCTACGTTGGAGTGATTATTATACACTTCTGAAAACCTGCTATGAAGATGCACGGTATTTAACAAATGCACCAGGATATTTTTGGTACAGCTTGTTTTTCTCTCCCATTTTTATATATATATATATATATATTTCTTTAAGAAAAACAAAAACCGGTCACATTAGGATTATAAATTTATTTCCATTCTGTTATGGGTGTTGATATGAATCTATAACACCAAAAATAACAGGACTTCTTCAGATCTAATGGATTAAATAATTCAGAATAGACACAGGAGGAAAGGGTGGGAGGGTGTAGAAAAGGGTGAAGAGTTTCCTCCCATTTCACCCACTTCCGGTTTTTAGGTTTTATTATCGGTTGGAATTATAGTAAATTAATTTTTTAAAATTTTAAAATTCTAAATACTTTTCATCTTAAAACTCCAGATTTAGTAATAATTTAGGGAAGTGCAACATTCCTTAATTACCGTATGTAAGGATACAGTAATACTTATCTAAAATTAAATTCAAAATTTTAAAATTAAAATTTAAAATTCAAAATTTATATTCGAAGCTATTAATTCAGTTACCCTTCCATTGAAAAGTACGTACACATCACATGGTATCTTATCTTTCTATTTTATTTTATTTTATTTTATTCATTTCACCTCAAATCTCAAATTAAATTTTGGTTAACAAACCATTATTTATGATATTTGTCTACAGTTTAAATTATTGCTCTGTGATGTCAGTTACATTGAGCTCTTTACCAGGAAAATTTAAATGTTCATAGTTGAATGATTTTTTGTCCTAACGGAATTATTCCCGACTCCGGTTTAACTGGACGTAATAATATATATATTTATATAATGTGTTTTTAGGCAAATAGTTTATATTCTGCTTTATGTATATATATATATATAAACAGGATTTGGCATTCAATAACCTACAAGGGTTTATATGCCATAAAACCCGACTTAGCCAAACTAGTGTTGTATACTGACCTACGACCCGGCCTGGCTGTCAAAATAGAAAATGCACCTATGTAAATAACAGGTGCATCCGCTCAAGGTATATCAGAATATAACCTTGACCGTGGAAGGGTTGAATGAGTGCGATTGTGAGGTCCACAAGAAGGTGGACGTTAAACTATTATATAACTCGGTGAAGACAGGAAGTCAGTTAGATTTGGAGACCAGACCAGTTGGTGACAAGATGCAGTAGAGAAAGCCAGCACCCAGCAGGGTGAGCCCTCAGGTCCCCGACTGAACAGTTGGGGATCAGACGAGTGGAGATGTGCGGTAGAGAAAACCAGCACCCAGAAAGGCTGGCCCCCAAGCCCCCAGTTGAGCAGCCCAGGAGAACGGGAAAGAAACGCTGATGGCCATAAGAGTGGGGGTCAATATGTTGCAGTTCTGTTCCGTCTCCAACTCTCTTTCATACACAACCCTTTGAATAAAGTCAGAGATATTTTTTTCTAAAAGACTGTGTCGCTCGTCTTTATTGTGCATCGTTGTGTTCTGCATGCATATGCATATATAGATGCATATACATATATGTTTGTATAGTTAGTCATGGTCATGGTTATACAACACTAGTTATTTTTTTAAAGATGAGTTCGGTAATTGAAAACGACCTTAATATATGACTCCCCAAGACTTACAGCTTTTGTTTAAAAGAAAACTCGTAGACTTTAGATATAGATGAGAAAGAACTGAAAATGAAAAACTATAAATAAATGATAACAGGCGCCGAATCAATAAGAGATCGAAATTAGGAAACTACACACGGCAGGACTAAAGAGTTTTTTTTCGGAAATTCATTAGTGAATAAGTCAGATGTTTCTGACGATTGGAAGTACAAATTCTGCCATCGCCATCTGTTATCAAAATTTGGATTTGCATTGAATAACATAAAATTTAAATTCTGTTGTTTCGTTACCACATCATCATCACTGCTGCTTGGGGTGTGTAAAACAAAGTCTTGGATTAAAACGATGCGTGAATATTCATGAAAATAATATTCTAAATGTGGATCCCATTAACCCTGTCCAGAATTCAAGCGGGATATGTTATGTTTGTTTCAAGACTTGCAAATCAGCACGTGGGATTAAGTCACGTGAGAGCGTATGAACAGAAATGAGTTATTAATTGGGATGTTAAAATCTTAATAATAAAGATATCTATCAACAGTCATGATATGTCAATCACGAATATATATATATATATATATATATACAAGGATTATTGAATAAGTTTCCAGACTTTTTTCGTACAGGCACTTTTATTCATAGTACACGCATGAAACTCTAGTCCCCTTCGAAGTAATCTCCTCCGACTGCAATGCACTTGTTATACCGTTCATAAAACTTCTGGAAGACCCTTTGGAAGTCCTCTTGTGTGAGCGTGTCAATGACCTTCGTCACAACCTCTTTCATCTCCTCAATTGTCTCATAACGACAGCCTCTGAGCTTAGAGAATAAGCAAAAGTCACAGGGAGCAAGGTCTGGACTATCGGGATGGTGAGGAACTGTCTGTGACAAGGATGGAGTTGTGGACTGGTGCATTGTCTTGGTGGAAATGCCACTGAGCCGATTTGAAGAGTGCTGGCCTCTTCCCTAGGAATCTCTTGCTGAACTCCCTTACAACCTCAACATAGTAACCCTAACCCTAACCCTTTGGCCAATCAACTCTGGACTATTGACTTCCTTACTCCTCCTACAACTCTCACAGTCTCCCTGCCTTCCTTGAATCTCTTATGTCACTCAAAAACCGATGCTCCATTCATGCAAGATGGTCCAAAAGCAGCTTGAAGCATCCCATAGGTTTCTGTGGCATTTTTTTCAAGTTTAAAACAGAATTTTAATCATGTCGTTCTTCTCAAGTGTCAGATTTTATTTTGAAATTCACCAGCTGTGACAATCAGACTTTAGTAGGGTGTATTCCTGCTGTAGCTGTTCATTTGAATTTGAAATCATAACAATTGGTCAGTCATCTCATAAGATGTATAGCAATAACATACTGAATTTTGAAGAGTTTATGACAATTTTAAATGCCTGTACAAAAAAGTCTGGAAAATTATTGAAGGCACCACGTAATACGTATATATTCTCTCAATCCATTCCATAAGCAGGATATGACACATGTCAAATTTTGCGGAGTTTTATAGATTTGATAAACACTGAGTTTAATTCCAAGTTTTAATTGCCCAGTTTTCCCAACAATTTACCCATAACTGGTGAGAAAATAGTTGATTCATATCTTTCACAAGTGAATTTGCACGA